>OX463241.1:8852349-9407349 GCA_949820135.1 Sylvilagus floridanus
GGAGCTTCTTCTGGGTTTCCCACGTGGGTGCAGGGACCCAAGGCCTTGGGCCATCTTCTACTGCTTTCCCAGGCCATAGCAGAGAGCTGGATCAGAAGTGGAGCAGCCGGGACTTGAACTGGTGTCCATATGGGATGCCAGCACTGCAGGTGGCAGCTTTACCCACTATGCTACAGTGCTAGCCAAGTATAATGGTTTCTATTTGCATCCATTGTGTTGCAAAGGACAGGATTTCTGTGAATTATATTAAATCTGTTCTCTGCATTAACATCACATTAACATGGAAAAATAATTATCATAGTAACAATAGATAAATAATAAATAAAAATTATATCTCTCTATATATGGGAGACTTATTTTTAGTTTTTAGGTTTTATTTCTGGTTTTTGGTTCCCAGAAAAGTTGAGTGGAAGGTACAGAGTTTTCCCACACACACCCAATCCCCAAATATGTGTAGTCTCCCTCATTATCAATATTCCTCCACCAGAGTAGTACGTTTGTTACAATTGATGGGCACGTACTTATGTTTCATTATCATCCAATGTCTGTAGATCACGTTAGAGTTCACCCCTGGTATTGTGCATTCTGTAGGTTTGGATCAAGAGTGGCGTGTAGTCACCAGTATAGCATCATACACAATTCTTTAACTTCCCTCAAAATCCTTTGTGCTCTTCCTGTTTATCTCTCCTGCAAACCCCTAACAGCTACCAAAGTTCTTATTGTCTGCCTACTTTTGCCTTTACCTGAGTATCATATAGTTTGAATCATACAATATGGAAATTTTTCTTATTTGTTTCTTTTACTTAGTAATATGTATTCAAGTTTACTGTGTGTCATTTTGTAGTAAAATAGTTCATTTATTTTTAGCATTGAATAATATTCCATTGTGTGGATGAAACAAAGTTTATATGACCTACTGAAAAAACATCTTTGTTGCTTTCAAGTCTTAGTAATTATCAACAAAGCTGTCCTAGGCATCTATTTGTGGGTTGTGTGAATACAAGTTTCTAGCTCCTTTAGGTCAACACCAAGGCATGCAATTGATGGACCATTTTCTAAGGGTTTAATTTTGTGTGAAACTACCAAACATTGTGCTTAAGTGATTGTATCATTTTGCATTCGTGTTACCAGTGAATGAGAGTTCCTGTTGTTCCATATCCTTTCCAGCATTTAGTTATAGTCAGTGTTTTGGATTTTGGCCTTTGTAATAGGTGGTAAAGTGGTACCTCATGGTTAATTTAGTTTGTATTATTTTAAATCAGGTTTTTATATTCTCCTTTATTAAAAGTTCTTTGTATATTTAGATAATAGTTCTTTATTAGGTGTGACTTTGCAAATATATTCTCCCAGTCTGTGACTTGTCTTTTCATTCTCTATAAAAGTTTTTTTGCAGATGGAAAGTTTTAATTTTAGTGAGGTCAAATTATCAATTCTTTCTTTCTTTGATTGTCATTGGTTTTGTGTTTAAAAAGTCATTGCCAAACCCAAGATCATTTGTATTTTCTCTCAAAATTTCATAGCTATGAATTTTACATTTAAATTTATGATTTTTTTTAAGGTAACATTTGTGAGGGGGTAGAAGGTCTGTGTTTAGATTCATTTTATTTTATATGGATAGCTGGTTTTTCTTTAGTTGAAAAAAAAAATCTTTTTCTCCATTGTATTTCCTTTGCTCCTATGTCAAAAATCAGTTGGCTAGGGTCTGGCATTGCATCTGACAGTTTAGCTGCTTCCTGTGATGCCAGTATCCTATATGGGTACCAGTTTGTGTTTCAATTGCTCCATTTCCAATTGAGTTTCTTTTTGATGGCCCAGAAGAGGCAGTGAGGGATGGCCCAAGTGTTTAGGCCTCTGTCACCCATGTGGTGTGTGGTGGAATGAGAAGGCCATGCCAAGATGGCCACTGGCAAGCGAGCATCAGTTACTCAGGAATGGCTTTGAAACCCACCTGGCAACAGAGCCTGCCTGGCAACAGGCTGTCATTGGTTAAGGCATAAACCGCCCCTTGACCGAATTGGCTGCCCTGGCTATTTAAGCTGCTATACCAACTGAAGCAAGCAGTCTGCAGGCTGCTTGCCTCTGGCCTGCTTTCACCTGACTCCCGGGGTCTGTCTGTGGTGACTCCGCACCTCTTGCCCCCACCGTGCTCCTCCTCTCAGAACGAATCCACAGCAACAGTGGTTGGGAGTCCCAGATGAAGATCTTGGCTTTGGCCTGGCCCAGTCCTGGCTGTGTGACCATCTGTGGAGTAAGCTAACAGACGAATGATCTCTCCCTGTCTCTCTGTAACTCTGACTTTCAAGTGAATAAATAAATCTTAAGAATCAGTTGAATATGTTGGAGTATCTCTGAGTAATCTGGTCTATTTCTTTAACTATTTGTCTGTTATTTGTCCATTGTCACCATTTTGTCTTGATTACTATTTTAAACTAGAATATTTTCAGTCTTCTTATTTAATATTATGTTGAGTATTCTATATCTTTTGCCTTTACATAAACTTTAAGATCAGTGTATAAATATAAATGGAATAACTTGCTGGTAGCTTGATTGATTTTTCATTGAATCCATGAGTTAAGTTGGAAAGAACTGACAACTTGACAATATTGAGTCTTCCTATCAAGAAATATGTAATATCTCTCTGTGTAGTTCATTCTTTGCTTTCTTTTGTCAAGGTGTTGTGGTTTTCTTCATAGGGATTTTTATGTATTTTATTTATACTAATTGAATTTTTGGTGTTGCTAATATAAATGATCTTGAATTTTTAATTTCAAGTTCCAGTTTTTCATTGCAGGCATATAGACAAGTGATTGTGTTTTTTCACTAACTTGCTATCCTGTAACCTTGCTGTTATAACAATGGGTTATAAGGTACAGGGTTATTTTGTTAGTTCTTCTAGAATTTTTACATACCCAATCTGTGTATCTTTCTTCTTGTTTTCTTGTTTTACTATATTAACCAGGGATTCCAAAATGATGTTGATAAGCGGTGGTGCAAGGGGACATCCTTGTCTTGCTACTGAACTTACTGGGAAAATTGAGTTTCTCATTGTTAACTTTGATGTTAGCTGTAGGTCTTTTGTAGATACTTATTATATCAAGTTAAAGAAGTTCCCTTTATTTCTAGTTTATTCTGAGTTTTTATCATGAGTTAGTGTTTGAATTTCCCAAATTATTTTTTCACATTTATTGATATGATCATGTGATTGTTTTTCTTCTTTAGCCTGTAGATGAGATGGATTGTATTTGTTGATTTTCAAATGTTAAATCAACCTTAAATACCTGAGATAAATCCTACTTGGTTGCAGTGTACAACTATCTGTATGCACTATTGGATCTGATTTGCAAGGATTCTTCATTGAGGATTTTTAAATCTATGTTAATGAAAGATACTAGTCAGAAACTTTATTCTCTTTTTTTTTACTCTTTTTTTTTAAAGATTCATTTATTTATTTGAAATTCAGTTTCGCAGAGAGGCAGAGAGAGAGAGAGAGAGAGAGGTCCTCCATTCGCTGGTTCACTCCCCAGTTGGCCACAATGGCTAGAGCTGCACCAATCCAAAGCCAGGAGCCAGGAGCTTCTTCTGGGTTTCCCACGTGGATGCAGGGGCCCAAGGCCTTGGGCCATATTCTACTGCTTTCCCAGGCCATAGCAGAGAGCTGGATTGGAAATGGAACAGCCAGGTTGCGAACTAGTGCCCATATGGGATGCTGGCGCTCAGGCCAGTGTGTTAACCTGTTGCGCCACAGTGTCAGCCCCAGAAATTTCATTTTCTTTAGAAAATCTTTGTTTAGTGACTTTTTTTTAATCTAACTCTTTTTAATGAAGATCATAGTTCTTAGTTCTTAAAAATATTGTCAATAAGAAAAAGTGTTAGGACTCTGAAAGAAACTGTAAGAAGAATTTACTGTCACTGACTCAAAAATGTCTGTCAGATTCAACTATGTTCAAGCTTTTGTTAGGATTTTTTTTATTTCCGTGTTTAAATAGGGAAGCAAGAGGGCTCATTTAGCCCAGCAGTTGTTTGTGTGCCACCTCCCTCAGTCTCCAGGTTCCCGCTAATGCAGATTATGAGTAGTGGCAATGATGGCTTAGATAATTGTGTTCCTATGACCCACATTGGAGATGTGAGCTAATCTCCCAGCTCCTGGTTTCAGCTAGGCTGAGAAGTGAACCAGAAGATGGAAGCTCACTCTCTTGTGCTCTCTCTCTTTCTCTGTTTCTCTTCCTATAAAATAAGTAAATAAAAGTGAGAATATGATTATATATTCCCCCCGGACATTTTCAAAAACCCATTTTTGCCATCTTTTTCCTTTCTGAAGAAAAATCCTGATGACTCTCTTCTAATGGCATTTTTCTTCTTTTCTTCAATTATCTGAAAGTACCTTTTGAAATTTAGGATAATTTTGTAATTAATGTGAAAGTCTTCCTGAGCACTCCACATCAATATCCAACATCTCATGTTGCTAAAATCTGAGATCAGTATGGCTCATTTGATCCAAATAGTGAGAAAATGGTTGAATATTATTATATTTAAAGCCTCCAAATTATTAATACTTCTTTGCTTTTATGTAATGTTCTTTCTGTTTCAGTACGCCAGACAAGATACCAAATTACTTTTAGTTGTGATTTGCCATAAACAATATTGTATAATTTACAAATAGAGATTGCTTTTATTATTATTATTAGTTGCCTTATATTTCATTTTCTTGCCTCACTGCCCTGGTTAGAACTCACTGCATATGAATGGTGAGGGCAAATACTCTTGATTTATTCCTCATCTTAAGTGTAAAGCATTATTCTTTCTCCATTAAGGATGATATGAGCTTTGGATTTTTCATAAGTACCCTTTTTGTGTTGATGAAGTTCCCTTGTATTCCTATTTTATTTCATATATCTGTCATGAAGGTTTATTGGATGATTTTCCAAATGCTTTTTGTGTATTCACTGAGTTAGTCATAGGAGTTTCCCCTTTTATTTTATTAATAATTTTATTTATTTATTTATTTATTTTGACAGAGTTAGACAGTAAAAGAGACAGAGAGAGAAGTCTTCCTTCCTTTGGTTCATTCCCCTAATGGCTGCCATGGCCGGCTCTGTGCTGATCCAAAGGCAGGAGCCGGGTGCTTCCTCCTGGTCTCCCATGCAGGTGCAGGGACCCAAGCACTTGGGCCATCCTCCGCTGCCCTCCTGGGCCACAGCAGAGAGCTGGACTGGAAGAGGAGCAACCAGGACTAGTACCTGGCGCTCCAACTGGGACTAGAACCCAGGGTGCCGGCGCCACAGGCTGAGGATTAGCCTAGTGAGTCATGGTGCCAGCCTATTGACATAATTTGTGAAATTAGTTTATTTCAGATGTGAAACGAAACTTGCATTCCTGCCGTCAGTCCTTCTTGGTCATGGTCCATAATCCTTTTTTTATATCTTGGTGGATTCAGTTTGCTAAACTTATGTTTAGTATTATTACAACAGTACCCAAAGTAGATACTGCCTTATAATTTTTAGTGATTTTATTGTGTTAGTTCATGAATCTGTTTAGACCAAAACTTAGAGGTTATCTTTCATACCTTTCTTTTCTTTAAATAAAATTCCAAATATTTGTAAATTCCAACTCTCCGTTCATAAATATTGAACAAATTGCACTACTTCTAACCAACATTGTAGCCCTTCTGCACAAGGTCACTATGATTTGCTGTCCAGATTACTTGAATGCACAAACCATATCTCCATACTTACACAACTGCCTCACCATCTTAACTATAATCTATTTCTAAATTCTATAATTTATAATGGAGAGTATACATAATATATATTATAATTCTATAATGTATAATGGAAAGTTGGAATTTACAAATATTTGGAATTTTATTTAAAGGAAAGAAAGGTATGAAAGATAACTTCTAAGTTTTGGTCTAAACAGATTCATGAACTGACATTTGTGGTGGAATCCTTAATTTAATATTAATAATTCATTTTAATATGGAAGTCTATATTCTTAGACCTATTAATTTTTTGAAAGACTTATCTCTTAAAGTCAGAGTTAGAGAGAGGGAGAAACAGAAAGAGAAAGAGGATGTTCTTCAATCTGCTGGTTCACCCCAAAGTGATGGCAATGGCTTGGGTAGTCAGGCCAAAGTCAGGAGCCAGGAGCCAGGGTCTCTCATGTGGAAGGCAGGGTCCCAAGCACTTGGGCCATCTTCTGATGCTCTTCCCAGGCCATTAGTAGGGAGCTAGATCAGAAGTGCAGCAGTCAGGACTCGAACCGGCACCCATATGGGATGAAGCATTGTAGGTGGCAACTTTACCATCTATGTCACAACACTGGCCTTAGACCTGTTAAATTTAGGGTTATAAAAAGGGTTATAAAAGTAAATAGAAATGTGGGAATGTCTGACATATTCAAAAGTCATATTACCTCCTGGTGAAGTGTGGAGATAGAGAAGAGAAACTGAAGTTACCCAGGGTCATGCAAACACTGGGAGATCAAGGTCAACAAAGGACTTGAAATGAAATCTTTAAGTTACATTATTTTGGATTTACTTTGTTTTTGCTTGAACATGAAGCATTTTTTTCTTAATATCTTGGGACCATAAAAGATAAGATAAATGAAAATGTCATGCTAACATTTTATCAATAAGTATTAACACAGATAAGACATTCCGTTTAAGAAAAGTTTCAAAATAAGCCTTTCAAAGTATACAAGTGTGCATGGTTAGTGTACTCAGCCAGGGGTGTCTTTACTTATCCACTTCTGTACTTTTTAGGTGTGTATCCAAAGCTGTTGAGCCCCTAGTAAACCTTTAAATTATAACCTCTGATGTATTACCAGCTGGCTTCCATATAGTAACAAGTTATCTCAATTTTTTCCCACTTATTCTGAAGTTATGGCCAATATCCACAGTCAAAGATGAATGCCCTAAATATATGACATTTACTTCCTTGAGGAAGAGCTGAGAGATTTTCGTACAAAACTAACTCCGGTAGTCAATATAAGAAAACTGTTTGGAGAATTGCAGGTTCTTGGATAAAGTTCTTTGCTTTCCTAGCCAAATCAAGGAGTGGCCTCTAAAACAGTCACTTTCAAGAACTGGGCTTCTTGAAATTTGAAATAAGGGTACTGGGAAATTTTTCCTAGTTAGAATTTTTCTTTGTTAGTGGACTTTTCTGCCTTAGGCATTTTCTTGTGCCTCACTGAGTAGTAGAAAAGAGAGTTGGAAAGGGATAATCTTGCCACTTTTCCTGCTTTTATAATGGTGAGGATATTTGAGGTTCATCTAGAACAAGTGTGCAGTACAGCAGTTTTGCTCAATAGGGCATTGATTCAATGATCATGTGGTTTGTTCAAAGAATACATTGGATTTTCCCTCTGCTTAAGCCCCCAAAACATTTCTTAAAGTTTTACTGTTCAACCTGTTTCCCATATTTCAGGTCTCCCTTGTTTCCATTTAGACAACTGAGTCCAAAATTTATTTTTGATATTTAGTCCCTCCATTCTGCAAAACCAAAACTGACCCCAAGATACCATGAAGGCAGAATGTGGAGATAGGGAAATGGACATCCTTTTAGCAAAGGAGAAACAAATGTGGATCTTGGTTGTGAGTCAACTTAGATAGAAGAAAGGGAGGAGTCCATGAGGACACTCTCCTGCTCCTTTTTAGCATACTCCTCAAGGGAATTCATTCATCAAAGAGCTCAGAATGATATCACCATCTCCCCATCTACCAGGAGCAAGATAATATGTACTCTTAGCAAGTAGCTAAAGGTATATCCTAAGAAAATTTTGACCAGCATAATGTAAAATAAAAAAGATATTTTACTGATTCTTAATGGAATTAAACCAGAAGTGAAATCTTAAGAAGATTCATAAACTCTGGCCGGCGCCGTGGCTCAACAGGCTAATCCTCCGCCTTGCGGCGCCGGCACACCGGGTTCTAGTCCCGGTCGGGGCACCGGATTCTGTCCCGGTTGCCCCTCTTCCAGGCCAGCCCTCTGCTGTGGCCCGGGAGTGCAGTGGAGGATGGCCCAGGTGCTTGGGCCCTGCACCCCATGGGGAGACCAGGAAAAGCACCTGGCTCCTGGCTCCTGCCATCGGATGAGCGCGGTGCGCCGGCCGCAGCGCGCCGACCGCGGCGGCCATTGGAGGGTGAACCAACGGCAAAAGGAAGACCTTTCTCTCTGTCTCTCTCTCTCACTGTCCACTCTGCCTGTAAAAAAAAAAAAAAAGATTCATAAACTCTTTTGTTTTACTCTATGTGGCTAAATTTTAAATTTCCAATAGAAAATATTCAAAGACTATCATGTCTCACTAACATTTCACCAAAAAGTAAACACTGATACCATTACATAAATGGGAATATACCACATATACACATTTGACATGTAACCTTACTTTCCTCAGTTCCCTGTCAATATGGAAACTGGATTTGGGGTTCTGTGATCTTGTTTTTACTGTGAACCAATAATTTCAGAAAATAGTCTAGCTTTCCTTATGCTCTAAAAATACCCACTGGAAAAGTTGTTTTAGTTAGGCTGTAGAATTTCTGTATAGAAAAGTATTTTTTTAAAAGTACATTTATTTATTTGAAAGACAGAATTACAGAGAAGGAAGGAGAGACAGAGATCTTCCATCTACTGGTTCACTCCCCAAATGGTCACAACAGCCAGAGCTGGGCCAGGCCAAAGCCAGGAACCAATAGCTTTGTCTTGATCTCCCATGTGATTGTAGGTGCCCAAGTAGTTGCACCATTTTCTGCTGCTTCCCCAAGTACCTTAGCAGGTAGCTTGATAGAAGCAGAGCAGTCGGGTTTCTAACAAGCACCCTTGTGGAATGCCAGCATCACAGGTGGCAGCTTTTACCTGCCATGCCACAACATTGGCCCCAATATATAGGAAAGTTTTCAGAATAGGAATCTGGTTCCATTTTGGGTAGAGTTTGTTGGGACAACCATAGAAGACCCCTGGAGATTTTACTTGGACAGCAAGGCTGCTGTTCTGGCCCCAGATGACTGGTATGTTGAGGATGGGCAGTGTGTACAGTGGTATCAAGAATCCTCTGAAGCCATGTTTGGGACATCCATGATTTAAATCGAACTGACCTGGGGCTGGCATTGTGGTGCAGTGAGCTAAGCAGCAGCCTGTGATGCTGGCATACCATATGAACATTGGATGTGGTTCCAGTCCAGGCTTTTGATTCAGCTCCCTGCAAATGCATCTGGGAAAGCAGAGAAGATGGGCCAAGCATGCATGTGGGTGACCTGGTTGAAGCTCCTGGCTCCTGGCTTTGGTGTGGCTCAGCCCTGGCTGTTGACAGTCATTTGAGGTAGCTAATCAGCAAATGGAAGATTCTCTTTCCTTCTCTCTCTCTCTCTCTCTCTCTCTCTCTCTCTCTCTCTCTCTCTTTCATCTCCTTCCCTTTGTCCTTCACAAAATCTGCCTTTCAAGTAAATAAATCTTCAAAGACTCAAACTAAAAAATAAATCTAACTGATGTAATTTACTCTTCATCCTTAACTTGATGTCCTTTTCCATCTATGTTGTCTATGTGTAGAAATAGATATTACGATATCATTTTAATGTGATTTTTTCAAAGAATCATACTTCATGGTGATCTTAAACCAATGAATAACTCTGAATTCCTCAGGGAGTATTTGACCTTCATAAAGAAAACTTTACTTCAAAAATAAACTATTTCCAGTTTGTAAATGATTCAATTTTTCATTATATTTGCTTACTTCCAGTTCTATAACTATTAGTTTGGAGAGTCTGATTAAAGGTTGAAATAATTTTTCCAACTCAAAATGAATTTTTTTGTGCTTCTTTAATTTAGAAGCAGAAAAATAGCCTTCTTTAAAAATAAAAGAAAATTCAGCCGGCGCCGTGGCTCACTAGGCTAATCCTCTGCCTTGCGGCGCCGGCACACCAGGTTCTAGTCCCGGTCGGGGCACTGCATTCTGTCCCGGTTGCCCCTCTTCCAGGCCAGCTCTCTGCTGTGGCCAGGGAGTGCAGTGGAGGATGGCCCAGGTGATTGGGCCCTGCACCGCATGGGAGACCAGGATAAGCACCTGGCTCCTGGGTTCGGATCAGCGCGGTGCGCCGGCCACAGTGCGCTGGCCGCGGCGGCCACTGGAGGGTGAACCAACGGCAAAAGGAAGACCTTTCTCTCTGTCTCTCTCTCTCACTGTCCACTCTTCCTGTCAAAAAAAAAAAGAAATAAAAAAAAGAAAATTCCACTTATGTTAAGATGAAAAAGTTGTGGGGCCGGCGCTGTGGCTCACTAGGCTAGTCCTCCGCCTGTGGTCCAGCATCCCATATGGGTGCCGGGTTCTGGTCCTGGTTGCTCCTCTTCCAGTCCAGCTCTCTGCTGAGGCCCTGGGAAGGCAGCTGAGGAAGGCCCAAGTGCTTGGGCCCCTGCACCCACATGGGAGACCAGGAGGAAGCTCCTGGCTCCTGGCTTCAGATCGCTGTAGCACCAGCTGTAGCAACCATCTGGGGGGTGAACCAAAGGAATAAAGACCTTTCTCTCTGTCTCTCTCTCTCTCACTGTCTAACTCTGCCTGTGAAATAAAAAAAAAGTTGTAGCTCCTGCAAACATTACACAGACACCTTTAATGCCGGGTTGCAGAACTTCGTACTTCTCTTTTGGCCATCACGGGTACATAAGCCAGCAGTTCACATGGACTATGTCTCCCTTCCTTTTGTGCTTCTGACTGTGCATTCGCTTCTTCCTCCATTGGCTCTTGTGGCAGGGAGGTTTCCAAGAAGATGGTGCTCAAGCTGAGACAGATTTCTTGTTCTTGTCTCCATAAATGAAACTACAAGAGAATAGAGCTTTTTCTCTATTAGAACAGCATTTAAACAGTAACTGGTAACAACTGAATTTTAAATAACTATTTTAAAGTAAATTAAAAAAGAAGATAATAAATCATATTATAAAAATCCAAGTCTCTGGTATCTGTCAAAATGTCCTGATTTTTATGTTTGTTTTATTATTTGGGGCGGGGGATAGGTCTGATGTTTTCACTACCGCAGAAATACAGGGAAACCGAGAGAATATCTGTTCCCTAGAGATCACCCTTTCTCTGAAAGAAGTGCTTCCAAATTGTTTGGCATGACTTACTTCTTCAAATAGAATCTCTTTCTATTATTTCTGATGCTGTTAATTCATGTCTTTTGTTTTTGCGTGGAAACTGACTTAACTGTCAGTTATTGTGCAGGCTATCCATGGTGTAATCCCAACATACCTTTCTTTTCATTATTCTGTACTTTTTCAACCATTATTGAGGTTCACAATGTGAGTATATAGTTTATTTGTTAACCTAGATAACAGGTTCTTCAGATTTACTGAGTGAGGGTACTTCATAGAGGTCATGAAAATTGAATTAAAATGTTTATTTTGTTGCAAACCTTTTTTGACATCTGTATGTAGTTTTTCCATCATGTCCATTTGCCCTGAAGATTTTGACGGCCCTGACATTGATGCTGTAACACTGAAAGCATGTGTTTCTTTATGTTATTTGCATCATAGCTTCCTTTCTGCAGATAATCATTTCTAGGGTAAACTTTAATTAGTGGAATTTCTGGTTTGTTTTTTTCCACTTTGTATATTCCAGTATCTATAAGTTTTAAGTTTGAACTTCAAATAATTAATTGGCTTCCTTTACTTGCTGATGTTTGATCAGCCAGATAATCAAGGCAGCCTAGTACTGGCACAAAAATAGATATGTAGACCAAATGAACAGAATATAAATTCCAGAAATTATCCATACAGCTGCAACCAACTAATTTCTGACAAATGAACTAGAATCAGTCCCTGGATAAGAACAGTCTCTTCAACAAACGGTATGTTGGATCTTCACATGCAGAAGTATGAAACAAGACTGCTACCTTACACGGTATATAAAAACTAACTCACACTGGATGAAGGATCTAAATGTACCGCCTGAAACAATTAAATTACTAGGGCAGAACCTCAGTGAAAATCTGCAAGACATTAGCATAGGAAAACACTTCCCAGAAGCATAGGGAATAAAATAAAAAGTAGACAAATTGTATTACAAAAACTAAGAAGCTTCTGCAGAAACACTCAACAAAATTAAGGGGAACTGAAAGAATGGGAGCAAATATTGCAAACTATGCAAATGATAAAGGATTAATATCACAGATCTATAAAGAGCTCAAGAAGCTCAACAACAACAAAACAGACAGTTCAGTTGAGAATGGCCAAAGGACATTAAAAAGTTGACACTCAAATGGCCAACATCACATGAGAAGATGCTCAGGGTCACTAACCATCAGAGAAATGCAGATAAACACCATGAAGTTTGACTTCCCTCCAGTAACAATGGCTATCATCCAAAAAATCAGAACACAGTAAGTGCTGCTGAGGATTTGGTAGGGATGTATAATAGTTGAAGCATCATGGAAGACAGTATGGAAATTCCTCAAAAATAATAATATTTCTGCCAGTTGATCCAGCCATCCCACTCCTGAGAATTTACTCAAATGAAATAAAATCAGCATATGAAAGAGTCATCTGTACCACCCTGTGTGTTGCAGCTTAATTCAAAATACCTAAGATACAGAATCAATCGAGATAAACATCAGTGGATGACTGGATAAAGGAAATGTATATATACACTACGGAATACTACTCAGCCATAAAAACGAATGACATTCTGTCTTTTGCAACAAAATGGATATAACTGAAACCAGTATGATTAGTGAAATAAAACAGCCCCAAAGTGAAAATTTCATATTCTCTGATATGTAGTAGTTAATATAGAATATAAAAAAGTATAGCATTGAAATGTACAAATTTGTGGTTTGATTGTTGCTTTTAGCCATTGTTCGTACTCCTGTGGAATGGTGGGGCTCATGCTTTTTAATTCTTGAATATTATGCTTAGTGGTGCCTTAAGCTTGTGATTTTGGAATGGATTGAAATCATGTTTATATAACTATTGAAGAAAGAAGAGAAAGGAAAGAAGGAGGGGGGTTAAGAGAGGGAGAGAGGGAAGTATGATTGTCTTAGAATTGTACCCATGAAACACATGTTCTCTTAATATTAATAAAAACTTTTTCAGAAAGAAAAAGCTGTATCAAGTTAAAGATACATACATGGCTAATGGTTTGGTGGTTAGGAGCATAATCTCTGAGACCAAACTGCCCAGGTTCAAATCCTACCTCTGTCATCTGCTAGCTTCGTAGCTTTGAGTGAGTCCCTTAACTTCTCTGTGCCTCTTATGGATATTGGATAGCAGAATAACAATGATTTCATAGCATTAGTGTCCAAAATGCTTGAAGATATTATCAATAAATTATATTACTAGCATTGCTATTGTTTCTATTGTTATATATTTGCTGTGAATATTCTAACACACTCATTCTGGAGACTTCTAATCAAATGACTTAAAATTTTCGATTCTTTCCACAAAACATTGACATCCTACCTTGACCCTGTGAGGATTAATTTTTTGTGTCAGATTGGTGAAGCCATAAGAGCCACTTTGGTCACACAATAGTCTGAGTGCTTCTGGGAGTGTATTTTGTAGATTTGCTTGACATTTACAACTTGTTGATGCTAAATAAAGGATATTAACATTAGTAGCATGGGTGGACTTTGTCTAATCAGATGAAGGCCTTTAGAGCAGAAAATGAGTTTTCCTGTAAAAAGAATTCTGCCTCAAGACTGCAACACAAATGTCTCCAGCCTGTTGTCCTGCCATACAGATTTCACATTTTCTTGAGCCAGTTTCTTAAATCAATCGATCAAGTGTTTGATTAGTTCTTGTCTTTGTAACAATACATATCCTTATTATATCCATCCTTCTAGCTCTTTCAATGGAAGTTATGGCCAATGCATTCTGATGTCAGGAATGCAGATCCTGCTGTAGCAGCTAAAACTTTCAATAACTGATAGAGGCTGGAAGAGTTTTGAAGCATAGAACAGGAAAATAGGTTGCCTTTAAGAAATTATTGATGGAAATATTAACATCAAAAGTGGTTCTGGCAAGGTCTTACAAGCAAAGTGTCAGGAAGAAAACCATGGGATGAGAGGGACAGGAGGCAGAGATGAATCCATGAGCAGAGAGACACCGGGGGCTGCTGGCTGTTGCTTGGTGCTGGGTTTCTTCCTCAGAGCCCTCGGAGTACACGGCTGCTGGCTCCTTCACTTTGGACTGCTGGCCTCAAGTGCTGTGTACCACAACTTTGTGTTAATAAACCATCTGACTTGTGGTTTTGCTTCCCAAGGACATTAGTCCATATCCTTTCCCACTTTGCAGAAGATACAAGGATCCTGTGCTAGAAGCATCATTAAAAGACACACAAGCTGATGTCAGCCTACATGCTGGCTTCAGGCAATATGAATTTCCCATTAGTTACTCTACAACAGAATAATAAGGCATTGTACTCATGATTCTACATCCTAAAACTGAAAACATCAACACTATTATATTTAGTATAAAATAATTTGTAATTTGTTTAAATAGTTTGAATTTACATAATCAAAAATCACCATCTAATACAATTTAGAGAGCTGGGAGGATTATGTCTGTCTTTGACTTGGTGACAGGGCTAGGAATAATTTCTTCTAGAATCCAAGTACATGTGTGTTATAGAGCCCAATTGTTAGAAAATTATAAGAAAATGTCATAGACACCAGTTTGCATCTACAGGGAATTAATAGGGAAACATAATAAATATAACTATAAAGAGGCTACTGTTTAACCTAGCAGTTAAACAACAGCCTGAGACACTGCATCCCATATGGGAGTGCCTGGATTAAAGTCCCCGAGTAACTAATGTCCATTTGAGGAGGCAGCAGGTGATAGCTCATGTCATTGGGTACCTGTCACCCACGTGGGAGACCCAGATCAACTTAATGGTTTCTGACTTCAACCTGGCCCAGCCTCAGCCTTTGTTTGCATCTGGGGAGTGAACCAGGAGGTAAGAGCTTTCTTTCTGTATCTCTCTGTCTCTCTCTACCTTTCAAATGTGTAAGAATAAATGATTTTTAAATAACCAATAATAAGGCTACTTTTATAGTGTTCAATTAAAAAAAAGCTGAAATGGCATGAACATTAGGAAGTAATTAACACTGATGATTGCCTGGAAAGTAAAGTTTTTTCCGTGTTGTTGAAATTCACTAAATGCATAAATTAGCATGTTCAGTAAGATTTTTCTTGTTTTTCCAAGCACTTTGATTGTAGCAAGTCTTCTTACAATCCTGAACTGGAAATACCAACAAATTCTATTAATTTACTGATGTTTGCTTATAATTGTTAATATTTATTACTTTAAAATAATTAGAAAATTTCTAGTAGTAGTCTGAAACCATTTGTAAAAATCAAAATCATTAAATTCAGTATTACTCATCTATAATGAAGCATTTCCCAATTCTGTGCTTATGAAGATGTTACTTGTAGCATAAAATAATTTGCTCAAAATTTTCTAAAATAGGCACTTCCTAAGTTCCACTTTTTTGCTGCAGGGGTCATGCCTAAAGGAAGGGCTTTTCTTGTATCTGACTCGCACCCAGTTCTCCTGAACGGGCAGGTTCAGGTATTATTCAGGAACTCTTAGAGAATTTCTGGTGGAGGTTGTTGAAACTCTTTTTTTCTAGAAGAGTTTAAGGAGATGTCATCTATGCATCAGTCACTCAGCTCCATTGATAGTGGAGATTCTGTAGTGTTGTTGAAAGTGCCTTAGATTTCTGAATCTCCTTACCGTGACTTTGTGGTGGTGAGATTTCCGGAGAGTTGTGCACATGGTATGTTCCTTTCGTGGTTCTGTGTGTCTTTTATTTATTGCTGTTCTCATTAGAATAATCCTGGAAGATAGGCATCCTTCCCCTACAGAGAGCTATTAGAAGGTCTAGGAAGCTTAAGTGAGTTTCTCTGTTAAATGACCAGCAAAGTCAAGGAAATAGTAATGTTGGGATTCACATCTAGGTCTGGTCATTTTGCTTGTCTGTATGTTAGAAATAATAATTTCTAGTTTGCAGTGATTTTGAAATTATCTTCCGTGTTACTCCCTGTCATAGGGAGATCTGGATTAGAGGAAATGAGTGTCTGCTGGTGCAGTTCCTTTGGACAATAGAGAAAAAGCAGAGAGATTAATCTCCAGAGTGGTTGCATGCTTTGTGAGACCACCAGGCTTGGAGAAGGGCAGGGAAGAACCAAACAACTGCCTGGAGAACAGCAGGAGAAAGAGCCCAGCAGAGTGAGGGTGTCTGAGAAAGTTGTTGGCCTTTGTAACATGCTAACCTCACGTGCAGCTGTGCCAAGGAGTCTAGCTGGGAGTAAAAGTCTCTCATATATCCTCCTCATCGGCAAAGGCACTGAGCTCCTCCTAAACCTGTGACTAGGCTCAGAAAATGGTGATATGCTGCCTGCAGAAATAAGAGGCATGCTGTCATTTTCATGGAGGGAGGGTTGGGATTTTCACCAGCAATCTGCTGAAATTCTCACGCAAGTATTTGAAAGTGAACTGGGTGAGTGGGAGAACGAGGCACCCATCTCAGCAGGCAGGTCAAGAGTAAAACTCCGTCTGAGGGAACTCTCGCTATAGCACAGAGTTCTGTTCACACCTTCTGTCCATGGAGAGCAATAGCTAAGGTAAATGGAATATCCCCCATTAGCTTTCTTTTTATACCTAAGCTGATACTGCCTTGACTAATTGTTAAAGATTTCACAATGTGTCTTAATGATATTGGACTCATAATGATTCACTAGTCCGTAGGAGGGTGTCTGCTTTGTGCCATTGTGTTCTAATCTCTGCCAAACAGTGGGAGGCTCTGACAGCACCAGTGAACCCCTATTCATGAAGCCCCAGAAAGGACCGAGGCCCAAGACACAAAGGGACAGAACTTCCCAGCTACCTATCAGTGAAACTCTCACACGCTGAAAGAAGAGAAAGTAGAGGCCCCACAGCAGCCGTGCTACTGGACAGTTATTAATGATGTAATTAAAATGCTTAGTCTAAACTGAGCACATTGTAGGCCTCCATGACAATAAATGGAGATGATAACTGTGATTATAAAGTGGCCTCTATCCACAAATGAGTCTGTTGTTTGAGCCTGGCTTCAAATGGAAAACCCCGAAGGAGAGCACCTGTCAGTTTTCCATGCTTAGCTCGTAACCTACACAGCCCCCAGGTGTGTAAGAAGTTAACAAAAATAAGCCTAGTATTAATCATGGTGAATATTCTTTGACTAATTCTAATAACTGGTGATGATCATGGCCCCAAAGGCGGAATGAAATGTTGGCTGCCGCAGGAAGCAGGGTAGAGAATTCCCACACATTCCACATCCTGCATAAAATAAACAGCACGTTGATGACTCAGTAGCAGCTTCATTTGTTTGGTTGCAGTGTAATTCATGTGTTCCCTGGAGCAGTAACTAGGAGAGTCTTAGAGACGCTTGTATCTCTGAAAGAAGAAAATGATGCATGCCAACAGTAGTTTTCATGTTATGTTGGGCATGGATGCATGTAGGGGAAAGTGGTAGCAGTTTATATGTTTTAGATACAAAGTTTCTTTCCATGTAGGCTAAAAGTATAAGTTATTTAGAAAATATTTCCTTATAACAAGTGCAGTTTCAAAGAGAGTTCTTCCCAAGACTTACTCATAAAATAGAAATGTTTGGATGTTCGATGTGAGTTGAGTAAATAATATTTCTGTTTGTTTCACAATTTTGGCTAAATCTTTCTTTTTTGCTGAGGATAATTGGTAATAATTCCTTCTACATTTTAAAGGAAATAGAAATACAGAGAATAGTGATTAATGTAGGCTGGAGAAGCCTAAGAAGAAGAGGAGGATGAGGAGAAGTTGATCAACAGGCACAAAGTTACAGTAAATATGGAGAGGGAATCCTAGCATTCTAAAACAGAGTCCAGTGACATCGTTAGTAATATTGTGCTGTGTATTACAAAATAACCAGAAAAGAAGATTCTGCATGTTTATACCACAAATGAATGGCATATGCTTGAGGCAGGAGGAATGCTAAGTGACAGGGTTTGATCATTTCACCATTCACAACATATATCAAAACACATGCTGTGCCCCATAACATTTACAGTTAGCATGGTACCAAGCTTTTTAAAAATGAAAGACCTAAGTTCGAAATAAAGGAAGCAAGCAAGAAAAGAAATGCTTAAAAGAACACATCAATTCTTAGTAATAGGTACCCACAGCCAGGCCTGAAATTTTGATTATGTCACCTGTGTATAACTTACACAGGTAAACCTGAGGCATTGGTAAGAGAGGAAAAACCTTCCCTGGCAATTTGCCTGTGATTTGTTGCTGCTGCTGTTGCTTCTTCAGGCTGAGGTTGGAAGGATTGCTTTCATTCCTCAAGCCAAAAAGGAGGAGCAACAAGAGAGCCTACCAGCGCTGTTGGATATGGCTCTGCAGATGCAGACGCCTCTTTCTTAGATACACTGCTGAAATGCTCAAGCACACAGACCTGACAGCAGGAAGGTGTTAGTGATGGGATTATTAGACATGTAGCACCCAAAGTCTGTGGGTCGGAGAAGCTGATGCTTCACTTTCACCTGCAGAACCTGAAGGAAGGAGGTCAGCTGGAGCCACCTTTGTAGGGCAAGAAGCATGACTGACTTTGTTACAAGCAGTACTCAACATGTTCTGTTGGAAAAGAGTGTAAGATGTCTCACAGGCCAAGTGAATGCTCAGAAGGTGGCCAACTAGAACCTTTGTAGAAGGGACTTTGACCTGTAGGGATGTCTCATGCCGTGATGGGTCCCAAGAGAAAGGGATAGTGTGGGATCTCTTGCTTAAAATTAGGAGTTGGGGAGTGGCTCAAAACCAACTGGTGCAACTGTCACCTGCATCAGAGAGAGGACCCATGAAACACTTCTTGGTGCAGCATTTCTAGCATTGCCATTTGTGTGCCCCATGGGAAAGAACCTGCATGTGGTCATCTGCCTTAACCGAGGTCAATGATTGCATTGTAAAAGTCAGACTTTCCTTTCTGCTCTGATTCTGCCTTTCCTCGGCCCCTCATTCAGGAGCAGCCAGAAGCAATAGTCCTTTTGGAAAGAGATGATTGATAAAACAGGACACATCCTGCTTTCCTAGTACCGATTCCTGTACTCATGCCCAGTCTGAATGATGAGAGGAGAAGGTCTGTGCTGGATATGAGGTGCTAGAACTGAAATAGATTGGACTGGATTTTTTTACCTGGAAATGACCTATATTTATCTACAACTAACCAGGGAGCTCTGGGACAAACTGACCAGAAAAAATATTCTGCTTTCTGATTATATCCTACCAAATTTGGAATATTTAATAGACAAATAGTATATTTCACAAATTATTTCTAACAATTACTCTCTCCAAACCCTGACTTATGAAAACCTTTCTGTTCATTTAAAAAAAAAAAAGAATCTTGAAGGAGGAGGGTAGACTAGAGATGAGTAACAGAGCATTCGCTCAACTTTGGGACGGCCTTATAAGATTAGCCACCAGAGTCAACCTCTTTCTACACGATTGTCTTGAGACCAGAAAAGTCAAATTATTTGCCTAATGCCACTGACCTAGATTTGGCAAGGTAAACCCTCTTGTCATAATATTCCTGTCTCCTTGGCAAGCTTTGGAACTCCTGTGGTATGGTAAAACTCAAGTGTGGGGTAGAATTCAGGCATGAGTTGCGGTGTTGTTGACCATGAATTGAGTCTAATGAAGCAACAATAGCTATTAAATAAGATGTATTTAAACAGAAACACACCTAAAGCAAAGTTGTGCATTGATTGGTTGAAGAATGTTGAGACAAGTGGCTCACAGGAACCTGCCCCTGTCTGTGCACTGCAGTGTGCTCAGTTGTGTGGAGCACAACTACTGTGAATAATGAGAAGGGGCTGTGTTTCCCTTGGTGAGGGCCGTGAGTGTTTAAGCAGTGTCTGAGCAGAGAATGGCAGGTCAGCTTCTGCTCTGGATCCAAAGTACACTTTGGGGCATAATTAGCCTCCAGAGCTCTCCTGGGGACCGAGGTCCCCTTCTGCGTGACCATGCCCGAGATTCTCTCCTTGCTTCCCTCTCTCTCTTTCTCTGCCCTACTTTTACCAATATCGCGCCAGTTCCTGCTGAGAGCACTCTTAATAAAGAACACGCATGATGCAGAAAGAGAAATAATTTAAGCCTGAAGGGAGAGACAAGACCAGACCTGGAAGGTCTTCTGCAGGGAAGCCCAGGATGGTTGAAGAGGTTGGGCACTGCACACAGGCTCCCAAATAAAAACTTCTTGGGCCAAAGTGACTGCTGTCAACTCGGAGACATGGAGGTCTTTTTCTAACTGTTCTGAGAGGAACAGGTGTTATGAAGAGGCTGTGTTATCAAACCAGTTCCTGCAGAGCACCCTTAATAAATGACTTTCACATGAATTCTCAGATCAGGGTCAGTTTCTGGGGAATTTGACTCAAGCTAAGGAATGCAACTTAAAGGTTAACACAGGAACCTCCAATGTGTGGTATGATGCAATAATGTTAATGATAGTAGTCATTACATCAGCAATAGCTACCATTTCCTCAGCACTTGAAGTATACTGTACACTGTGGGAAGCACTTCATGCTTATGCTCTTGTTTAAGCCATGCAGGAAGTACGATAATAACCATTTTTGAAGGAAGACACTGAGTTAAGGGAATTTTAAAGTTGTCCAAGATTGAATACTATAATTTAATTATAGATCTAAAATTATAACTCTGATACATTTTTCCCAAATCATGCATTCTTAACCACCCTGGTATATATTACTAAATTGACCTTTTATGTTCCCATTACAGGGAAAATTTTGCTAAAATTTGTAACAGTAATGTGGAGGTACTTCAAAAAGTCTATAGAAAATGGGATTAAAAAATGTTTATTTTAGTGTAAAATGATTCTGAAATCATGTGTAGATTTCTTATACTCTGCACTTCCCACGAATATTTTAAAGACATTCATATTCATGAATTCCAAAATGTTTTTGAACACAAATTAACTTACATTTAATTCCATTTCCCATGAACCATTGGAAGCACCCTTCTGCTCATTTTCCTGTACTTCATTATGATATGACCTCCATGGGAGGGATACTCCATCTATTATGTCAGCACCTAGAACCAAGCCTGGTGACAGTGCGTGTTCAGCTGCACTTGCTGATTAAGTGAACAAATGAGCATTAATGAGATTCATGTATGGCAGAGGCGTTGAATTGATTCCACTGAGGACCCTTTCAGACCTTCTAACAATGCCTGTTGGGAACATTGCACATCTTTACTGCCATTTCCATGACATCTGCTTTTGCATCTGATCTCAGTCACTGCAAAATAAATGATCAGGTCTTGACAGAGAGACACTATTTTAATGGCCTCTCATACTCTAAGAGTATGTCACTACTTTTGGTTTTCAGTGACTTTTTAAAAATATTTATTTTTGTTTGAAAGGCAGAGAGAGAGAGAGATAGAGAGAGAGAGGTTTCATCCACTGGTTCAGTCTCCAAATGGCCACAATGATCTGGGCTGGGCCATGCCAAAACAGAAGCCAGAGGCTTCATCTGGGTCTGCCGCATGTGTGCAGGGACCCAACAACTTGGGCCATCTTCTGCTGCTTTCCCAGGTGCATTAGCAGGGAACTGAATTGGAGTGGAGCAACAGGGACTTGAACCAAAGCCCATATGAGAGGCTGTCTTTGCAGGCAGTGGCTTAACCCACTATACCTCCATACCAGCCCCTTTAGTTTTCCTTTGAAAAATCATATTTTAGTATGTCACAGAAAAGAATAAGCCAAATAATATAATTGTATTATTTGCTTTTCTTTAGCATGTCTATGAAAATAACTAGACATTAAAATGTGTTCTATTAATGTCTTTCATAGACATGATTAACCTGTTGTTAGCATCAATTTGTTGTTTTTGTATGTAAATGTGTGTGTCTCTGTGTGTATGTCTGTATATCATGATATTCTAACTTTACCCAAGGTTTAGCTACCTTAGCTCCACGGAATTACGTGTCATGATATCCACACTTTTCAGGAACCTGAATATAGTATTCTAAATGTTGGGGGAAAAGTTACACACACACACACACACACACACACACACACACACTTCCATTTGTACCTTTCCAACAAATATAATAAACTTTTGTACCTTCAAGTAATTCCATCTTGAAATTCAGAATCTACCATGAATAATAGATGCTGTTATATGTTTCATAATATAGCCACCAATACTGAGATCCGTGTGTATTAAATTTGAGTGGAAAACCAGCATGTGTAACTAAATAAGAAATAAAATCTGTAGGTGAGGAAAGTAATTGAATAAAGAGCATTTTGTTGCACAAGACTGCTTCCAAAAATCCATGTAAAATGGAATTAGAAGATAATTTTGGAATTTTCAAATCCATCTGTCATGCATAGTTTTTCCCTTATATGCATTTTCCATGAACTTTAGGAAGACCTATTAATTGCATAGATTTCAAAATTGTTTGCACCAAAGTAAACTGATTTTTAAATTTTGTTTCTGTGAATATTTTGAAGTACCTTGTGTATCCTTGAGGCATAAATTCAAATGACTACTGACATCAACTATTGCTCTGGATGTCTTTCTTAATTAAGAAACAACTTTCAAGTTGTATTTTGGTTTTCTATTGCCTTTCTGAAAAAGAAGAGCTGACATAGCTGAAGAATCCCTATATATAGTGGACTTTCTGCAGAATTGTTGAATCCAGTGCTGGAGCAGCCTCCATATACATGAGTTTCTCAGCTTCTAAAAATTAATTTTTGCCCTCAGTTCTCTATTCACTCAAGCATTTTAGGATTTCATTTTTGGTTACACAATAGGTATATATTGTACTGTTTTTACACATTCAGTTAAAATTGGAAAACATGGGTACAGAGCAAATTATTTTTAAAGCAATGTGCAGGCACTTGTTATGTGATATGCAGATAAGTATGGAAGTCACCACTTGCATAAGATATCATTTGTCATTGATGGGACTGGTTGATCTGTATATTGTGTATCACATGATAAAACGTGATTTTTTTTTTTGTACTTTCAAGCAACATGTGTTAGAAGTACTTCTGTGTCAAGGTCCTTGCAGGAAACAGATGTGGCACTCACATGGGGGAGTGAGGGAAGGTCACAGAAATGACAGCTCTCAGGAGCATAAGGCCAGTGAGGACAGCAAAGCCCTGAGGGACAGCAGAAACCTGCGGCATGTGTGGCTACTGCACACACACACACACACACACACACACACACACAGATGGAGACAGAGAGACAGAGACAGAGACAAAGAGGGGTAGGTTGCTGTGAGGGAGGCCACCCTCCTAAAATTGTGAAACTTCCCATGAGGAAGAGAACCATTGCTGACCTGAAGGTCAAAGCCACAAACTTCTAGGAAGGCCACACTCTGGACTCACTTTCTCTCTGTGACTCTCTGACTTACATCTCCTTTGACCTAGGAATCCTGGGCTGGAACCAGAAGGAAAGGGAGGCTGGATGAGGCAGTTTGCTCTGAGCATACCCTGGCCCTGGGATAGACCTGGACTAGCAGAAGATGAGGGAGACTCTGGCCTGAGGTGCAGAGTTCAGAGAACATCAACAATCAAGATACTATTTTGGTACAGCATTTAAAAAATAAAAACAAATGATCAAAACCCATAAAGGAAAACTATAAACTTTCCAAGATAGGGTTGCCATCACTGGTTTTTCCTTTTGCTTCATTTTCAGGCTGGCTTGATCAGGCACTGCTTTTCAAAAACAGAGCAGATGAAGAGTGGAAAGTGGATCTCTTGGTTCAAAGAGCTGGTTGATGGTGCATTAGGGGTGTGGGAAGGCTTCATAAATCTCCACTTCAACAAGCCTGAGATCATGGTTTTGCAACTAGTATGGTCATGTAGGGCCTTCTGTTCTCAAGGGGTTTGATAGACTGCTCAGCAATCACTGTCTTGAAATCTCTTTCTTTCTTTCTTTCTTTCTTTCTTTCTTTCTTTCTTTCTTTCTTTCTTTCTTTCTTTCCTTCCTTCCTTCCTTCCTTCCTTCCTTCCTTCCTTCCTTCCTTCCTTCTTTCTTTCTTTCTGACAGGCAAAGTGGACAGTGAGAGAGAGAGAGACAGAGAGAAAGGTCTTCCTTTTGCCGTTGGTTCACCCTCCAATGGCTGCTTCGTCCGGTGCACTGTGGCGGTGCACTGCGTTGATCTGAAGCCAGGAGCCAGGTGCTTCTCCTGGTCTCCCATGCGGGTGCAGGGCCCAAGGACTTGAGCCATCCTCCTCTGTGATCCAAGGCTACAGCAGAGAGCTGGAGTGGAAGAGGGGCAACTGGGACAGAATCCGGCACCCCAACCGGGACTAGAACCTGGTGTGCTGGTGCAACAAGGCGGAGGATTAGCCTATTGAGCTGCAGTGCCGGCCGACTGTCTTGAAACTTTTTTAAAATTTTATTTTTAAATGTTTATTTACTTGAAAGATAGTGAGAGTAATCCAATGGTTCACTCCCCAAATGCCTACAATAGCAAGGCTGGACCAGGCTAAAGTTGTGAGCCAGGAACTCAATCTGGGTCTCTCACATGCATGACAGGAACCCAAGCACTTCAGCCATCATCTGCTGCCTCCGAGGGTACACATTACAGGAAACTAGATGGGAAACAGAGGAAAGACTCAATTCCAGGAACTCCAACATGGGATACAGGTATCTTAAGTGGTGGCTTAACCCTCTGTGCCACAATTTCTGCCCCTAAATTCTTAATTACTGAGTTAGAGATCTAGAATTTTCTTTTTGCAGTGGACTGTGCAACTATAGTTTGTGCAAACTATAAAGCCATTGTTGCCTTTGGAATATAGTTACGATTTTATTTAGATAGATATTTGTTAAATTGAATATTTTGCTTTGTTTTATATGCAATTGCAAAAAATAATAATATAAATATATGAAGTACCTTTTACCCAGTTTTTCTCAGTGGTAACCTCTTGCCGAACCATCTTACAAATATGGCAGCCAAGATATTTACATTAATGCTTTCATGCCAAGTAACAGTTCCTTTTCCCACAAAAATCCCTGGAGGTACACTTTTATAGCCACCTTAACATTTGTCCACCTTTTCCCCAACCCTCATGCAACATTCTTGATCCCTAGCAACCACTAATATATTTTCCATTTTTATAATTTTGTCATTTTAAGAATGAAGTATACATAGATTTATAGAGTGTGCAGTTTTTTGGTATTGGCCTTTTTCACTCAGTATAATTTCTGGGAGATTCCAAAGTGTTTATGCTATCTGTGGTTTGTTCCATTGTGTTGATGAATCATATGGCATGATATGAGTGTACTACTTTTTAACCATTCAGCCATTCAGGGATATCTAGTTGGTGTGTGTTGACTGTGTTTCTCATTCATGTTTTAGTTTTCCTGGATTCTCAATCTGATGAGTGGTTTTCTATGATATTTTGGACATGTTAGGTATTGTGAGACACTGGGTTCTACTTAAACATATTTTAGAAAATAAACAGCCAGTCCACCTGTGGAGGCAAAGCATGTGGTAGGGTGTGTATCTTCAGCTTCCCCTTGTCCTGTCAGCATCAGGAGGAGTGGTAAAGCCACCGCCTTTGACACTGGCATCACATTTGGGCTCCAGTTTGTATCCCCACTACTCTACCTTCAATCCAGCTGCCTGCTGATGGCCTGGGAAAGCAAGGGAAGGTAGACCAAGTACCTAGGCTCCTGCCACCCGCCTGGGAAACCTACAAGAAGCTCTTGGATCCTGTATCCTGGCTTTAAGCCCTGGCCATTATGATCATCAGGGAAGTGAACCAGCAGGAGGAATATATATATTTATCTCTCTCTCTCTATAACTCTGCCATTCAAATAAATAAATAAATCTTTGAAAAATTTAAAAAATAAAATATAGATACTTAAAAACATATACATTATGAAACAAAAAAATTTTATTTAGAACAGTAATTATATTTAGAAACCTAAGTATGAGAATGAGAAAAGCAACTCATTGAAATAAAAATCAACAGAAATGTCAGTGGAAACAAGAAGCAATATTGTTATTGAACAGAAAAGAGAAGCTTTAAGGAATAAAGGGGGAAAATACGTTTCTATTGCTTCCTGATTTACTAGGTGCCTGGAATGTACCCAGAGCTCTTGTGGGAGCTGAAGTAGAGAGGAGAAGACATGCAAGTCTTTACCATGGTAGAATTTAGAGTCTTGGTGGAAGGGGCAGGATGATGGATAGAACATAGTTACAGTGTGTGCCTGGAGTATTGTGGTGGCAGTGGAGATGGGGGAGATGGATGGATTTACAACATATATTTTTGAAGATTTTATTTATTTTATTTGAGAGTTAGAGTTACAGACAGTGAGAGGGAGAGACAGAGAGAAAGGTCTTCCTTCCATTGGCTGCAATGGCCGGAGCTGCGCCGATCCAGAGCCAGGAGCAGGAGCCTCTTCCTGTTCTCCCATGTGTGTGCAGGGCCCCAAGGACTTGGACCATCTTCTACTGCTTTCCCAGGCCATAGCAGAGAGCTGGATTGGAAGTGGAGCAGCCTGGACTAGAACCGGCACCCATATGGGATGCTGGCGCTGCAGGTGGAGGATTAACCTACTGCGCCGCAGCACCAGCCCTAAAATATTTTTTTAATATAAAGCTCATAAGTCTTGAAGTTCAGCTGTGTATGGGGAAGTGGGAAAAGGAGTATTAAATGAATCTCTTAGGTTTTGTAATACTGTCATTTACTGAACTTAGCATCTTGCAGTAAAAGACAAGTATCAAAAATTAAATCTTGATTTACTAAAGATGGACTAGTGATTAGGTCTGTGAGTGAACATGCCTGGTACATTGTTAGATATATGTGTTTGAAACATAATTGAGGAATCAAGCTAGCAATAGAGATCTGGCAAATCATAAAACCAAAGATGGCTTTTTGTATCAATAAATTAAATAAGATAACTTAAAAGGAGATTGTTTGAGAGGGCTTCAGAAAGTTCTTGGGAAAATTACCATTTAATCCTATTTTTTTTCACAAACTTTTTGAAACCCCTCATACTTGGCTTAGGGGTGAATCCTGGATCATTCAATGCAGAGGATTTTGGAGGAGATAAGACTACCAAGGTGTCTGAAGGAATTCAGCAAGATGGGTAAAGGAGACAGGAGTGCAGTGACACAAACACCACTAAAACACAGGATTTAATGAACGAGGAATAATGTATTGGGCTACATACTAATGATAAAACAAGACAGAACAAAAAATCCACTGAATTTGCCAATACCAGTGTTACTGCCAAGAACCTTGTCCAAATCAATTTTAGTGCATGATCGAATGGGAAGCCAGAGTTGAGTGGGGTGAAAAATATAGATGAGAGTTTCACTAAAAGGAGGATGGGTATTATCTGGAAGCCATGAAGCATCAAGAGAGCTGTTTGGGGCCGGCTCTATGGCACAACAGGTTAATCCTCCACCTGCGGCGCTGCCTCCTCATATGGGTGCCGGTTCCAGTCCCGGCTGCTCCACTTCTGATCCAGCTCTCTGCTATGACCTGGGAAAACAGTAGAAGATGGCCCAATCAGTTGGGCCCCTGTATCCATGTCAGAGACCCAGAAGAAGCTCCTGGATCCTGGCTTTGGATTGGCCCAGTTCCGGCCATCGCAGCCACTTGGGAAGTGAACCAGCAGATGGAAGAAAGTTCTTTCTCTGTCCCTCTTACTGTCTGTAACTCTACCTGTCAAATAAATAACTAAAATATTTTTTTAAAAAAAGAGGGAACTGTGTTTCCTTAAGATGGGAAGTACTGTGATGAGATTTACTGTGATTTGATATGACTCAATAGAGATGGAAGAGTAGAGACAGAGCTCTTAAAATAATGAGAGATGATGTATTTAGAGCATCAAACTTGGGAACAGCATTTTCAGATGAATAGACTTTTCTACCACTGTGCAGCAAAATTGCAGAGAACATGGCTAAAAGTTCTCACAGATTTAGTCTGGAAGGATATAGGAACATTTTTTTCCTTCTGTGCAATGCAAGACAAACTCAGCAGCTGAAATCTGGGAATGGAATATAAGGATGAATGGAGAAGTGATAAAATTTACAGACTATTGAATTGGGAGTCTAGGAAAGAATGCTTTCTAGGGACATGCAATAGGATTTTTTTTTATTTTTTAAATTTGAAAGGCTGAGTTACAGGGGCAGGGCAGGAGGATGTGAGTGAAGACAAAGAGAGATTTTCCAACCACAGGTTCACTCCCTAAATTGTCCCAATGGCCAAGGCTGGGCCAGACTGAAGTCAGGAGCCAGGAGCTTCCTCTGGATCTCCCACAGGGGTGCAGGGGCCAAGGCACTTGGGCCATCTTCTGCTGCTTTTCCCAGGTGAGCTGGATAGGAAGTGGAGCAGCAAGGACTCAAACTGGCACCTATATGGTATGCCAGCATTGCAGGCAGGGACCTTCCTAACTCTACTACAAGGCCAGCTCTGCAGTATGCATATATGAATATGAATACTGAGTTGACTTAATTGTGTGATTTTCTACTGGAAAGTTAACTCTAGTGCAGGGACAAAGGAAATGGAGATTTAGGTTTAATCAAGTTGGGATGTTTCCATTGAGTATTACACAAGGAGGGGATAGTAAATAGAGAGTGGTTGCAAGGGAGTACAATCTAATTGCTGTAGGTAGATAAGAGATATTGGATTATGGGTGTAAAATATTTTAGAACAAGTACCAATGAATTAGAAGCTTGATCCTGTCACACAAGCATTACAATATCAATGTAAATGAACTCAGAGAATGTATCAAGGATGATAGAAACTGGGAAGACTACCCTCTGATACTCAGAAAGTATGACCGAGATCAGAACACAATGTAAAGAGATTTAAAAAATAGCATTGGAAGATAGGATACTAATAGTTCATCCATGCCTATGTTGGAGTCTCAAAAGATGATAGGACATTTATAGAATGATATTGTGACCTGGAAACTGCAATCTTTAGTGAAGTAGAAGCCAATTACCTGACAAAGAGAAAAAAACTAAACTAAAAGTGAGTAAAGAAAGAAAACAGAGAGGAGTTTGGAAATTGAATTCCTAAGAATGGACTCATCTCCTCTCTTTAAGTTTTGTGCACCTGACACTTCTGTCTCAGTGACAATAACACTATCCTAATAATTGCTAAAAATTAAGCCAAAGATCTTTTAGCTATCTTTGAATGGTTTTGCTGTGTAGGGACATTAACAGAATCTGAGAAGTAGCCTGAACTTAGAATTCTGTGAATGCATGGCTTCAAGAGCTCAAGAGATTCAAGGGTGGGTGATGTATTTACAAGAATTAATCTTTTTGTTTAACAAGTAAGATTAGGTCAGACACAATTAAAATAATCACCCTTCTTCTAGACTGTTTATCTCAAACCCACAACACAACTTCCTCTCCAGGGGCTCCAGATAATACTTTGATATTCTAATCACAAATTACTGTTCTGGAGGACATACTAAAAAATTTCTGGAGGTAAAGAAGCAATGGAGTGTGGATAGGATAAGGGATATGTCTAAGAAAATGAGGATGAGAAGACCCAGGGGCACTGGATGCCATAAAGGTCTGGACATCTGGGGATGATCAAGGAAAATAGACCATCTTCATTTCCCTTCTTTCTGAAAATTTATTGGTTTTAGGGTTTCTTAGAGAATGTTGGCAATCAGTCCAAGCTAGAGTTCTACATATTTAGTTTTTCTGGTGGAAAGCAATGAGAGGACAAAACTTATTACAAAACAAAAGAGGTGACTTTGCAGTTTCGAATTCAGTGTTACTGCTTTCAAAATACAGGTATCTCTTATGTGTATGCGTAGCCTGATGGGCAGAGCCTATATTAGACATGTAAGGTTCCTATTATGTAGAAAGAGGGATATTACATCTAAAGGGCTATGAAGGACGGCAGAATCTAAGATAATAGTGGCCATGAAAGCTGAACCCATCATCATCACCTTCTGCTTGATCTCATAGTGACTCAAGAAAGGCTGAAAGTTCAATGGTAGGATCATTTAGTTAGCGTTTAGTGTTGGAAGCTCCTGGCATATAAGATGTAATTCACAAGAAGGGAATATCATATCTGTATCAGGTGGTTTAGTAGGATAACTGAACAGAGACAGCAAATGGGAAAGAGGGGAGATGTGCTCAAAACTAGAGTCAGTAAAGGAGGTGGAAGCCTGGAAGCTGGTACTGAGGCTTCATGTTTAGCATAGGGATACCTAACATTGGCTGTGTGTCCCAAGTCATTGTTAATTTAATTTACCTAATGTCCATGAAAAAAAGTAAACAAACAACTAGGAGATATCTATGTTTCTTAACTGAGTGTTGTAGATAAGGAAAGGGAGGCTTAGCAAGGTATAGACTCTACTACATCATATTACCAGGGATCCACATCTACTCTGCCTGCCTCCAAAGCTCTTTGTTTTAACCCCTGGGAATGCAAGTTAAGGGATTCAAGAACAGCACAATAATTTGAAACATACTGTTTGAGTAGAAAAAAAAAAAAAAAAACTAGAAATACTAGTGAAGTAATTGGCTAAATAAGTTATAGAAAAGGGTTTAGCATATTTCTGGAGCCATATCAAAATTATCATCATAAATAACAAGTATTAAAAATACAATTATTAGGGGCCAGCGCTGTGGCTCATTTGGTTAAGCCTCCGCCTGTGACGCCGGCATCCCATATGGGCACTCATTCGAGTCCTGGTTGCTCCTCTCCAGTCCAGCTCTCTGCTGTGGCCAGGGAAGGCAGTGGAGGATGGCCCAAGTGCTTGGGCCCTGCACCTGCATGGGTGGCGGCCATTTGGGGGAAGAACCAACGGAAGTAAGACCTTTCTCTCTGTCTCTGTCTCTCTCACTGTCTATCTATCAAATAAATTTTTAAAAATGTAATTATTGTTTCTAATGTTAGAATTGCATCAAGAAAAATATGTGGATGGGGCTACCTTTGTCACTTGGTGTTTTGTACTTATAAGAGAGTCATGCTTTTTAAAATAAGTTAATATCACCAATGTGTGATTCTTAACAAATTTCAAGCCAGTGGCCTTACATTTTGATTTGGCACTGAGCCTTGTGAATTATGTAGCTAGCCCTAAGTACAAATAGTAAAATGTTTGACAAATTATCACAACATGCCAAGATTTTCCAAAAGAGGGTAATGCTATGAAATAGAATTAAAAGATAAATTTGTTTTTGTTCCTAATATATTTGTCACCCATGTAGCAGAGGGGTCTTACAAAACTTATGAAAAATACATGTTAATGAAAAAAATTGGATGAATTTCAAATTTTTGTGTCAAAATCAACTTACCTTATAAAATTTTAAAAAGATTTATTTATTTGTTTGAAAGGCAGAGTTACAGAGTGAGAGAGAGAGACAGAAAGAGGCAGAGAGAGAGCTTCCATCCACTGGTTTACTCTGTAGACAGCCCCAATTATTAGGGCTGAGCTGTGCCAAAGCCAGGAGTTTCATCCAGTCTCCCATGTGGGTGGAAGTTGCCAGAACACATAAGCCACCTTCTGCTGCTTATCCCAGGCCACTAACAGGGAGCTGGATCACAAGTGGAGGAACTGTGGCTTCAACCAGTGCCAGTATGGGATGCTAGCATCACAGGCAATGTCTTTACCCACAATGCCATTCCTGACCAACGCTGGGCTCCTGTCTCCTGGTTCACGCCTCAAATCCTCATAATAGTTGGGGGGCCCAAGCCAAGAACCAGCAATTCAATTCACATCTCCTCACATGGATGGCAGGAACAGAACCACTTGAGCCGTCATCCCCTTCATCCCAGAGTGCACATTAATAGGACACCGGAGTCAGTGTTAGAAAGAGTTGCAGATTGTTGCCTCCTCACATGGGGCACCACATGTTAGGAAGAGTCACAGAACAGAGAGGAGGCAGTGTATGAATTTACAGGCAGACCGAATTTATTCAAAGAAAAATCCATAAAGTGGGTGACCAACTGCCTGCATGTACATGATGGAGCACCTGGCAGAAGGCCCCAACCCCCAGGGGCTGGGCCTTTTAAAGGAGGGCTACAGGCTGGGGGGAGGGGGGATGGTAGGGGCAGCAGGCAGAGGGGAATTCCTGGAAGTGGGCGGGGCCTTGGGAACCTGGAAAAGAATGGAGGGTGGGGTCTGAAGGCAATAGGGTGTGAGACCCAGTTGAGATTCAAGGGCAGTAGGGGAGAATGGCTGAGCCTTATGTCCTCCTTCCATCAGTCAGGAGCTGGAGCTGGGAATTGAACCCAGGCACCCCACAGTGGGACATGACTATTTAATTAGGAGGCTAAACACCTGTTCCTACTCTTACCTTTTTTTTTTTTTAAGATTTACTTATTTATTTGTGTATTCAAAAAGCAGAGTTACATAGAGAGAGAGGGAGAGAGAGAGAAAGATCTTCTATCTGCTGGTTCACTCCCCAAATGGCTGCAATGGCTTGGGTTGGACCAAACCAAAGCCAGGAGCCAGGAGATTCTGGGTCTCCCAAGTGGGTGCAGAGGCTGCTTTCCCAGGCCATTAGCAGGTAGCTGGATTGGAAGTGGAGCAGTGGAGACTCCAACCAATACAGATAGGGGATGCTGGCACTGTAGGCAGCAGCCTAACCCACTATGCCATGGAACTCATCTTTTAACTCCATTTTTTCCATGAACTTTTTGAAATACTGTCATACTTAAATTGCATCTGATTTTAACAAGTGAAAGAATTAAAATATTTTAGAAGGTTTGGAAGTATTTTATTTTAAAAAAATGAATTTTGTCACAGGTACCATGTTTAAAATAAAATCAGCATTAGTCATAGAGCAGTTTGGGAAGATGTCTGAATTGCTGGTAAGGTAAAGCCTCTGAGAGGGCCCATTAAGCATCAGCAGCCAAGGAAAACAAACATCCAAATTGGTTTCAGAAAGACAATTCACAGAGGAGTGTAAAGTTGGACCCAGGGCAGCTGCCAGCAGTACATGGGAAGACAATAAGAGAACAGATGGGTATAGAAAGAAAAAATCCACACCTATTACAAATCTAGACATCTCTGGACAGCAGCAGAGGACTCACCACAATGAGCTAAGTCGTTCAGGATACATCACTCAGAACTGGTGAGAAAAGCCTTCCAAATCTGCTAGGTTTTCCCAAATGCCATTTCACTCATTAGCATGTGGAATGAAAGAATAGCAACTAATCCTTTGGGAGCCCAAGTGGAGATGGCATACTACACAGTCTCACAAGACATCTGCTTCAAAGTGCAGGAGCAATAAGGCACAGAGAAGGGAAACTCTGAAGTTAAGGAACATTCTCAGGGCAAGAGGTGAGGACTTCAAATAAGGGTGATTCTGTGAAAGGAATGTCAAGATAATGGCACTGGGCTGTTCTCTGGAGACATAATAGAACGCCAGAGTGTTTCAAATCAAAGTAGACTTGCAAAAAAGATCTACTGGCTATACCAAGACCATAAAGATATTTTATTTATATTTTTTTTCTGAGTACGTATATTTGTTTGTCTGCTGAGTACAGCTTGTTTCCTTAAATTTGCATGCTCATTAATGTTTACCAGTAACTGTGGAATGCTTACCAACGTGTTTAGAAATCCTGTGAAGTGCTTCTTAACATCAGTGCTTCTGGAGGACACACTTTACTGCTACCCACTTTTTATGTCATCTTTTTGGGTAAGGTAGCACCGTTTTTGTAATTCGCTTCTGCCAAACTCACAATGCAGGCTTGCTATTCTGAATTCCCAAAGGAGGTGATTTGCCTCCTCCACAACATAGCTCAAAACATACTTCCTTGTAATCTTAAATCACTGATGTGACTTTTTAAAATCAGGCCACTCTTTCCATGAGATATATACTGTTGAGGGCCCCAGGTCTCAGATTTGCACAAATTCCAACTTCCTGAACCTGTGGGTTCATTTTAACTCAATTACTTTTTGTTCCTGAGGTTACCAGAAGTGCCAGAGTTAGGTGAAATAGTAATGAGGATGTACCAGTGTCATCTTCAGCTCCTTTGATTTCAGACTCTGGAGATTCCTTCCTTCCCTCCCTCCCTCCCTCCCTTCCTTCCTTCCTTCCTCTCTCTTTCTCTCTCTTCCTTCCTTCCTTTCTTCCTTTCTTCCTTTCTCATTTATTTATTTTTTTGAAATGCCACTGCAGAGAGGCAAAAGAAGAGAAAGAGAGAGAATCCATCTGTTGGTTCATTCGTCAAATGGCTGCAATGTCCAGAGCTGGGCCAATCCGAAGCCAGAAACTTGAAGCTTCCTCTGAGTGGGTGCAGGGCCCAAGGACTTTGGCCATCTTCCACTTCTTTCTCAGGCCATAGCAGAGAGCAGGATCAGAAGTGGAGCAGCCGGGGCTCGAACATGCCCATATGGGATGCTGGCACTGTAGGTGGTGGATTTACTCGCTAAGCCACAACACTGGTTCTAGGGGTTTCTTGAAGCTCTGACAGCTGTGTACTGGAACTTTTGGGGGCATCAGTAGATGTGAGTGGCTTCTGGTATTCCTGGCTAGTAATGAGAGGAGGAAGAATTTCATGGATTCTTCCTTAAGGGCAAGGGAAGTTTTTGAGGACCTTGAACTGGGCAGGTATAGCTAGGTGGCTTTGTTTGTTGGGAGCTTGTTCCACAGGTGGGAAATGGGCAGTGGGCACAGAGCACACAAGGTTGCCCTGTACCTTCTGTCATTCTGTGCCTCTGTCACTGGAAGGCCACAGACCACTCATGAGTAACACCACAGCTCCCTGTTCAGCAGCCATCTAAGTTCTGGTGGTGGGATCATGACCTTTGCTCTGGGTGTCTCCAGCATAGCTGTGTCAGGTGACAGCACACTGACATTTCAAGGTTTTTAAAGTTGGGGCTTGCAGTGATATGATTGCTGACTTTTTTAAAAAAGATGTATTTATTTGTTTGAAAGGAAGAGTTACACAGAGAGGGGGACAGAGAGAGAGAGACCTGCTGTCCACTGGTTCACTTCCCAAATGGCTGCAGCAGCCAAGGCTGGGCCTGGCTGAAGCCAGTAGCCTGGAATTCCATCTGGGTCTCCCATGTGGGTGGCAGGGTCCCAAGCTTTTGGACAAACTTGGGCTGCTTTCCCAAGCACATTAGCAAGGAGCTGGATCAGAAGAAATCAGCACTTGATCTAGTGCTCACATTGGATGCTGGCTTTGCAAGTGACGGCTTACCCGCGACACCACAATGCCGACTCCAATTGCTGACTCTTAAGACCAGGAAAATTTCTGTGTGATTGAGCACTTTGCTTCAGACATAGTTTACAACAGATTGCCTTACCTGCTTCATAGCCTTTTATGGTTTCACATGGCATTTGTGTGCCTCCTATGCTTACAAACCGCCAAATTTGTTTGAAAGAACTGTCCCCTGGCATCTCTGCAAATTAATACTGTTGTAGTACATTCTGTTTTTCTTAAAATTAATATTTTGCCCTATAAATTAACTTCTAGCAATTCAACAATGCAAACATTTGTTATTTTAATTTAAATGTCTTGACACAGCAGGTGGTTTCAAAGTAGAGGGATGTGGAATCCATCAGCTCAGAAGTGGCAGATCAAAGTGAGAGCATGGATGCACACATGAGCAATCTGCCTCTCAGTTGTTGCTGAGATTCTGATTCCCTTTCTGCTGCAGCACTTTCCTCTTTCCACTCTCTGTTTTTCATACTTAGGGGCAATCTTCCACCCAACACATTTCCTGATATTTCTTCTCCCTTCCTTCCTCTGCCTTTCCCTCTTTCCCTTTCTTTGTTCTTGGAATTTGCTCTATTTAATATCATAACCCTTACTGAGGACAAAAGTAATATTCTCTCATTCTCTTTGCTTCAAGGCAAAGTCTTGTTTCCTTACTGAAAGTGGATTCTATTTGACTACCTATGAAAGGAAAATCACCACGTGTTAAGCAAATCTATCTATCGGTCTATATTTGTCTGTCTATCCATGGGCTTATTCTCCTTTCACATAAATCCAGAGATGGGAAGTTCTGGGCTGATGTGATGGCTGCATGTTCTTTAGTGATTTATATACCTTATTATTTTTTTTTTTCGTTCTTCTTTTTGAAATCATATAAGAGCTGACAATGATTGTTGGGGCTTAGGTCATTGTATGTATATTTACTGTTGGTAGGCAATCCAACTCAAAAGAGGCTTCTATAGTTAGAATCTGTTTGTCAAGAACCTGTCCTGGGTAATGGATAGATATATGACCTATGACAGTCTAATGTATCGTAGAATAAAGATGGTGGGAGCTAGATCAGCCTGATAGTGTTCACTTCTTCACTTATAAGTTTCACTTATTCCTGCTGCATAGATCCCCAGAGCTGTTTCCTCTCCTTTATGAGTCCTCTTTTAAGCTTTATCTTTAATTATTTTTTTATTTTATTTTTTTAAGAGGCAGAAAGGCAGGCAAACACATCTCTCATCTGCTTGTTCATTCCTCAAATGCTTGTAAGAGCTGGGACTGTGCTAGGTCAAGGCCAGGAGCCTGGAATTCATCCAGATCTCTTACATGGGTGGCAAGGACCCACGTCCTTGAGCCATCATCTGCTGTCTCCCTGTATGTGCTTTAGCAGTAAGCTAGAATAAGGAGTGGAGCCAGGACTGAAACCCAGGTATTCTGATACGGGGCACATGTATGTTTTAATTACTAGTTCAAACACCCATGCTTATCTTTAATTATATGTACTAACTCTTACCATAATAGTACATTTCCTAATTTATTTAAAATTAGGTTGTGTCAAGGGGTCGGCACTGTGGCATAGCAGGTAAAGCTGCCACCTGCAGTGCTGGCATTCCATATGGGCGCTGGTTCAAATCCCAGCTGCTCCACTTCCCATCCAGCTCTCTGCTATGGTCTGGGAAAACAGTAGAAAATGCCCAAGGTCTTGGGCCCCTGTACCCATGTGGGAGACGCAGAAGAAGCTCCTGGCTCCTAGCTCCTGGCTTCAGATTGGCATAGCTCCAGCCGTTGTGGCCATCTGGGGAGTAAACCAGTGGATGGAAGACCTCTCTCTCTCTCTCTCTCTATCTGTCTCTGCCTCTCCTTTTCACTGTGTAACTCTGACTTTAAAATAAATAAATAAATCTTTTTTTAAAAAAAGAAACAAGTAATATTTATATAAAACCAGAAAATGAAAATGATACACCTGTTTTTATGCTTTTTCTGTGTATGGAGTTTGGTTAGTGAGAGTTATAAGTGTCTGAACTTGTTCAGGATAATGACCACAGTAAGAAAGTTCACATTAATGATTGTACTCAATCTGTTGTGTTTTCAGTTAGTTCTTAGAGAATGAATATCATGCCATTCATTTGGGAGAACATATGATACATCTGTCAAATCATGAATTTTGGAGTGAAGAGGGAAATTCTAGAGTAATTAGCTATAGTTGATTGACTGTAACTTGGATTATGCCAAACAGACCAGGATATGCATATATTTATTTCCATTTTACAAAATACCTGATAAATGGCTGCTACTCTAACATTGGTGAGCTAATGACATGTATCTCACTGTATGTTTGTACATTATGGATAACTTGTGGAGATCTGCTATAATAATATACAGACACTACCTAGAACTATATTGGCAGATCTACAAGAAGCTACAGTAGCCATCCTATTTCTAAGAAACAAGTCATAAGTACTTACAAGGACTGACTCACAATGAATAGAAAAATAAAGATTACCTAAAAGGGAGTTCATATAAAACATTTCAAAGTGCTAACAGTTTATTGGGAGAAATTAGTAATAGGTGTGAAAGGAATACTTCCATTGAAGTATACAATCACTTTTTGGCCATCAGTAAGAGTTACTAAGTCATTTTCCAGATACAAGCAGTCTTTTTGTTATAATTGTATTTCTGCTTTTTGAACATGACAAACCTATTTTGCAATTCAATCTAAATTTGTAAGGCACACTGAAGATTGGTTTCAGTAAAAAAAGACTCTGAGAGTGGAAGGCTGGAAGCAGAGGTGTAGTTAGGAGTGCTCCGGGGACCATGTCAGGAAGGAAGAGTCAGGCAAAAGGAGCAACAGATTGAAACTTTAGCCCCAACAGTCCTACAGAGGAAAGTTTATCACAGTGGATTGTGCTTTTGTAGGAAAGCATCCTTATTCATTGTGCTGAGCTTTTCTCTGTATCTCAAGGGTGTAATCTATGGAAACTACTTTTCTCATATTTGCCTTTCAGAAGGTTGCTTGGTCTCTAGCAGTGAGTGAAGTCTGTGTGAGATTCAGAAGGCAGAAGAGAAGAAAAACTCAGGCTCATCTAGTGGCAGCCGTAGACTGAATCACTAGTAATGGCAGGTGTGGGATTTTGACAGAAGCTTCCAAGATTCTGGGGAGTTATCCACTTAGGCATTTCTGGCATATGAAATCAATTGTTGCTTTAGATTATACTGGAATTCTGTAAGAATTGTTCAGATTTTTGCTTCAGACAGCCGAGATCATCACTGGTATCTTCCCTGGGGTCCTTATGTTTTCTTATTTCCTACAAAGGGTCCTTCCTACAGTTGTAAAAGCGTATAATTCCCAGACCTACTTTTTTCGTACTTAATATGCCCTAGAGTAGTTTCTGTTTTGCAGATCAAATGCTAAATAGTATAACCATTGAGGGTTTTAGTGTATGTATGTGTTTGTGTATGCATGTGCAAGTGCACCATGAACAAGAATATGAGAACAATTCATATTATAGAAAAGCAAAAATATCATGAAAATTAACAGGAAGTATAGGTACAATAGTGTCTATTGTGACCATTTTCTATTTAAGCACAGTCTTAACAATATAAGTCTATATTTATAACATTATAATCAGATGATATGTTGAATCAAAGTCTTTTATATGCATGTTTGGTAACAAAATTGGAAAGGAGAGAGCACATTTTTACTTTTTTACATGAAATCCACATGAACTGGTCACTTGCTCTGATAGCTCATGAAAAATTATGTGGATTTTTTTGGCAGGAGTAACCTAGAATTCATGGTTATGAAAAGTTTAAGGATTATCAAGAAGAAGAGGTAAAGGGAAGGGCTTACCAATATGGCTGCAGACAATAAATGTCACACAGTACATTTCAATCTGTGTCTAAGCATATTTCAGAAGAAATATCTTTTAAGAAATCATATGAAACTATGAAAATCCCTCCTAAGACATCTTTTACATCTATAAAATGAGATTCAGACAAGACCCTCATGATAAGGTGCTTTTTATGATGTGTGTTTGTGTGTGTGCACACACACATACAAAACTACTATTTCTCTGCCAAATAAAACTGCTGAAAGTGTCAAGAATGGCAGAAATTGATTGCTGGTAGAAAGTGAGATGGAAGAAATGACAGGAATGATAAGAAAGTAAAAAATCTAAAGCCAAAAGTGAACATTTGAGTTGGCGTGGTTCCTGGAGTGTTAGTTGATCCTGGTGGCCTAATGAAGAGTTTGACGGGCCACAAAATCACCAGCAGAGGAGAAAATGAGGCTTGTGCATGTGTAGGCTGGGAGACTGGATGATAATATTGCCTGGTTGTGTAGGTAAAGGTGAATATGGGTGCCCCAGTGTTGACTGTGAATATGTTGGGTAGCAGGGTAGGATGGGGGAGTCTCCTGTAAAAATTCCTAACAAGTGCACATTCATGTTTTTTCTTAAAAATAATCAGAATAAAACTACATCTTGGTATGGGAAAAAGATAAGCTAAATATTTATCTTAAATGATCCTGATAGATGAAGCCATGATAGATGAAGCCAGCAACACTTTCTTTATTCTTTTTTTTTTTTTTTTGGATTTATTTATTTGAAATTGAGAGTTACACAGAGAGAGGAGAGGCAGAGAGAGAGAAGAGAGAGAGAGAGAGGTCTTCCATCCGCTGGTGCACTCCCCAATTGGCCGCAATGGCCAGAGCTGCGCGAATTGGAAGCCAGGAGCCAGGAGCTTCCTCTGGGTCTCCCACACTGGTGCAGGATCCCAAGCACTTGAGCCATCTTCTACTGCTTTCCAAAGCCATAGCAGAGAGCTGGATCAGAAGTGGAGCAACTGGGTTTTGAACCGGCGCCCATATGGGATGCCGGTGTTTCAAGGCGATAACCCGCTGCACCACAGCCCCAGCCCCAGCAATACTTTTCTAAGGAAAAACTTTTTAAATCAACTTTGCCATGAAAAAACAAATTTTAAAATTTATTCTTTAATAAAACTGAAAGAATATATACGTTTCTGGAAAAATTGTATATAGTATATAGAAAATATATATAGATATAGATATAGATAGATATAGATAGATATTGATATATAGAGAGATATATATAGAAAATATATATAGTATATAGTATATAGAAAAGAGGAAATAAATAATATCAGGAACAGTAAAAAAAAGATGCAACTAGATTAACTGCAGTAATTAAAACATGGAAACATAATATTTTAAACATTTTCATAATGATAAGATCTAAAGTTCTTAGAAATATATAAATACTAAACAAGGAAGTCAAGAAGAAATAGATATTTTAAATTTCCCTGTAATCATCAAAATAATTGAATCAAATTGTGTTCAGTGCCATATAAAAGGTCTGTCCGTGGCATAACTGTGTCAAAGGAGAAAATAATCAGCTCACCTTGCCTGATTTAGAAAGCTAATCAGGGAATCAGTGTTCTTGATCTGAGTCCTGAAACATCAGTAAATACTTGCTTAAGGATGGAAAAGCATGTCATGTGCAAAGACCAGGTGTGACTTAATGGTGTAATTAATTCATATTGGTAGTTCAGGATAGTGGAGATGGGTGGGTAAATAGTAGATTCAAATGAGGCAAAGACAACACAGGTGAAATAAGGAGGGTCATGTGTGTCATGTCAAACCAAAGACTGAATAATGGTAATTACATTTACTATTTCAGTGCTAAGAAGGTAAAAACTTCTCAATATTCATAATTTTGTGAGTGCTTACAGCCTGACTTCAAGTACAGTAGACCACTGAGTTAGATAAAGGCTCTGCTGAAGGTTTTTCGTAAGTAGTAACATGTTCAGGTTCTGTTTTATGTCCTCTTGGTAACAGCATGGAAGAACAATTGGAAGGAGACCATGAGACAGGAGGAGGTGGAGCAGTGAGGTACTCTTAGAATAATTCAAACAAATAGCGATCAAGATGTAAGCCAAGGAAACAGTGTTGTGAGTGCATTTTACTACCCTGGCTCAAAGAGCATATCAGGATCCCAGGCACATAGAGGATGCTTGTCAATACATGTGTCTGCTTATTATTGTGCATTTCCAATAACCATGTGCCACAGTTTATGTGTGTGGAATAGTCTACTGATTTGTATAACTCAGACGGCTTTATTCTCATAGTTGCTTCACCAGGATTTCACAATAGAAAATCAGCTGAGATGAGAGAACTTTCTTCTAGTATCTCAATGCGTTTCTCTATTAAGAGAAATGGACTATTTGTGGTCATCTAGCTACAAATTATTTTAGTCTGGGACAGTTTATGGGTATATTCAGGAATTACAGTGAAATTTGATGGGAAGGTGCTGCAAATTGTATGGGGGAATAAAGGAGGGAAGTGGGTGTGGTACCTAGGAAAGTTTCAGGGAGCAAGTTGAAGTTAATAAAGAGGGTGTTAAAGATTGGGAGACTGGAGAAATTAAAGGTTGTGGAAGGCCTGGGTATTTGAGGAAAGGAGATTTTTATAACATTTTCATGACTGCTGAACTGGATGTCTTTGAACACATCAACACATATAGGCTGATCTGCAATATCATTTGGCCTATATTTGATTTGAAAAACCTATAAAAAGATCAAATGCTTTGGCTTGCAAGTGGTGTATTAAATAAATAAGCAAAGTAAAAGCATATGTCTCATAGAATAGCTTAAACTCAAAATGAATGGAGAGATATACTTTTGAAAACTCTTTAAATTTTATCAGATTATTCAAATATACAGTTTCACATGTTTTTCTCAAATGTTAAAAATTAAAAGGTAAAAACTTTTAATAGTATACTCATCTCTGGACAATTTGTAATTAGATTATGAATCATTTGAAGAAATGTCATGATCATCTTTGCAATGAGAAATTATTTCAAGTTCATGATAATCAGCTCTTAAGTAAAATGTACTAATTTCTGTGTGGGAAAGCAATGAGAATTTATGTAATTGTATATACACTAAGATTCATTCATTATAAATATTCAAATAATTTTAGATAACTTCATTATTCTATCTTCAGCTTTTTTAAAAAGATTTATTTATTTATTTGAAAGTCAGAGTTACACACAGAGAGAAGGAGAGGCAGCGAGAGTAAGAGAGGTCTTCCATCTGCTGGTTCACTCCCCAGCTGACTGCAATGGCTGGAGCTGCACCGATCCAAAGCCAGGAGCCAGGAGCTTCCTCCGGATAGCCCACATGGGTGCAGGGGCCCAACAACTTGGCCCATCTTTAATGTTTTCCCTGGCCATATCAGAGAGCTGGATCAGAAGTGCAGTAGCCAGGACTGGAACTGGTGCCCATATGGGAGGCTGGCACTGTAGGTGGTGGCCTTACCCGCTACGCCACAGCACTGGCCCCTGTATCTTCAGCTTTTTTAAAAAAAGATTTATATGTTTGTTTATTCAAAAGTCATAGTTACAGAGAAACAGACTCTTCATCTGCTGGTTCACTGCCCAGACGGCCACAAGGCCTGGATTTGGCCAGCCGAAGCTGGTCTTCAAATGGGTAGCAAGGCCCCAAGTACTTTGGCCATCTTCCACTGCTTTTCCCGGGTCTTTAGCAGGGAGCTCGATCAGACCTGTAGTAGCCAGGACCCATATCAGTGTCCATATGGGATGCTGGTGTTGTCAGCTGCAACATTACCCCCTAAGCCACAATGACAACCCCCATCTTCTGCTTTTAAAAAACAAATTCAGGGGCTGGTGCTGTGGCTCATTTGGTTAATCCTCTGCCTGTGGCGCCAGCATCCCATATAGGTGCCTGATGCTAGTCCGGGTTGTTCCTCTTCCAGTCCAGCTCTCTGCTGTGGCCCGAGAGGGCAGTGGAGGATGGCCCAAGCACTAGCCTGGAAGACCAGGAAGAAACACCTGGCTCCTGGCTTCAGATCAGTGCAGCGCCAGCCGTAGTGGTCATTTGGAGATGAACCAACGGAAGGAAGACCTTTTTCTCTGTCTCTCTCTCACTGTCTATAATCTACATGTCAAATAAATAAATAATAATAAATTCAATCTAGAGAACAAGACCAATGTCATAAAATGGTAGTGATATTTGTCAGTGAGCTCTAGAGCCTGAAAGAGAGGGAATGTTTCATATTTGATCAGGGACTTAAGCATGAACCCTTATTTTTTTTTCCCAAAATCTTGCATTGCTATAGGTTGCCTACACTAACTTGATCTCTGTGTTTTTATTTCATTCTTGCAAAACTTAAGCTTTCAATGCTTTCATCAAGTTTTATCTTAGAGTAGATAATTAATTGTACAGTTGTGTAAGTGCATGCCTCTGTTTCTCCTGGGTGGAGAGAGCTGTAGTGGACTTGATAGTTCTGCAGTGGCAGAAATTTCAGTTTTGTAAATATGAATCTAGTGGCCTGTCTGCTGATCTTAGTTGGGTGAGGGAGGGAACTGTTGTTGGCGTCAGAAGCTGTGTCCCAGAGGTACAGTGGTACACCAAGCAGCAAAAGGGTTGGGGAGTGGGTGTAATGTCCCAGGCATTTGTAAGGTTATTGGGAGCTACTTAGAAACCAACCCTGTAGAGTTTTTGAAGGTGATCTGTGGACTTTAGACTCTTTGAGTAGCTGTCTCTAATAGTGTTTGGAGAGAATACCCCGAAGAAGAGACATGTTCCCTCTCTCAGCTATGAGAATGGGTATCAGCAGAAACCACCCACATGGACAGCTGTGTCCAGCAAAACAGAGAATCAGCAGTAGATAAGAATGCAACCCAATAGAAAAGTTAGGCTTCCTCCACTTTGCAGAGTGTCAGACCAGTTGAAATGCATTACCTTATTCAATAGACCTCACAAATATTTAAAGTAAATACTTTTATTGCAATTTTTCAGACATAAAATTCAAGATGGATGTTAAATAACTTTTCTCCTGTCAAACAACTAGTCAGTGTTGGGACCGTAATTTTACTCAGGTCTGGGAAACTCTACAAACTACTTTTTTATATACTGATGTGTGCTTAATTCCAATAGGTAATTTTCTGGTTCATGTTTTCAGATTCTTCAGATGCCACATATAATACTTTCCACATAGTATATTTTTAACTCATGTTTTTAAAAAAAGATTTATTCATTCATTTGAGAGACAGAGTCACAGAGAGAGAGAGAGAGAGAGAAAGAGAGAATGACAGAGAAAGATGGAGAGAGAGAGAATGATAGAGAAAAATGGAGAGAGAGAGAGAGAGAGTGAGCGAGCGCGCCTCCATCTTCTGGTTTACTCCCCAAGTGGCCACAATGGCCAGAACTGGTTCAGGCTGAAGCCAAGAGCCAAGAGCTTCCTCCAGGTCCTCCACGTGGGTGGCAGGTGGCAGGGATCCAAGGTCTTGGGCCATCCTTCAGTTTCCAAGGCACACCAGCAGGGAGCTAGATGGGAAGTGGAATAGCTATGACTAACTGGTGCCCACATGGGATGCCAGGATCATAGGCAGCCGCTTTACCTACTACACCACAATACTGGACCCTTAACTCATTTTTAAAACAAAAGAGCAAGTGTTCTACTTTCTTTGCAAAATGGCTATTACCTCTTGATCAAGGATCTCTTCCAAATTTTGGAAATAGACTACTCATTCCTATATTCACTGAAACCACTGTTTTACTGCATATTTTTCAGACTGGGAAACATAAAAGTCAAATATTTGCCAAGATATTGTTTCTGAATATTAGAATTAGTTGAAGGGCATGCAATTTGAGATTTCATAGGTCATTAAGATATCACATGTCCTAATAATGGTTTATTGTTACTGTACATTTTAAAAAGTTAAAAATTACTGATAAAACTAAGGAAGGATGAACAAGTCCTAAATTGCATGTCACAATCATTGGTTTCCTTAGTCATCTGTTCAGACTCTGCAGAATAGATGGGCTGACAAATGTGGCTGGCTCATGACCAGTGATTGATCTAATTGCTTCCAGAGTCATCATATTGCCAATGTGCAAACTAACACCAGTAATTCAAACAGAAACTGCTTGTGTCAACCTAGTTATATACAAAAGCAAGTCTTTTGGCCGTGCAGTGGCTCAGTTGGCTAATCCTCTGCCTGCAGCGCCCGCACCCTGGGTTCTAGTCCCAGTTGTGGCGCCAGATTCTGTCCCGGTTGCTTCTCTTCCAGTCCAGCTCTCTGCTGTGGCCTGGGAAGGCAGTGGAGGATGGCCCAAGTGCTTGGGTTATGCACCCCCATGGGAGACCAGGAGCAAGCACCTGGCTCCTGGGCCGCAGTGCACAAGCCATGGCGCACTGGCTGTGGTGGCCATTTGCGGGGTGAAACAACGGAGAAAAGAAAGACCTTTCTCTCTGTCTCTCTCCCTCTCACTGTCTAACTCTGCCTGTAAAAAAAAAAAAAAAAAAAAAAAAAAAAAAAAAAAAAAAAAAAGCAAGTCCTTCGTGACTGTGTAAGTGGATAAATATAGGGGGCTTTATTATAGTATGCTTCATAACTTAGTTGATTAGAAAATGCCTCCAATTTGGGAGGGGCCATAGCTATTAACATACATGAGTTGAAAGATGCAGCAGATATTTTCAGAATTGTATTCATAATTAAATAGGATCTATGCTATGGAAAAATAAAGATCACATTGGGAACTACTTTTATAATGTGGCAATTTAAAACACGTTTTTCAAAAGGTAAATATTATTCTATGTAGTTAGTGATTTGTTTAGAAATGATGAAGTGTTTTAAGTGTCCATGTTCCTAAATTAGTTTTGTTTTGACTTATCAACACAACTTTATTACATCAGAGTATAAAAACTTCAATGCAGATGCCTGTTTATAGTCAGTAGTACTTTGAAGTGATCAAGTAGGTAATTTAAAAAGTGAAGTGAATACTAACTATATGACTATTTCTCACATATTGCCATATCCAAATTTCATTAGTCACAGGTCAGAGTTATCTTTTTTTTTTTCAAAACTGTAAGAAGTGAGAAAATCATGATGGAAGAAGACCTCTTTTAGGTTGATGAATCAACAGTGAAATAGTTAACTATATCTAATACATTAAACTAGGAAAATAAGGGCAATTTTATCACAAATGAAGACAGTATTGCCTTTGCATTTTGGTTTAAGATAAACTACCTTTAATCTTCAAATATTATTTTTTTTCCATGTATGGCAAATTACTTTTGTGTAGGGAAGTTCTTACTTCAGAAGTGACCAATATTTTACATTTTTGGTATGAAGCTTTATATGAAGGGTCTTTGAAATATCCACAGAAAATGCATATTATGTAAAAAGTATGCATGGATTTCAAATTTTTTTGCATAGAAATTAACATATCTTTTAATTGAAGTTTTCCGTAAACATTTTGAAATTATTCATAGATGGTTTGATTAATTTATCATACTACATGGTACAATATGTATACTTCAGAGTGAAATTTTCAAGATCCAGCATCTTATGTAATTAAAGGACATAGGAACTCCCACTTCTGAGCCAGAAGAGCAACAAAATATTGTTTAATAATTGAAGCATAATAATGATGACACATTAATAAAAGCCCATTCATATAATTACTGTGCCAAGAATGTTTTAAACATAAAGTTATTATTAGAAAAGAAACACTGTTTATGATTGAAAATTGCTTTAAAATTAAAGCATTTAAGTTAAGCTCAGTAATTCTAGAGTGAAATGATTCTAAAATTTAAATTTATATTATTTTATTTTCTAATTAAAGCGTGATTATCGTACACCACGTAGAAAAGTTGAAAGAAGAAAAATGTCGTCATCATATCAGATTGGATCCTCTCCTGTTTTCTTTCCTTATCCCTCCCGTTCTACTGTTGCTTTTATACCAAAGCCAACAGTGGGCAGTCTTCTGTGCCTGGATAAATTCTCTTTCTGTATCCCAGTTCTTTATATTCAGCTGCTCAATGGAAAGCACTATAGCCTGTTATACATTAGCATGTGTCCGATTTGGGCAGAACATATAAATACCATGTCATGAGCTAGAAGGTTTCTAGAAAAGGTTTTCACCCTCACTCCATCATCTGTGAGGTACCTGATAGACACAGACAAAGAGGATTTCTATGAATTATACAGAATTTCTTTGGCTGAGTTTAATCTTCTCTAATCTTAGCTGGGCTACAGAGATTTCTCACTCCAAAATGAGTAACAAGATGACTAAAATAAGCAAGTAAATATTTCCTAGGGCCATTCATTTAGCATTTTTTGTAAGACAAAAGCTTTATTAAGATGGTTCTTTTGGTGTATTTACTTGGTTAAGCCCAAATACAGACCTCGGGTGTTCTCATAGCAACTCCGGATCATTTGGCTGATTTCTATCAATAACGTTTTTGTTGAGTGAACTTCTCATCAGGAGAAATGCTTTTCCTTCCAGTCAAGCATTGTGGATACCAAGTGGGATATGTGGATAAGTCAAGCCCCTGACAGCAAGCTTTATTTATTTTTATTTTATACCTTTATTCTTTTTTTCTTTTTATAAGTTTCTATTTTCTCCTTTTAATTTTATTTTGGTTTATATGTTTTATAATTATGTATTTCAGAAAAAATATAAATGTCAACTGGTTAGTATATAAAAGCATACAAACCTGTGATAAAGGAAATAGATTTTAAGAAGTAGAGACAAGCATTAGCAGATATATACCAAAATCGAACTTGACAATAGGTTAAATGACACTTTTTCATGTTAATATCTTAGAATATGTGTTTTTTTTTTTCTTGGAGTGTACTTAAAATTTGTCTTCTTAGAGTATTTCCTTAAGAGCCAGTATAGACCACATACTTTCATTGGCTTTACTAGTGAACTGCTGTTCAGTGAGTTAGAGGAAACAGTGAGTAACTATTCAAGTTTGGTTCTTAAGTTCTTGGTAAGAAAATGCACACTTCTCAGTAGGGTTACTTTTGTTAACATGGTGCTAATCTAGTAACATTGATTTGTTATTTTTCATATATTGCTGATTATTCCATGTCAATAATGAATAGCAGTATTTAGACTATATTCAGCTGTGTACTGGGCATAACACAAAGAAATACTAACATGTTTTTAGCTGCACAGTGCAAACTGATGCCTCACTCTGTTTCAAGAGAAAATGAAATCACCTCCTTTTAGCATCAAAGTAATTTTTCAAAATTAAACCAATGTGGGTGTTCTCTAGCAATTGAATAGCACTTTAATCTCAGATAAACATAAAATAAAATACACATACAAGGAATATGGCTTGGATATTTCCAACTGGCACTTATTTTTCCTTTGTTATTATTGACTTCAATAGGATTTCTCTTGAAGAGCTACAACGCTCAGCAGTACCTAGAATCCTGGGATTTGAGGCTCTCCCATTTTCAGTTAAGCTGGGTGCCCTCTGATCTAGTAGACTCACTCTAAATTCCTAAAGCCTATTCCTAAAGGCTATTCAAGTAGTACAAGGGGTCATCAGAAAATTCATGGAAAATGCTTGGTATAAAAAAACTACACGTGGATTTCAAAAATTTTGAATCAAAATAAACTTACCTTTTGCTTGCACTGTCCACTAATATTTTTAAATCCCTCAGTATTCCATATCATTCTTCTTGAAAGCCATATCTAACCAAACATAATGTTTTTATGTTAATTAATCTGTTCAAATCTGCCATGTATAAAGATTTTAAATTTCTATGATTTAAATGTTTGTGAGGTAATCATTAATTTCTTCAAAGTTTTAAATGGCATAGAGTTGTATTATTTTAATTCCACATTTTCTGTACCTGTTTTCTTTCTTCTAATTTTGTATCTCTCTCTCTCCCTCTCATTCTTGCTCTCCCTCCCATTCTCTCTCTATTATTTTGTTCCTCCTTAACTTTAGCTCTTATCTTTCTTTATTAATTTCATCAACTTCTTTCAATGCTGACTTTTTTTAATTTTTTTTGTATAAGTGTTTTTTTCTTCAGAATGCTACACATTTTCCTTTAAACATCTTTTACTCTATCATATCTCATCAGTGTGAAATAATTCTCTTTGCAATGACTTTGAGCTATTTCTCAGTATTTAGTTGATTCTTCTTTAATGCACAGATTATATTGAGGTCTTTATCATAATTTCTAATGAACTAAGATTGGTCACTTTTTATTATTTATACCCAATCTTTCTGGTTTCTGATTAGAGGATCCAGCATGCAATTTTTCACTCTTTAATTTGTGGAGGTTCTATGTGGCCAAAGAATGGCAAAAATTTTGTAAATGTTTCAGGAGTATAAGAAATAAAATTTTATTCCCCATTTGAGGGATATTAAAGGTTATGCCCCTGCATATATCTCTGTGTGTATGTGTGTGTGATCACAGTTATTGATGTTTTAAAATTCAATTATTACAGACTCTTCCTGATATTTGTCTACTAGATTTGTTCAAGTTGGGAAGAGGGATATTTTAGTCTCCTGCTCTAACTTTAATCAAGTTCTTGTATTTTAAATAGCTATTGCTTCATAAATTATCTGCTAATTTGTTTGGTACACACACTCAAATTTTATTATTAAATACTCTCCAGTTTCATCTTTTTCAATTCCTTTAAAACTGTTAAAATCTTAAATTCCACCTTAGCAGATTCTACCTTATTTCTGCCTCTTTATTGTTTTCTTTTAGACATATTTTAAGAATACATATTAATATATATCATCCAGCTCTATGTGTATGAGTGGCTTATGTTTAAATATAATCTGATATGTCTATATTTTAATTCAAACCCTTTACATTTAGGCTGATATGCTTTGTTTGGTCTCTTCTTCCTTAATGCAAGTTTACTTATTTTTTTTTTAAAGATTTATTTATTTTTATTTGAAAGTCATAGTTACAGAGAGAGAGAGAGAGAGAGAGAGAGAGAGAGAGAGAGAGGTCTTCCATCTGTTAGTTCACTCCCCATTTGGCCACAGTGGCCGGAGCTGTGCTGATCCGAAGCCAGGAGCTTCTTCTGGGTCTCCCACGTGGGTGCAGGGGCTCAAGAACTTGGGCCATTTCCCACTGCTTTCCCAGGCCATAGCAGAGAGCTAGATGGGAAGAGGAGCAGCCAGGATTCGAACCGGCACCTGTATGGGATGCCAGCATTGCAGGCCAGGGCGTTAACCTGCTGTGCCACAGTGCTGGCCCCAAGTTTCCTTTTTTTTTTTTTTAAAGATGTTTGGTTCACTTTTTTCTTAGTATTTTTGATTTTTTATTTTATTACGTATTTGGTTTTTCCCTTCCCAAATTTGCAGCCACCCGTAATTTTTCAGGCAACAATGGACACACTTCCAGGTTCCACATTTGTTATTGTTTACATGTTTCGTCTCCTGGATTCCTGTTCACATTTTCCCTCTGATTTTCTAAATCTTCTGTAACTTTTATTTTTGTGGTATTTATTTTTTCGCATTTGACAGTGCAGGTTGTCCTACAAGTGACTCTGCTGTTCCTTAATCTATTGAGTGACTTGCAGACCTGTGTTCTTTGAAGAGCCTGAAAGCCTTTTCTCCAGAATCATAATGGTTGACTTGGATTTCCTTCAGTATCCCTTCCCCTCTTTTACCATGAAGTTATTATCTGAATTGTTCTGAAGGCCCACTTTGCAGTGGCTCTGCTCCTACTGGTCTTCCTCGGCTTAGCTGCTCAGGGTGTGCAGAGCTGTGGCTGTTCTTTCTGGCCTCCTGGCACTCACTCCATTGCCTGTAGCACTGACTTGAGCATTGCTGCTCCCCCACCTCCTCCCAGCTTTAGAAGTGACAGGCTTCCACATGTTTTGCTGAGGCCCTTGGACAAAGCTGCCTTGTTATCCCATCCACTGTGTTCTCCCTTTGCAGAGAGTAGTTGAGTCATTTTCTTTGACATCAGTGAGAGATCAGGATCGCTGACATGAGGGAAGGACAGTGTTGATTGTCCTTAAAGAAAACTAAAAATCTCTTAATGCTACTCCCTACTCCAGAACTCCCCATCGATGAGATATGCAGCCAACCATAAATCCTCTCAGCCAGAACTTCCAAAAATGGTAACTCAGGAGCTATGAGGAATGGAAGGAAGGTTATGTTCCTTTCTTCTCCACCCATCAAAAATGATCAGACTTCCTGAGGGGAGTGAGTGGTGCAGTGTTCCAGGGAAACACATTTCCATTTCATCTCAAGCCATACATGTGTGTGCAGAGCAAGCCAACTTCACTTCCCCATTGACCTGGTGCGTGCTCTTGACCCATTTCTGAAGCAAGAACTTCCCTGTGTCTGGCTTTACAAATAACAACCAGATACTTCACAAGCTCATCCTAATAGTACCACTCAGTATACAGCAAAATCCTCACAACTTGTGTCTACACCAAAGTTTGTTTTCAAGTGAAAATAGATTTATTCTTATGAGTTGTGAAGACCATCCAAAGTTCAGATCTAATTAGCAAGGTAAAGTTATATTTCATGGCATTTTGAAGAATTTAATTTCCTTATTAGCATTCATGATTTATAATAAATAACAGAGAAGTGGTTGCATAAAAATGTAATCTCTGTCAGCTTAATGGTTGGACTTTTAATTATGGAGCATCCTCCTTTATGTCAAAGAAAAATGCACTCTTTTACATGGTTAACTTTTAATTATTGTTATTATATGCTCTTCCCTGTTTCCCTTGATTTTCCCTCTTTAATCAAAGTATATTATCATGGGAATAAGAATATCCTTTGGAATATTTATGGTAATGATGTTAAAATATCATCGAACTAATTCAGATCTTTGAATAACAAGAAAGGTTAGCCATACCACTGAGAAAACAAAAGCCCACAGAGAACAAACTTGGAAACATTAACAGTACTTTTCTGTTACACTAGAGTTCTTTCCAGTAGAGAACTGATCTCCTCATTCTTATTTAACAAAACTACAGAGAAGAAACTGCCCCTTCCTTCTTTTTAAATCATTTAAAGATTTATTTCTTCAATAAAAATTCCTTTTTACTTTTTCTTAAAACATTCCCAGTTTCTCAGAAAGAGATACAGCTGCTGCTGCTGCTGCTGATGCTGCTGCTGCTGCTTCTTCTTCTTCTTTTTTTTTTTTTTTGGACAGGCAGAGTGGACTGTGAGAGAGAGAGAGACAGAGAGAAAGGTCTTCCTTTTCTGTTGGTTCACCCTCCAATGGCCGCTGCAGCCGGCGCACCACGCTGATCTGAAGCCAGGAGCCAGGTGCTTCTCCTGGTCTCCCATGCTGGTGCAGGACCCAAGCACTTGGGCCATCCTCCACTGCCCTCCCTGGCCACAGCAGAGAGATGGACTGGAAGAGGGGCAACCGGGACAGAATCCGGTGCCCCGACTGGGACTAGAACCTGAGGTGCCGGTGCCGCAGGCGGAGAATTAGCCTATTGAGCCGCGGCGCCGGCCGAGATACATCTTCAAATGTCCATCTGCAGAGATCTCTGTTATGTTGTACATCTCCATCTGATCAATCCAGAAATAACACTCTTACCACCTTCGCCATGAAACTTACCTACCTTACTTCACAATCATTTTTCAAGATCATATAAAGAAATAAACGTACCTTAGGAGGACCTTAGGATTTATGGAATCCCATGCTAGCATGTTGGACATGTCATCATTAATGTATGTATCATGATGGAGAAAGAAACCGTTTCTGTACTGATCTGTGCTTTATCAACCAAGACTTTCTAATACGATTCTCTAGAGTTTGTCTGTGTACCAGTGCAAAGAAGTCAAAGTGCTTTTCCACCTGACGTTTTAGCCTGTATGTCTCTCCTTCATTGGTGTCTCCAGGAACTTTGTAACTCACAAGGATAGTAAGTATGTCCTATGTGGCCCACAAGTCCTATTGCAGTGCCTCAGTACATGGAGCAGAGACCTCTCTGCTCTCCAACAACCAGCCTATTCCCTCTAAATTACATATCCCAGCCTCCTTTGCAGTTAGATGTGAGGTCCTATGACTGGGTTACAGCTGATGGAATCTAAGCAAAAGGAATTACTACACTTCCTAGGTGGCCTCTCAGAGGTGGATACTCATTTTGTGTTTCCTTTTCCCTTTCCCTGGTAGCCACATTTTGATTTTTTATATATATATATTTTATATATATATATATATTTTTATATATATATTTTGACAGGCAGAGTGGACAGTGAGAGAGAGAGACAGAGACAGAGAGAAAGGTCTTCCTTTGCTGTTGGTTCACCCTCCGACCTGGTAGCTACATTTTGAAAACAGAGGAACTCACATATGTCGGCATCAAAGTCCCTCAATAAACACTTACAGAAAGACAATTTCCTGAGACTTTGTGTGAAGAGAGTATGCAGACGGTAGTTCAGAAGTTTGTAGGAAAGTAAAATTGGAAAAATGATTGTGCCATTGCAAATATTTCTATTTATTTATTTTAGTTTCTTCGGTTTTTAACAGATTCAGTATAGTTCATTGATACACTTTTTTTTTTAAAGATTTGTTTATTTACTTGAAAGTCAGAGTTACACAGAGAGAGGAGAGGCAGAGAGAGAGAGAGAGAGAGAGAGAGAGGGAGGGAGGGAGGGAGAGAGAGGTCTTGCATTCAATGGTTCGCTCCCAATTGGTCGCAACAGCCGGAGCTCCACCAATCTGAAGCCAGGAGCCAGGAGCTTCTTCTGAGTCTCCCACGCAGGTGCAGGGGCCCAAGGACCTGGTCCATCTTCTACTGCTTTCCCAGGCCACAGCATAGAGCTGGATCGGAAGTGGAGCAGCTGGGACTTGAAACAGTGCCCATATGGGATGCCAGCTCTTCAGGTCAGGGCATTAACCCACTGTACCATAGTGCTGGCCCCCATCAATACACTTTTAAGAAAAGTAATGATATCCCTTTCTTCTCTCCCTCTTTTTTCTCTCTCTCTCTATCTTTTGTGATAATATATTTTTAAATTATATTACAGTCAAGAAACCATTTTTCATCAGCTGTGTTTTCAGGACCATTTTGGAGGTCCTTGTGTCAGTCAATGAAAGAGAAGAGTAATAGGAGTTGTCAGTGGAGGCACAAATCTTGAGCAATTGGTTTGCCTCACAGGCATTTTGGAGTTCATTTGTTGTGTGTGTGTGGGTGTGCTGTAATCCAGGGTGCGTGTATCAAACACAGGAACTTGCAGAAGTAGTCTCCTATGGAAAGTATACTTTTAATTTTACGTGTTCTGGAACCTTAAAATGAATTTACCCAGCAGAGCATTAGAGTGTAGGGGAGTCAGAATTAATTCTTCTACAGGAAAATCCATGTGGAGTTCTGGTATTTTGCACACCACCCCTGCCCCCACTATCTTGGTGGGTGGGGAAGATGGGAATGAATGAAATCAATGCTTGTTCATATTCACCCATCTTTGCTATCACAGTGTGCTCCAGCATTTGTGTGTAAAGAACTCTAAACCAGGAGCTTACAAGCAGGGCCAGCCTCACGTGCCGGGGAATGATTTCCCTCCCCTCACCCCATCTCTCCCTAAACAGTGACTCACTGGAGCTGGTATAGAAATAGCTTAGTTGGATAAAATAACTTTTAGATACTCTGCAGTAGCTTCCAGATTTTTCCAAGAATATTAAGATCCAGTGGCCACAGGGATGACTCATTTAATTACATGCACTTCACAGACTGTATTCTCTTCCATACTCTCCTGTCTCATTTTCCTGAGGCTGTGGAAGGAGTGCAGCATTCCTACTAGTGTTTCCTAGACAATCTAGCGTCTTAGCTATCTCCCCAGTAAACCACTCTCACTTCTACTACAGGAAGCCAGATAAAGACAGGTCCATTTGACATAATTTTATCCAGAAAAATAATGAACTGCCTTTTAAGTTTTAATCCCATGGTATTTTTACTTCTCCAATGAGATCATTGTAAATTCCCGCTAGGGTATTGTGGGAGATCAGTTCAACAGAAGCAGTAGTAGCCTCCATATTTCTTTAATTCTTGGGATTTCTGCAACATATCATTTTTATAAATAAAACTAATTGTTTATTTTTAAAATTTATTTATTTATTTATTTATTTGACAGGCAGAGTGGACGGTGAGAGAGAGACAGGGAGAAAGTTCTTCCTTTACCATTGGTTCACCCTCCAAATGGCTGCTGCGGCTGGTGCACCGTGCTGATCCGAAGCCAGGAGCCAGGTACTTCCTCCTGGTCTCCCATGCAGGTGCAGGGCCCAAGCACTTGGGCCATCCTCCACTGACTCCCAGGCCATAGCAGAGAGCTGGACTGGAAGAGGGGCAACTGGAACAGAGTCCGGCACCCCGACTGGGACTAGAACCTGGTGTGCTGGTGCCACAGGCAGAGGATTAGCCTATTGAGCCGCAGCATTGGCCTAATTATTAATATCAATATATAGGGATATTTCTAGTGCTAGACAGCAGTGGGGAAACAAGCTTGTACTGTTTATTTCTGTCACATCTAGAGTGAATTCTCCTCTAAAATTTAAAATATGCACAAGATCTATTTTCCTTTTTCTTTCATTTAGTACATGGCATGAGTTAAGAAGAAACAATAAGGTACATTAAAATAATACCATACTTGCATTTTCTGCATTTATATATTTTAAAGATTTATTTATTTATTTGAAAGAGTTACACAGAGAGAAGTAGAGGCAGAGAGAGAGAGTTCTTCCATCCACTGGTTCACTCCCCAGATGGCTGCAATGGCCGGAGCTATGCTGATCTGAAGCCAGGAGCCAGGACCTTCCTCCTGGTCTCCCACCTAGGTGCAGGGGCCCAAGGACTTGGATCATCTTCCACTGCTTTTCCAGGCCATAGCAGAGAGCTGGATCAGAAGTGGAGCAACCAGGTCTCAAACCAGTGCCCATATGGGATGCTGGCGCTTCACTGCACCACAGTGCCAACCCCGCTGCATTTATATTTTAAAATTTCTTTGGAATAATCTGATGCAATAAAAATATGCAATTCAACATATTTTTACAAAATGGTGTTTACTTACTTTTCTGCAAAGAATTACAGAAGAAAAATGGGGTATAAAAAATATCATCTACATTTACATTTTTAATTAATGCAGGGTATTCTTGCTGTTTTCCTGTGAAGTACCATAAATATCAGATTGTGTTATACAAGGTAAAAGAAAATCTAGCATTAAGGTCTTAATCCATAAACAACTGTATCTAACTTTATAAGAATTGGAGTTTGCAGGGAGGAGAGGGTGGTTGGAGGCATGCAATTCAAGAAAACCAGAGTACATGTGCACATAATAAGCATCTTGCCCATATTTACAGCTGGGCCACTCTGATTTTACAGTCAGAACCACTTGCTCATTTAAAAGTCTGTATGTGACATTGCAGAACTAATAAGCCTTCATTTTCTTATTAACAATATAAACTCAACTTAGCATGTAAAGTTATAAAGGGTGTTAGAGAATTTAGGAGTGGAGCTACCTTCAGCCCTGTCTGAATATAAGGATTCTTCCAAAAGTTCTTGAAAAAAATAAAATTAAAAGCTAAGTTTATCTTAGTGCCAGTATCTTAGTAATGCATGAATAATTTGTTCATAAACACATGTTCCATATACTTTTTGAAGGACCTCCATGAAGTGTTTCGAATGATCGTACACGCACTATATTTTTTCAGTTTCATTTCTGTCTTCTATTTTGTTGGACTTTGGCCCATCTCAGGGCTCTCTCCACAAACAGGCTGCAGAAATGCTTGATCGGCTCTTCAGGTTTATGTTGTCCTCAGAGTTTCTGTCTCAGATCCGTGCCAGGCCTTTCAAGGCTCTGGCTGGCTCTGATCAGGCACCATGCCAATGCCCTGGGCTGCACATTTGTCTCTAAGGATTGCCTACAGTGAGTATCTGCAGGGTATTCCTAAAGAATAGCATTGCACATTTTGGGGTGGTGGTAAAAACACAGATATGTAAACAAAATGAATTTGGAAATTATTTGCAGGTAATGAAAATTACTGGAAATGAAACAGGACGCTGTTGGCAACTGCTTGGAAAGCCCATCTCAGGTGGACATTACAAGCTTTCTGAAGGAATTAATGATGGTTGAGATGACATAAGGATGAATAAGCTCTCTTGACTTATTTTCTCTATGATTGATAAAATACCTACTATTGGAAGAGTTTGTTTTAATGATGATTATAAGCATTCTTCTTACTCATTGCCTCACTGAATATGATCAACTTACAGAATTTCAAAAACCTGATTATGTCTGTTACAGATATAAACTAAGTTGCTTACGGTTTAAGCACAACATGTTTAAGAGAAGAGAAGGTGAGGAAATATCAAAGTGTTAAATGAGAAGGTTTGTTTGAGATTCATATAGAAGTTGTCTTTTCCACTAAAGCAGTGGGATTTAAATTCGCCACCCCTGCATGGGATTTTGCTGAGCATGAAGCACAGATCTTAACCAAGACCAAACCCCTAGGCTATGCCTGGGCCATTCTCCAGAGATGGGCACCTGGAAACAGGGATGTGGCAGTGTATACTGAAAACTGTTCCCCAGAGATGAGGTGCATCCCCCAGCTGGTGAATGCAATTTAAGAGTTGAGAAACTGGGGGCCAGTGTTGTGGCATACAAGGTTAAGCCTCCATCTGCAGTGCTGGCATCCCCTGTGGGCACTGATTCAAATCCTGGTTGCTCCACCTCCACTCCGGCTCTTTACTAAAGTACCTGGGAAAACACCAAAATATGGCCCAAGTCTTTGGAACCCAGCACCCACATGGGAGACCTAGCGGAAGCTCCTGGCTCCTGGCTTTGGCCTGGCCCAACCCCAGTCATTGCTACCATTTGGGGAGTGTACCAGCAGATGATTTATTCAAATAAATAAATAAATCTTCAAAAAGTCGAGAAACTGGCCTTTTATGACCTGTTATCTCTAAATAAAGCCTCTCCAGTTTTACCAGACCTTCAAAGAATGGATAATATATTCCTAGTGAATTTACTTTTATCTCAGGACTCATTCTTGGTGGGGCTACTAAGGTTGCTCTCTGGTCCCAGCTGTTTGCTCATTGCTTGTAAGAAGGATGGGTATAGGCCGGCGCTGTGGCTCACTTGGCTAATCCTCTGCCTGTGGCTCCAGCACCCCCGGTTCTAGTCACAGTTGGGGCACCGGTTCTGTCCTGGTTACTCCTCTTCCAGTCCTGCTCTCTGCTGAGGCCCGGGAAGGCAGTGGAGGATGGCCTAAGTGCTTGGGCCCTGCACCCAAATGGGAGACCAGGAGGAAGCACCTGGCTCCTGGCTTCAGATCGGTGCAGCGCGCCAGCTGTAGCAGCCATGTAGGGGCTGAAACAACGGAAGGAAGACCTTTCTCTCTGTCTTTCTCTCTCTCACTGTTTAACTCTGCATGTCAAAAAAAAGAAAAAAAATAAAAAAGAAGGATGGATATAACCTGACAGTGGATACTCACACAGATAGTCTTAGTTTTTAGTTTCTTTTTTTCCAAATGCATTTTTAAAAAAATATTTAGGGTATGCAATTTTCATGTATGTCATATATACAGATTTAGGAACACAGTGATACTTCCCATCCTACCAACCCTCCTACCTACTCTCCCAACCTCCTTCCTCTCTCATTCCCTATCTTAATTTTTACAGTGATCCACTTTCAACTTACCTTATAGTCATAAGATTAACCCTACAGTAAGAGAAGAGTTCAGCAAAGAGTAAGAAGGAGGAAGAGGAGGAGGAGGAGGGAGGAGGGAGGGAAAGGAGAAGGAGGGAGGAGGGAGGGGGAGGAGGGAGGGAGTGGAGAAGGAGGAGGGAAGAGGGAGGGGGAGGAGGGAGGGAGAGGAGGAGAGAGGAGGGAGGGGGAGGAGGGAGGTAGAGGAGGAGGAGGAGGAAAGAGGAGGGAGGAGGGAGAAGGGAGGGGGAGGAGGGAGGTAGAGGAGGCGGAGGAGGAGAGAGGAGGGAGAAGGGAGGGGGAGGAGGGAGGTAGAGGAGGAGGAGGAGAGAGGAGGGAGAAGGGAGGAGGAGGAGGAGGGGGAGGAGGGAGGAGGGGGGAGGAGGAGGAGGAAGGAGAAACAGCTATTCCTGAACAGTAGGAACAAGGGTTGCAGACAATCATAGAAATCCAAAATGTCAATTTCACTAGTATACATTACGTTTTTGGTACTCTGTTAGTTACCATAGATCAGGGAAAACATATGGTATTTGCCTTTCTGGGACTGGCTTATTTCACTAAGTATGATGGTTTCCAGTTGCATCCATTGTGTTGCAAAAACAAATTGTCTTTATGTACTGAAACAAATGATCTTTGGAGACCCAGCAAAGAAGCCTCAAATACCTAATTAGTAGTTAAGACCTCTTAAATATGGGGATCTCCAAAGTCCCTTAAAAATGACCCTTAAATAATTTAATTATTACTGACAAAGAGGAGCAGTTTGGAAATTTCAGATGAACAGAATAAATGTGCTATTGCCACAAATAGAAACAGAGGTCCAGGCGACTGCCATGACAGGCAAAATCTCTTTCGCACCTTGCCTTAGAAAATATTTATTTATTTATTTATTTAAAAGGGAGTGTGATAGAGACAGAGATGTCCCATCTGCTATTTCATTCCCCAGATGACCATCATAGCTGAAAGTTAGCCAGCCTGGAGCCAGGAGCCAAGAACTCCATCCAGTTGTCTCACGTGAGTGGTAGGGACTCAAGTGTTTGAGCCTGCTGTCATCTACTGCATCCCAGTAGCACTAGCAGGGAGCTGGAGTGGGAGTGGAATAGCCCAGGATTTGAACCAGTACTCTGCTGTGGGATGCAGGCATCACCAGCAGCAGCCTAATCCACCGTACCATCAACGCCTGCCCCTTTTCTACACCTTTCTTGTAAGTCAGTTGCTCCTTATAATATACACCAAAATGATACCGTATATGTTCTTTATAAAGTCTGTGCATTATAACTCACCTCTAAGATCATCATATTTGTCTCCTTCCTCTGTCTGATTTCCTCAAATTCCTGATGAATCCCACCCTAATTCATTGTCAGATTCTTCAATAAGTCCTCATTCAGTGTCGATGCACTACTGGAATTCCTGATTTCGTTACAGTCAAAAGTTTTATCAAAATGTATTCTGGCATGAAGAGATGAAGCTACAGTGTGGAATGTGTGTTCATGCAAGTATTTACATTTTGCAATGAAAAAAATAAAGAAGCTTCAATCTCTCAGAAATGGAGGTTGAAACGTATGAATACAGCATAGACATGCAGAGAACATGATGAATAAATTCTTGGAATGCAGCGAATGCACGTTCCAGTAGCTATCTCACGCGGCAAGACTATTCACACTGCACACCCTGGAGGCCAAAATCAGACCCTGATGGGCAGTCTTAACATACACTGACCTCTCACAGTCAGAAGGTGCTCTGAAGTGAAAGGACCTGAACAATTATGCCCAAGACCTCCAAGTCGGATAACCTCTCCATTTACACAGTAATTTAGCCCAGGCTTTAGTTTTCAGATATAATGCCAAATGCATTTCTTCACTTATTCAATTGTTGAAGTTTATTATTTCTGATGGTACATTTATCATGGGTTCTGTATAAATTTAACACTCCCCAACAAAGATTTCTGTCAATTTTATGAGTACTTCCTGCATTTGATTCTTATTATGCTGTTGTCCTAGTGCAAAATAACCTGAAAACCATTACTTATTTTTTCTACTGGAAGATTAGAAAACCATACAGATTAATGTGGTTTTGTTGCTGATTACTGTTTTTTCATAGGATTACTATTTTTTCACTTGCTAGTCTTTCAAGGACTTTAGCCATGACAGGGATATAAAGATTCTAGCCCCAAATAAATAGGTAGTTCTTTAATTACTTTGTATGGATTCTGAACAGATTTAGGATGCTTTTTGTTGAGGTTATGGATAATTGTAGTATTTTTCCAGAAAACTGAATGATGTCAAAATGGTAAAGTTAAATCAAATCCCACAATCTTTTGGGTATTCAGAACATGAAGAATCACCTTATCATACTAAGGAAGTTAATTCCCCAGAATAAGGCTCAAATTTTGTTTTTTAAGTAAGGAGAGGAAGAGAAAGAGGGTGGGGAGGGAGAAATCAATTAGACAGGTGAGGGAGAATGGAATATTTAAACACTGACCATTTTTAATTACACAGTTACATACAGAATTCTGGCTTTCCTTTGCTTAGTCGTTTCACTGGAATACCATCACATAAGATGTTTGAATCCATGGGCCGCTGGTGGAATCGCTAAGGTTGTTTTATGGTCCCATTTTTGCCGCATTTTGTCACATTTTTGGAGGCAATACAATTCTGGAAATAACATGAAGACCTCCTATAAAAAAGAGTGAAACAACATCACACTGTATCTTTCCTTTTAGTTTTATATATTTCAAATGGAAATTGCTCCAACAAATGTAAGCTACAAACAGAAAGAAATGGAAACATTGCATCAGAACCTGACAAGTATACAGAGTGCTCATTTTAAGACTGAGCCTGGCTGGCGCTGTGGCTCAACAGCTTAATCCTCCGCCTTGCAGTGCCGGCACACCGGGTTCTAGTCCCGGTCGGGGCGCCGGATTCTGTCCCGGTTGCCCCTCTTCCAGGCCAGCCCTCTGCTGTGGCCCGGGAGTGCAGTGGAGGATGGCCCAAGTGCTTGGGCCCTGCACCCCATGGGAGACCAGGTAAAAGCACCTAGCACCTGGCTCCTGCCATCGGATGAGCGCAGCGCGCCATCCGCGGCAGCCATTGGAGGGTGAACCAATGGCAAAGGAAGACCTTTCTCTCTGTCTCTCTCTCTCTCACTGTCCACTCTGCCTGTCAAAAAATAAAAAAAAATAAAAATAAAAGATGTTTAAAAAAAATGACTGAGCCTGTGCAAATGTATGTAATCAATATTTCCAACTAATACAGGCACTGGTTCACTCTACTAAATGCCATTTTAATAAGCAGTATAAATGAACGGAAACCATTCTTTGTTTTGACACTGTGTTTAACACCTTATTTTTATGTTCCTTTCGAAACTACTTTATTTCATTTACTGGTGAATTTTGTGTTTAGGAAGGTACTACCATATTTAGGTGGGAAACAGGTATCTACGCAGGCCTGCATCTCTCCCCACACCCACACTTGTATATTGGAACCATTTGAAAGTATATATTCATCACACATGCATACACATACACACCAGACACACTTCTAGATGATAAAACTCATGCATGAAGAGTGCATAAGTTGCTTACTTTAATTTTGTAAAAAAGAGAATTTGTAGTTCAGTATGGCCTTCAACATGGTCGTCTTCTGTAGGTCATATGCTTTCAGAGAGGAACCTGTCTCTAAAGGAGGGTGTTTGATAAGAGCCAGGCCTTGGCTAAGATAAGGCAGAACTTTCTAATCACAGAGTAGTGTAAGACTGTGTGAAGTGTTCTTTTCCTCCTGGAGATAAAATTGTGAAGGGAAACAGATTAAACTCTCATTGCATAATTTAGTTCCTTTCACCTTGATGAGATTTCCCAATTTTCACTCTGGTCCTGATCTGCCCATTTACTTTGACTGAGTAATTCAGAATACATACACAGACATAGCCTTTCCACAGAACTACTTGGTCTGCCTTTGAGCAATGTGATAATTCTCCCTGACCCAATGACCCTCTAATAAATGCAGTCTCAAACAGCCCACGTCTATGAACAGGAGAATTAGCTTATTTGAATCAAATCACATTTAAATTCATTGAGACATAATATACCTTCAAATTCATAAATGAGAAATGTTTAACTAATTAAGGGATATCATTGCCATGTCATCCTTCACTGTTTGAAAATGATAAACTAGCAAAGTTAATCATAATGCAGTCAGCAATGGTTGGTTTCATCCTATATTACTGAGACATAATGCAAATCACTGAGGATACAAGAAATGTGGGTGAAAAAATTCCACTTAACAAAAGAATAGAAGTGAGAGATGGATTCTTCAATATTTATTACAATGGAGCTAAGCTAAAGACAACTTTTGTTACCTAAGTTCAATATATTCACAATAATAATCAGCACCAATTATTCTAAGATCCTTGTATGCTAGATATAGTACAAGACAACCAATGATAACATTATATTTAATCCTCACAACAATCTTATGAATTGGGTATTATTATCATGGTTTACAAATGAGAAAAAAACTTGGGGAGCTAAATAATTTGCCCTAGATCAACCAAAAATGCATGACAGAAAAGGAAATGAAAATCAGGTCTCTGACTCCTCTATTTTTTTTTTTAAAGATGTATTTGTTGATTTGAAAACAGAGTTACTGAGAGAGAGATAGAGACAGAGACAGAGACAGAGACAGAGAGAGACATCTCCCACCCCCTGGTTCATTCCCCAAATGGCCACGACAGCTGGAGCTGGACCAATCTGAAGCCAGGAGCCAGGAGCTTCTTCCAAGTCTCCCACGTGGGAACACGGGCCCAAGCAGTTGGTCCATCTTCTGCTGCTTTCCCAGGTGCGTTAGCAGGGAGCTGGATTGGAAGTGCAGCAGCTTTACACACTCTACCATGCTGGTGGCCCCTCCATGACTCTGTGTAGGATATGCTGCTGCCACTGATCGTTCCTTTGTTTTTTCCTTCTCAGGCCTGGATCACTTTGTAGTCATAGGTGCAAAAGGTTATCAATTTGGGAGATCCATCCAATTTAGCATTTCCTACTGCTGCTATTACTTTCAGGATTTATTTCCTTAAATACACAGAAGGCTATCATCATTTGTTAGCTTATTAAACAGTCATGTGGCTGTCATCTAATATGTGCTTGATATTGTATTTAAGAGCTATGGGTTAAGTAATGAATAAAGTATCATCTAAGAATGAAATAAGTATAGTAATACTAATATTGTATCTGTTTATGTTCTTAAAATAATTTCTTGTATGTTTTGTTTTAAATATCTGTTACCAAAGAAATTTTACTTGCAAATATTTAGGTGGATCTTTATGCTGAGATAAACTCATTGCAATGTATTTGCATTTCAATAATATTATTTTTTAAAGATTTTTTTATTTGAAAGAGTTACAGAGAGAGAGGTAGAGACAGAGAGAGAGGTCTTCCATCTTCTGGTTCACTCCCCAGATGGCTGCAAAGGCTGGAGCTGCGCCAATCTGAAGCTAGGAGCCAGAAGCTTCTTCCAGGTCTCCCACATAGGTGCAGGGGCCCAAGGGCTTGGGCCATCTTCTACTGCTTTCCCAGGCCACAGTAGGGAGCTGGATCAGAAGTGGAGCAGCTGGGACTCGAACTGGCACTCACATGGGATGCTGGCGCTTCAGGCCAGGGCTTTAACTCACTGTGCCACAGTGCCGACCCCAACGTTCCAATAATATTATATTCTAGCTTCAAGATAATATCAGATTGTCTCTGGTCAACATCCTGTTAAACAAATTACTTGAAAGAACCGCCAAATTTTAATCCTTTAAAGCAAGTATTTCTTCTAAGACTGTACTTGCTTGAAGTGATTACCAAGTAAATTTATCAAAGTTGCCCCATCAGTCCTTGACTTTAAGGAAGGAAAAAAATGCACTGTATCACTGCTCTAGTACACATACTATCATCCATTTTGGGTGAGCTGTCCAGAAAAAAAAGTACAAGACAATTGTGGAAATCCACACTTTATCCAGCCAGTGTAGAGAAGGCCAGCATGCAGGTCAGTGATCACATTAAGACCTGATGCAAACAAAGTTATACCATTGTCCAGTTTAGAATCATTGTGTTTATTATATGGACCTCTTTTCAAAAACTGATCCCTCAGTGAGGAGCTATGCCCTGTCCTTTGCCCATTCGGGCCTCTCACAATGCAATATATGTAATGAGTGATTAAGATAAGAATGGCATATGATTTCTTCAAATTGTTATTAGAAATGAGATACCTTGGGACAACCATGTTTATTTGAAAGATAGTATGTACCAAAGAGCAAAGAGAAGTGTGAAAAGGGAAAAAGATATTTGAAAAGTTTTTTGAGTTGAATTATGCAGTAATTAAATAGTAGATATATTTATATTAGAAATTTTTATCATTCCTTGGATCTGTTAATCAAGTTAGCTACTATCATATTCATATTTTATAAATACTTATTTTATTTAGCTTATAATCACAGAATAATTTTTCTACATCTTAAGTTATAACCCTAAAAGGACACTTATACTGTTGGTTGGTTGTTTTAATTATTACCTTAGAATTTTGTATCAGAAATAAATTTACATTTCTACCTTTGATTTTTTTTTTCATCCAGCGAAGCTACTTTAAGTTGCCAGATGATATGTTATCAGTAGGTAGACATAGTTTACAGAGACTACTGGATAATTTTCAAAACTAGTTAAAAAATAAGAAATATTAAGAATGTATAAGCTTCAAGTTTCCAATGTAGTTCTAGCCTATAAATTGAAACTCTGTGGTTCCTAATATTATGTCTTGGTTTTTAAAGACTTTAGAACTTTCCCCTCATCTACTTTATATTTTTCCCCAAGATTTCTTTCTTTTTTGTATGGCAGGGTTATGGAGAGAACAAAGGAGAGATAAACAGAAATCTTCCCTCTGCTGTTCTACTCCCCAGATGGGTGCAATGACTGGGGCTGGGCCAGGCCAATACCAGGAACCAGGAATTTCATGCAGATCTCCCACATGGGTAGCAAGGACCCAAGTACTTAGGCAGTTTGTTTCCTAGGCACATTAGCAGAGAGCTGGATCACAAGTGGAGCAGCTGGAACTTAAACTGGTGCCATTATGAGATGCCAGTGTTTCAGGCAGCTGTTTAACCCACTACACCAAAACACTGGGCCCTCTCATCTGCTGTAATATAGGAGTTGTTCTTTTTGATCTCTGGTTTCATAACATCAGTCCCTTCTAAATCTGGTGAACTTCAGATTATATGAGCTAATTGTCTTCCTGAATGAATATACTCCAGTTTGTTTTTTCGTAATTGTTTTACTTTTCTTTTTCTGCTGTCACAAGTTACCACATACCTGATGATTTATAGCTATGCTCATTTGTTGTCTTACAAGCCTGGAAGTCTGGGCGTGCTGAGATGTTGTGTGTAGTCTGGATCTTATAAGACCAAAATAAGGCATTAACAGTGCCAGTGTTGGGGAGAATTTGATTTGAAATTCACATCCCTGGCAAAATTCCATTGCCTTGTCTCATTGCCTTGTCGTTTACCAGCTGAGGAGCCACTCTTACCTTGTAGTGGGCTGTCATTTCATTGGGACTCTATATGCAACATCTCAGGTTCTCACTTTTTGAATTTTTGTGCTGTCTCCTACATACAGGTCTGTGTTCTGAAAAATGGATGGTGGCAAAGAGATGAGGCAGAAGACTTGCTAGAAGTTCTTGTACAATATGGTAGTTATTTTGGTGATTCACATGGTGAAAGTGTAGCAAATTTCACCCAAACAGGACATGTTTAATGGACATGGTTTTTTTTTAGTAAATATAAATTTCCAAAGTACAGTTTATGGATTACAATGGCTTCCCCCCCCATAACTTCCTTCCCACTCGCACCCCTCCCATCTCCCGCTCCCTCTCCCATTCCATTCACATCAAGATTCATTTTCATTTCTCTTTATATACAGAAGATTGATTTAGTATATATTAAGTAAAGAGTTCATCAGTTTGCACCCACACTGAAACACAAAGTATAAAATACTGTTTCATTACTAGTTATAGCATTACTTCACATTGGACAACACATTAAGGACAGATCCCACATGAGAAGTAAGTACATAGTGACACCTGTTGTTGACTTGACAATTTGACACTCTTGTTTATGGCGACAGTAATCTCCCTAGGCTCTAGTCATGAGTTGCCAAGGCTATGGAAGCCTTTTGAGTTCGCCGACTTCGATCTTATTCCGACAGGGTCATAGTCAAAGTGGAAGTTCTCTCCTCCCTTCAGAGAAAGGTATCTCCTTCTTTGATGGCCCCATTCTTTCCACTGGGATCTCACTTGCAGAGATCTTTCATTTAGGTTTTTTTTTGTTTTGTTTTGTTTTGTTTTGTTTTGTTTCCAGAGTGTCTTGGCTTTCCATGCCTGAAATACTCTCATGGGCTCTTCAGCCATATCCGAATGCCTTAAGGGCTGATTCTGAGGCCAGAGTGCTATTTAGGACATCTGCCATTCTATAAGTCTGCTGTGTATCCCACTTCCCATGATGGATCGTTCTCTCCCTTTTTGATTCTATCAGTTAGTATTAGCAGACACTAGTCTTGTTTGTATGATCCCTTTGACTCTTAGACCTATCAGTGTGATCAGCTGTAAACTGAAATTGATCACTTGGACTAGTGAGATGGCCTTGGTACATGCCACCTTGATGGGATTGTATTGGAATCCACTGGCATGTTTCTAACTCCATCATTTGGGGCAAGTCCGATTGAGCATGTCCCAAACTGTACATCTCCTCCCTCTCTTATTCCCACTGTTATATTTAACAGGGATCACTTTTCAGTTAAATTTAAACATCTAGGAATAATTGTGTGTTAATTACAGAGTTCAACCTATAGTACTAGAACAAAAAAAATAGTAAAATGGATAAAGTATTACATTGTACATCAACAGTCAGGACAAGGGCTGATCATGGTTGTTTTTGTAATGAATGGGAAGGGGAGGGAATGATGTGCTTGAGCTAAGTAGACAATGCTGGAGCAGCTGCAGTGAAGGTAGTCTCTCCTGAGACAAATCTGGATTCTGATTTTACTGAAACAGTTTTGGTACAGGCCACTAATGCTCTTTTAATTTCAAATCCAATTGAGAATTAAGTCCTTTCTTCTCTGGAGTCCTTTGCATTTTTAGCATATAAAGTCATTCTTTTGTTATGTTTCTCTGTGCTACTGCTTATCCCTAAGTATTGACATCTCTTTCCCAGACTTTTTGTTTTTTATTCTGCTGACTTCCAAATATCAATGCATACAAATTCTGATCCATGTTTCCCACCTAGATATAATTCCCCCAACATTCTCCCAGCAGGCTAATCTGTATACCCAACTGCTTATTAAACATCAATGATTTGAATTGATGGAGGAGCCTCAATATTTCCACACTTAAATTCTATGTTTCTATGTCCAAATTATACTATTTTTCTTTAATTCTTTATCATATGAATTACCCAACATACATATGAGAGCTTATGGTAAATTAAATTATTGATCTCCGATTTTCAGTTGCCTGGAGTGATGTCACATATATATATTCTTGCTATGGCTTAATAGTAGTGTGTAACTGCTACCCTCTGATTTCATCCTTCACTGATGTGATTCACTTTGGTCAAGGCAATGGTGGTGTGTCTGACATAATCAAAGGTTTAAGAAACCACTGGCTTAGCTACCTCGTGCAGCTACCTTTTATGATGAGTAAAAGACACTTCAGGCAGGTATTAGTCAAAAAGGTTGAGACGCATTTGGAGCATAGCTGTACCCACTTGTTGTCCTGAATCAAGCCCAGTTGTGCTCTAGATACAGTAGGGCTCTCATGAAGACCAGTGGATTTCACAGCTGTGGTTGAGCAAAGGCCACTCACGTTGGGCTTGGACGAGAAGCCTGTCAGCTTTCAGCTCTGCCGCTTCTGTCTTATTGCCCTTTTCATCTCTTAACTGAGTCATTCTATATACTATTACAGGTTTTCTTGGCATTAGTACAAAGCTCATTTAATCCATCTTCTTTACTCTTGTTAGAATGATTTTTCTTAAAAGGCAAACTAATCTAGTCATTCCAGTGTTTATAAATTTCAAGGGCCATTCATTAATACACCATCAGTTTAAAATCCAAATTATTTAGCACACTCTGATGTCCTTAAAGTGACTTCCCTTGAACTCTATCCTTTTCCATTTACTTCTTTCTATTCCTCATCCAGCTGCAAAACACTGTTTCTCATTTCAATGCTTTTCCATCTGTTCATATATTTTCAACCCTTCGTTTACCTCTATGCTTGTCTAATCCTTACTTTTCATTGCAAATGAAACATTCTTTTTCACAAAGCTGTGCCTGCTTTGTACTATCCTCCTCACCTCATCAGATCTTATTCAGGAGCCCTAGTGTTCTGCATACTTTCATAGCAATCATTGAAAACCTCTGTTGTAGAATAAAAGAATAACTGGTTGCTTCCTACAAAAATACTTCAGAAAGTTCATGGAAAATGAAATTAAAATGTTTATCTTGGTTCAAATATGTGAAATCCACAAATAAATTTTTATAGTATTCATTTTCCATAAACTTTTTAAAGACCACTTAGCATTCTTCTTCAGACTGAGTTCAGATGAACCTTCTTTATTTTGTTGATTTATTTACTTGCTTGTTTTCTAATAGGCATATAATTTTCTTTGGGTCATGACTGTATTGTTTTTCTTCATATTTCTGGTGACTAGTACGATGCCTGACACTTCATAAATATGAGTTTAGTTGTGGAGTAAGCAAATGAGAGAAAGATAATTTTAATTTTTTTTTTTTTTTATTTTTGACTGGCAGAGTGGACTGTGAGAGAGAGACAGAGAGAAAGGTCTTCCTTTTCTGTTGGTTCACCCCTCAATGGCCGCTGTGGCCCATGCACCACGCTGATCCGAAGCCAGGAGCCAGGTGCTTCCTCCTGGTCTCCCATGCTGGTGCAGGGCCCAAGCACTTGGGCCATCCTCCACTGCACTTCCGGGCCACAGCAGAGAGCTGGCCTGGAAGAGGAGCAACCGGGAAAGAATCCGGTGCCCCAACTGGGACTAGAATCTGGGGTGCCGGCACCGCAGGCGGAGGATTAGCCTATTGAGCCGCAACGCCGGCCTAAAGAGAGAAAGATAATTTTTAGAAGAGAAAACTGTAATTTTTAGACAAGAAAACTGAGGCCTGGAAACTTTTTGTCATTGTTGCCCAACATGTCAGTGATGGTAAATATCAGCTGTCTCCATGACTAGAACTTTTCCTGTTCTACCATGTTGACCTCTCACTAAACTTTTCTCAAAGAGCTTCATTCCCAGTGATTATAGTACTTCAGGATTTATATTACAAGGCCAAAATAGTTATAATTAGTAAGGCTCTACTGTGCAAAAATCACAGAATAGAAGCAAATGTAGGTGTTGACCATGAATAGGCATTATGCTGAAGGTTCACATCTGTTAGACTCTACACAGATGGTTCTATAAATTTGAAAAATGTTATTAGTGGAAAAAAAAGAAATTGTGACTAAACAAACAAGAGCAAATTGGTTCTTAAGGGAATCCTGTTGTAGAGCAAATAGTCACATTCTTATTACCTTTGCATGTTGGATATACCTGAGTTGTCATACCCAGTGGATTTCAAAATCTTAGCCCAACACTGATTCCCCTGAAATTCTTCTGCTTCAGATAAACATAACACTTATTCTATTTGAGTCATCCAAGTAAAACTGTTTAATCTTTGCATTTCTGATTCTTTGGCATTTTTAGCATACCTCTAATAATCATCATTAGTCAAATATGTCTTTAAAAGCTGTAATTCCTGATGATTCTTAAATTATTTGTGAGTGTGCATGTATGTGCCTATGTGCCTGTGAGTATGTGCACGTGATGGACCTGTGTCCCCTAATATTTATACATTTTTTAAAGTAGAAATTAAGTCTTCTTCTTTCTATCTGTGTTTCTACATCAGACTTCATACACAGAAGTTTCAGTTAGACATAAACTGAGATCTCTGGATTTGTTAAGTATTTTAAATTACATAAAAATCTCATTTTCTGGAAGAATTGACTAAGTACTCAACATGTAAAATCAGCTAACTTCAGAGTGTATTTCTGAAAAGCTGGAGCCAGACTTTTTGAACTTCTGTGACAGTACAGTTCTGATACTTCTACCACATGGTCTTCTTTATTGATTAACTTGTAAAATAGCTGCTGTACTTTCTAAAATAGCCTTAAATTATAAAATCATATTAGTTTGAGACTATAAGCATTTCATCTGAAGTCACCTCAAGTAATTTTCTTTGCCATGCACATGATAAGCAATGCACTTTAGAAACAATTAAATAAAAATGTCAGTGGTCAAATACTATTTTAGAAAGAATTAATGTTGTTTTAAATTTCCCATCAGGGCAGCTGAATTCTTTTGGTATCTTTGAGTTTGTCTTTGGCTCATTCATGATTCTAATGGTGATAATGATGATTATGAAAGCAGCACCATTTTGTGTCCTTCAGAGCTTTATATATTTACCAGTCATCATTCCATTGATCTTTGCCATGCTCTGAAAGATAAGAGTCTATATGAGTCCCTGAACCTGGAACTTTAGTTACTTTTGTCTGTAAAACTAGTGATTGACAAGTAGTATATATTTGAATGGGTTCTGGGTTATAAAAATGAAGTAAGGCATAATCCCAGATTTTAAGAGTTTGACTATATACCAGAAGGATCGATTCAGAGCAAAGAGCCGGGTTATACTCAGAGACTATTTCCGACTGCAAGAATCAGGGAAAACTTCATGGAAAAGGCTATGGAAGTCTAAGGCTGACATGAGTGTTGCATGAGAATGGTCTTGGGGTTTCCTTGTCACAAGTGTCTTCTGCTGATACTTTGCCCAGGAAAGCTCAATAAGTGCACGTTCTATCAAGTTATCGGCAAAGCTCTCATGTGTTCATGTGTTTTCATATAGAAAAGCTGCCAGGACTGCCTCTGAAAGAATAGTTTAGTTTACTGATTTTTTGTAACAGAAGACTAACCCACATAGTGATCTAGAATTGACTAATTAGCTTTATAAGACTTGATAAGTCAGCATTCCATGTTCTTCAGGTACAGAGATAGGGTGAGGAAAGGCATTTTTAAGTGATACTCCCATCCCTGCACTTACCTATTTCATTTGGGCATTTCATTTGCTGCTCACTTAGAATGTAGCAGATACTTCTGGAGACTCCTTGTCATCCCTTTACCTGACCCTGTGCTCATGACAGTTGATTATTTCTTCGAATTTATCAGCATCAATAGAACTCTGGGCCTGAATACTGAAGTGGTGATTCACAATGTGTAGGCTGAGTTGACCATGGCTCCAGTGTACATATGGGTAGTAATGAGGAGTATTTTATTTATCTGTTTGGTTTGGTTGATTGGGTTGGCTCCAATAATTGAATTGGAAATACATTAAATTTTGAAAACACAGTTGTGGCTGAGACCTTGTTTATATGATTCTTCATTTGCTTTATGACACTCTGCTGTCCCCAGCAAGCACTGCCAGTGAGTCAGAGAGAAATCTGGTTCCCTTAGGGAAATAGCTTGGACTTCATATCAGCTATCCAGAAAAAAAGTGAATTGATTGGTCTATTTGCCATTTTTCTCAAAAGGACAATAACATAGTACAAACTTTGGCATTTCAGCTGCAAAATTTCATTTAGAAAATGAGATGCCCAACCAAGCTAATCCAGTCTTGACATTATCTGAGGAACAAGTGTTTTAGACTTGTCTGTTTAAGGAAAATGTTTTCAGTGGGTCTATTTGTTGTACCACATTGAATTTCTGCCTTACCAAGTCACTGAGACCCTAAATATCCAGAAGATGATACTAAAGCAAATACACATGTCATTTCACAGTCCCCTTTCACAATAATTTATGTGCTTAAAGTTAGCAAACTAAATTAAGTGGCCTCTGGAACTGTTAACAATTTCTGTTATCTAGCAGATATGTAAAGAAAATAAAATTCAAACTATCATTTTGAATGTGGGGTTTCACTCTTCTTTAAAACACTTATATATGTTCTGTAATTCCATTTTGCAAGTAAGTAATAAATCAAGTAATATGAATCATCTGTGATTCCACTCCATGGTCTGAAATAATGATCTTATATAGGAAATCAGTATTCCTGTTTAGCCCACTAAAAAGCCAATTTCTTAAGTGTGTTATTGAAATGGAAATTTCCAAGTCTGCTGATGAGGAGAACAAATGAAAAAGCTTTAGAATCAGATATGGCTCAAATCCTGACTCTGTCATTGGTTGTGTCTGTAATCTAGGTCAAGGTGTTTAAATCATTTGAGTCTTAGTGTCTTCCATCATAAAAAGACGATATCTGTTCCTAATTCACAAAGGTTTCTTCTACAAAGGAATGTCCATGATTTCAATATAGGGTGTTATACAATTGTTTTCTATTTATATTTTCTTAGCTATATATTGGAAGTATAATTCTCTGCATTCTCTAGGGTAAACTCACATTGAGATTTTATATTGTTATTCAGAAGGAAGATGTAAGACGGATTTTCATTTTGAAATAAACTGTTCTCAACTATGTCTTCCTGAGCATTTCGAGTCTGTTCCTCCCCTGGTTATAAACCAATGCACTCTTCCCCAGGTGCTCTGGGTGCATGCTGCTAATGACTCCCAGCCTCCTCTCCCCCTCAACCAATGGCAAAGGATAACTGACAAGGGTACACAAAAGACCAAGCCCTTCATCCCATGGTAGAACCAACTCTGACTGAGTTCATGCTGCAGAACTGTTTGTGGAATCAGGCTGCTGCTGGAGACCCCCTGAGAACACATTCTTTTCACAGGCCTCATCCTGCTTCCCTGAGCTTTTTTCTAGTAAGCACTGCCCCTTCTCACCAAACCTTACCTCCAAAAATGCATTAACTTACATCACTCTCTGGGCCTCTGCTAAGGCATGCCTTGTTAAAACTGATGAAAAAGAGCTGTTGTGTACATGGTGTGCTTCATTGGAATATATAGCCAGACCTGGTTTTGAATTCTAGTTTTGCAATTTCATGAGTTTATAATCTTGGGTAGATATTTTAAGAGTCTCAGTTCATTTGTCCTAAAGGAGATAAAATATAGCCTATTGACTATTGTGATACTGAATGAGATTATGTACTTTGTGGATATGTTTATGGATTTACTTATATGATGTACACATGTGAATACGCATGTATATGTGTTATTCATGCACACATGTGTGTATGTGTGGGTATACACGTATGCAAACATTCACAAAAGACCCAACACTAACATAGGAGTGAAAACATAAATTCTATTCTCTTTAGGTCTGATGTTTTCTATACCCTCTGCCCTGTTCTTTGCTGCATCCCACCTTGGGTTCATTTTATTCTTTAGTGCTCCTATATTTCCAGAATCCTTTCTGGATACCTTTTCTTGCCAGAAAACCTGTCATAGCATCATTTGGGAAGCATCTCGTATTTCAGATTTGTCTATAATAAGAAATAAGGAATGCAGAGTGTTTAAAGTTGAGGGCACTGGACAAGTCAGCATTATTATTCAGGTTATGTAATGTATGCTCAAAAGCTAGAAAACGTAAAGCTATGAAATTGGGATTATAAAACTTTAATTTGGGGCCAGCATCCCATAGGGCACTGTGGGTGATCCCAACAGAGCACATTTCTCCCCACTCCCACCTTCTTCCTATCAAGTAAACTGCTCCCAGGAGTTGCCCAGGCCCATTAGGCCCACCTGGAGGGTGACCTTCAAGCTATGTGACCTTCAATATGGCTCCCCTTTTTGGAGAGCCATATTGGTGCCAGTGTGGGGTCTGTCCTATAGTTAGCATTCCCCAGAGTTAGTTATGTCCCTTCTCCCTGTTCTTTAAAAAGTGTACATGCATAAAAGATTTAGTCATTTCTAAAAAAAAAAAAAAAGTGTACATGGTTGTTACTAAATGGACGTGTTCATTGAAGCCTGTCCTCGGTGTCTTTTTGTGGGAAATGGCACCACCACCCTGCTCTTCCTCAGCAGTGTGGCTTTGCAGGACCAAGCCACAGGGTGCCAGTTCAAGTCTCGGCTGTTCCACTTCCCATCCAGCTCCTTGCTAATGCTCCTGTGAAAGCAGTGGAAAATGGCCCAAGTCTTTGGGTCCCTGCACCCATGTGGGAAACCTGGATGAAGCTCCTGGTTCCTGGCATCAGCCTGACCCAGCCCCAGCCTTTGAGGCCATTTAGGGAGTGAACCAGCAGATGGTGTCTCTCTCTCTCTCTCTCTGTAACTCTTTCAAATAAATAAATCTTAAAACAAAACAACAAAAAGAAACCCTTTGATTCACGCAGGTAACTAGGGAACATTCCAAGTAAAGTCTAGGACAGGGTTTCTTGCCCTCTGCTAGTCTCTGCTCGCTCAGAGAAGCATCTCACAAGGATTATGGAGCTCCATTCAAAGGCTCAGATGCTTTAGGGAAATTAAATCCTCTGGTAGGGAGAAGTGTAGAAAGTAATTGCCTAGGGGCAAACTTTATCAGCAATCCAGGGGAGATAAAATGGGGCACATTAAGAGGTATGGAACAATAGAATGACTCAGAATGCTACAAATTTCAGATAGAGGCACAGGTCTTTCAAGAAGATATAAAAAACAGCAGTGGGCATGAAATACTGTTGGGAATGAGCAAAAAGCAAAGCTGTTGATAGCTGGCCATGCCACGGCGGTTTCGGGGAAAGGGGCATGCTGGAACCAGCCACAGGCTAGATTTGAACTCATCATCAGTAAATTCTGTAAAGAGCCACAAAAGAAAACAGGTTTAATTGGAAATGTAAGCAATTTCTAAACAAACCAAAAAAAAAATTAGTGAATTTTATTTTGCCTCATATGAGAAGTTCCAAAAGCCACAGAGACGTTCTCTAGGAGACATGATTTTAATATTTAGTATATTGCTCTTAAAATGCTAGTAGATAAGGAAACTTGGACCAAACTCTTAGCCTCTGCATTTAACCCCACCTTCGGAGAACTGCCTGTCTCAGCTTTTTGAGAGTCATAAAAAGCACAGTTGCAAATTAAAAAATTTCTTTTTTAAAAAAGATATATCTATTTGTTTGAAAGGCAGAGAGTTCCAGAGAGAGAGAGACAGACAGAGACAGAGACAGAGACAGAGAGAGAAAGAGAATTTTCTATCTGCAGGTTCACTCTCTCAGTGGCCACAAGAACGAGAACTAGGTAAGTCTGAAGCCAGGAACCAGGAGCCAGGAGCTTCACCTGGGTCTTCCATGTGGGTGGCAGGGGCCCAAGGACTTGAACCATCTTCCACTGCCCTCCTAGGCACATCAGCAAGGAGTTGGACCACAGCATCTGGGACACAAACCAATGCCCTTCCGGGATGCCAGCCATCACAGGTGGCGACTTCACCTGCCATGCCACAAGGCCACACATCTGGCCCCAGCAAATTTCTCACATCACCTGGTACTGTGCTAAGAGATGTATGGTCATTCTCTTACAGAAGCTCAAGTATATTGATTAGTTGAGATTTTTTCTCCTTTGCTAGAGGAAAAAACTGAATCAGAAAGTTTTGAGTAATTTGTCCAATATAATAAAATTAATGTTTCATATGTATATCAATCTAACTTCAAATCTCAGGGTAGCAGTACACTAGGCTGCTGTATCAACCTAACTCCAAATCTCAGGGTAGCGGTACACCAGGCTGCTGGTTTCAGGATTCTTTAACAGCCTCATGCTGTTTGCCTTCCCCAACAAAGTCATGTGAATTGAAGTTTTCAGAATCATACTTAAGTAAAGTATAAGCAAAAGCAGTGCATAAACTTTGCTGTTTGTATGGATCTGTAGCATATCACTTAAATTAAATAAAAAAAAAGAGGCTCATTCTAAAAATGTCACAGTGTTCTTGATAGGTCCCATGGGCTTCCTCTCCAGTCACCTGAATTATCATGTTTAATCTCTATTCATTCAAAAACTTGGAAGCCACCATTGAACCACACTTTTTAGTCAGACACATTTGAAAAAATGAAGAGAACTTCTACCCATATTGAAAGACTTGAAAATGAGTGATTATCATCATTCACTGACTCCATTATTTGATAATGATATTTATATTTTAAGGGTTTTATCTGCTCTAGATTTGACAGTTATAATTTCTTAGACTGTCCTCTGGGTTTTTTCTATTTCATATGGGAATGTCAATTCCAGTGTTCCTTGATGTCATACACTGAAACTCTTGGTTTTATAAAAAGAACTAGTGAATATTCAAACTGGGTCAATTTTAGAACCAATTGGACATAATTGGTAAGGAAAATCTAAATTTCCATGCCAAGCCAGAAGAAGGTTCTTCATCTTGTCTGTTCCTTCCCCAAGGGGTAGTACTGCAGCTCATATGTATTTAAAATCATGGGTTCACAAAATCAGCTACCTGAAGGGTCCAGCAAGTACAAATGAGTGAGTTGTGTGTGCAAACAAAAATTGAGAGAGCCCTAAGCCTATCTAAGGAGGCAGATTGTCATTTAACATCATCTGATTGTTGCCTTGAAAAATTCAGCACTAGAATTGTCAGAAGTCATTTTTCAAGGTGTTCTTTTGTAGTTGTTCTGATTTTTGGTGTTTTTCAGCTACTTTTTTTTTTAAAGTTTAGAATGGGATGGGCCAAAGAGAACACATTTTTGAGCTAGTTTGGCCTATATTCTATCAGTTACTCTAGCAGTTAATCAGCTTCTATTTCATTAATCTGGTATGTTCAAATGTGGGCTGTAGATTGTGGTGACGACTTGTGTATCTACAACTCTCACCATGGTCATATGTGTGTCACTAACTCAACATTTCTCCTACAACATTGAGACCCAATAAGAAAATGAATTAATTACTTAGTAGGTTTTGCAAGGGTGAATAACAGAATGTATATCACAAAATTGTTAAATTTGTGTGATAAAATACATTCGATTTATTTTTAATAACCTATTACTGAGAGGGAAGAAGGCAGTTTAAAAATATTCAAGATAGGGAACCGGTACCATGGTCCACTAGGTTAATCCTCCGCTTCGGCGCTGGAATCCCATATGGGTGCCAGTTCGAGTCCCGACTGCTCCACTTCCAGTCCAGCTCTCTGCTACCTGGGATAGAAGTAGAAGATAGCCCAAGTCCTTGGGCCCCTGCACCTGCATGGGAGACCAGGAAGAAGCTCCTGGCTCCTGGCTTCGGCTCTGCGAAGCTCCAGCCATTGCAGCCAATTGGGGATCGAACCAACGGAAGGAAGAACTTTCTCTCTCCCTCTCTCTCTCTCACTGTCTGTAACTACCTGTCAAATAAATAAATAAATAAATAAATCTTTAAAAAAAAGTATTCAGGATAAAAGAGACAGAGAAAGATACGTGAGAGTATTAGAAAATAGTAAGGGTGGGAAGAGGCATGAGGAAAACGAAAGGGGGAGAGATGTAGAGTAAGGGTGAAGTCAGCTCTTGTGACATGGTACATCTCAGAACACTCTTGCATGCTTGCTGTAGTTAAGACAATGATCTTTAGAGCTCAACTTCTGGCTTACCCATTATTTTATTTATTTATTTATTTACAGATAGAGTTAGTGAGAGAGAGAGAGACAGAGAGAAAGGTCTTCCTTCCGCTGGTTCATTCCCCAATTGGCTGCAACTGCCGGAGCTACGTGGATCTGAACCCCGGAGCTAGGCGCCTCCTCCTGGTCTCCCATGCGGGTGCAGAGCCCAAGGGCTTGGGCCATCCTCCACTTCCCTCCCAGGCCACAGCAGAGAGCTGGACTGGAAGAGGAGCAGCTGGAACTAGAACCTGGTGCCCATATGGGATTGTGGAGGATTAACCTAGTGAGCCACGGCGCCATCCCCTGGCTTGCCCATTATTTAGCAGTGTGACCCTCACCTCTGAAACCTATTCTCATTGGTAAAGTGAGGATATTAATATTCACATTATGGCGTTACTTTACAAAATAAATCAGTTAAACATTTTTAAAGTGACTAAAACAATGTCTAACATCATGAGCAATAAATAAATGTTAGTCTTCTATATTATCTTAAAATTAAGCTTGAGGATTAGGGCAAGATGGCGGAATAGGAAGGGAGCACACCGATAGTCTGGGGAGAGACAGTTTAATAAAAGTGGAGATACTGCAGGTTCAAGGAAGAGTAGGGGAAGAAACAGCAGAGGAAACTCTTCCAGAACTAGTGATTCACAGTGGACATTTGAGGAGAGCGTGGGAGCCCGCAGTTCGGGACACCAGCGGCAGACTCAATGCACCAGCGCTGGAACGCCAGGTGAGCCGATCCTCAATAGCCCGAGACACCAGCAGAGAAGCGGAAAGAGGAGACTAGAGCGAACAAGGCTTGAAACCCTGTGGGGAAATGTTCACCAGGCTAACTAGAAGAGAGAGAGAAAGAAAAAAGTGACCGATACGGACACGGGTTTCTCTCTCTCCGCCCACCTCTCAAAGGTGAGCAAGACAAAGAGCAGGCGCCATTTTGGAATACGTCATAAGCAGGGCGACCTCAGGTCTGCACCGGCCCTGAGCCTAGCAGAAAAACCTGACTCTGGGCGTGGGGGTGAAATAACAGGAGATTAGAACCTAATGAATGTGTGGTGCTAATGAACTGAGACGGTGAAAAAAGAGACTGTGGGGGAGAGAACTCACGGAATTCACCACGTGAGTACTCTCCAGAGACGCTACAGTTCGGTAGCCTTGGTAGCCCAGTGGTGAGACTGCAGGAGAATTTGAACCCACACTGAAGGCTGCAGAGATTCCCTCTGTGGTCCTTGGGAAAGAGCTTCCGATCTCTGGCTCCTGTGGGTATATCATTTGCCTGCTAACCACCCCCAATTCCATTCAGCTGTGTGGAATTACTTCCCTTTTGAATCAAAAATAAAGAAAGAAACAGAGAGAGATTTACCACACCTAACCTGGGAGTGTCTCCTTTGGCACACCCTCAACCCTGAGGAACCAAACAGAGCTATCAGGCCACACCCATCTCAAGCCTCTAAGGCTCCATTGAAAGCAGACAGTCCACTTATCTAGAGTCATAGTATAACAAGAAAAAAACACCACAGTGAAGAAACCAATATGCCAAACAACAAACGCAAAAACCGAGGTAATAAGAACAAGGAAGACACTATGGCGCCCCCAAATGAAAAAGACACCCCAATTCAAGATTACGAAGATGATGAGATAGAAGAGATGCAAGAAGCAGATCTCAAAAAATTGATAAGAACACTAAGAAGTACTCAAAAACAAATTCTTGAACTACAGAAATCCTTAATGGACAAGGTAGAAAATCTGTCTCGTGAAAATGAAATATTAAGGAGAAATCAAGCTGAAATGAAACAACTAGTAGAACATGAAACTGTGATAGTGACGAGAAATCATAATGAAGTGAAGAATTCAATAGATCAAATGAAAAACACATTAGAGAGCCTTACAAACAGAATGGGTGAGGCAGAAGAGAGAATATCGGACTTAGAAGACAGAGCACAGGAAACTATACAGTCAAACCAAAGAAAAGAAGAGGAAATTAGAAATCTAAAAAATATTGTTGGGAATCTACAGGATACTATTAAAAAACCCAACATTCGAGTTCTAGGAGTTCCTGAAGGAATGGAGAGGGAGAAAGGATTAGAAGGCCTTTTTAGTGAGATAATAGCAGAAAACTTCCCAGTTTTGGAGAAGGACAGAGACATCCTAGTACAGGAAGCTCATAGAACCCCTAGCAAACATGACCAAAAGAGATCCTCACCACGACACGTTGTAATTAAACTCACCACAGTGAAACAGAAAGAAAAGATCCTAAAATGCGCAAGAGAGAAACGTCAAATTACACTCAGAGGATCTCCAATTAGACTCACGGCAGACTTCTCATCAGAAACCCTACAAGCTAGAAGGGAATGGCAAGACATAGCCCAGGTACTTAGAGAGAAAAACTGCCAGCCCAGAATATTATATCCTGCAAAGCTCTCATTTATGAATGAAGGTGAAATAAAGACCTTTCACTGCAAAAAGAAATTGAAAGAATTTGTTGCCACTCGTCCAGCCCTGCAAAAGATACTTAAAGATGTGTTACACACAGAAACACAGAAACACGGCCATCAACATGAAAGTAGGTAAACGAAGGGAACCTCACAGCAAAAGATCACAGGGAATTCAAAGCATCCATTTGGATAAAGAAATTATGGGACATGTACTCTATAGAATACTATACAGCCGTCAAAAACAATGAAATCCGGTCATTTGCAACAAGATGGAGGAATCTGGAAAACATCATTCTGAGTGAATTAAGCCAGTCCCAAAGGGACAAATATCATATGTTCTCCCTGATCAGTGACAACTAATTGAGCACCAAAGGGGAAACCTGTTGAAGTAAAATGGACACTATGAGAAACAGTTACTTGATCAGCTCTTGTGCTGACTGTTGTTGTACAATGTAATACTTTATCCATTTTAGTTTTTTTTTTATTCTAGTAATATTGGTTGAACTCTGTAATTAACAAACAATTATTCTTAGGTGTTTAAATTTTAACTGAAGAGTGATCCCTGTGAAATATAAGAGTGGGAATAAGAGAGGGAGGAGATGTACAATTTGGGACATGCTCAATCGGAACTGCCCCAAATGATGGAGTTAGAATTGTGCCAGGGGATTCCAATACAATCCCATCAAGGTGGCATGTACCAAGGCCATCTCACTAGTCCAAGTGATCAAGTTCAGTTCACAATTGATCACACTGATAGGTCTAAGAGTCAAAGGGATGACACAAACAAGACTAGTGTCTGCTAATACTAACTGATAGAATCAAAAAGCGAGAGAATGATCCAACATGGGAAGCGAGATACACAGCAGACTCATAGAATGGCAGATGTCCTAAATAGCACTCTGGCCTCAGAATCAGCCCTTAAGGCATTCAGATCTGGCTCAAGAGCCCATGAGAATATTCTAGGCATGGAAAGCCAAGACACTCTGGCAAAAAAAAAGAAGACCTAAATGAAAGATCTCTGCGAGTGAGATCCCAGTGGAACGAATGGGGCCATCAAAGAAGGAGGTACCTTTCTCTGAAGGGAGGAGAGAACCTCCACTTTGACTATGACCCTGTTGTAATAAGATTGAAGTGAGCAAACCCTAAAGGCTTCCATAGCCTCGGCAACTCATGACTAGACCCTAGGGAGATTCCTGACGCCATAAACAAGAGTGTCAAATTGTTAAATCAACATCAGGAGTCACTGTGTACTTACGTCTCATGTGGGTTCTGTCCTTAATGTGTTGTCCAATGTGAAGTAATGCTATAACTAGTACTGAAACAGTATTTTTACACTTTGCGTTTCTGTGTGGGTGCAAACTGATGAAATCTTTACTTAGTATATACTGAATCAATCTTCTGTATATAAATATAATTAAAAATGAAAAAAAATCTTGGTGTTAAATTGTAAATTGCATAGAAAATTAATCAATTTAAAAAATATATATCATGTAGAATCTTTGTCCTTAATGTGCTATACATTGTGAATTAATACTATAACTGGTACTCCAACAGTATTTTTCACTTTGTGTTGCTATGTGAGGGCAAACTGTTGAAATCTTTACTTAATATATACTAAACTGATCTTCTGTATATAAAGAGAATTGAAAATGAATCTTGATGTGAAGCAAGGGGAGAGGGAGTGGGAAAGGGGAGGGTTGCGGGTGGGAGGGAAGTTATGGGGGGGGAAGCCATTGTAATCTATAAGCTGTATTTTGGAAATTTATATTCTTTAAATAAAAGCATTATAAAAAATTAAAAAAAAAAATTAAAATTAAGCTTTATATTTAATTAAAGATTCATTTTTACACTGATGATTTTTATCATGTTTTTGTTGTCAAATACAGCTGTTGTATTCAATAGTTTTGTGAAAATTTTTGTCATTGAAAGAGGAATTATTTGTGTCTACTTGTGTATGTATTTTTGTAATTAAATAAATCAATTTTATTTTTATTTACTTGAAAGGCAGAGAGAGAGAGAGAGAGAGAGAGAGAGAGAGAGAGAGAGAGACGGAAACAGAGGTCTCTTCAGTCTACTGATTTGCTCCCAGAATGCCTGCAGCAGTCAGGGCTGAGCCAGACCAGACAGGAACATGGGACCTCAGTTGGAGGTCTACCACATGGGTGACAGAGAATCAACTACTTGAGCCATCTTCTGCTGTCTCCCAGAGTATGCATTGTCAGGAAGCTAGAACTGGGGGTGGAATCAAGACTGGAACCTACTCATCCTGATATAGGATGTGGGCATCCCAACAGCTGCTAGAGCAAACAGCCACTTCTTAATTTTATTTTTGATCACCGTGTAGTTGTTCATATGTATGATAAGAAAGCACTTTGTAATCATCAAATCAGAGTGGTTACCTTATCAATAGGGTGACTAGAGTTAACATTAATGTGTATTTGCTACCTGTTAAAAAATTGTATATGTTTTTGGAAGATTTTATTTATTTGAAAAGCAGAGTTACAGGAAGAGAGACTGAGAGAAAGGTCTTACATATGGTAGTTCACTCCCTAAGTGGCTGCAATGGCCAGAGCTGGGCTGATCTGAAGCCAGGAGCCAGGAACCGGGAACCTGCTCTGGGTCTCCTACATGGGTACAGGGGTCCAAGCACTTGGGCCATTTTCCACTGCTTTCCTAGGCCATAAGCAGAGAGCTGCTTGGGAAGAAGAGAACCAGGACATGACCCAGTGCCCATGTGGGATGTTGGTGCGGCAGGCAGAGGCTTAGCCTACTATGCCACAGCACCAGCTCCTGTATATGTTTTCTCAGTAGAATCTATCCTAAGTCAAAATTGCAGTAGTTTTATCACTGTGCTTTGACTCTTGTTCTTTCTGCAAAATTAACTTATGAATTTAATTTCCTATCATGTTAAATAATTCTCTTTGGTGGAGATTGATTTGGCTTGAGATTTGGTTTTTAAAGAAACTCAAACTGTCTGAACTTGCTGTATGTATACCATGTATAATTGGATTTTCTTTTCTGCCTCTTTTATACATTTTCTTTGACTTAAACTCTGCTGATTATTATTCTTTTGGACATAGTTCAGCACCTAGGAGCAAATGGACTTTAAGACACAGTCAGTTTTGCAGCATTTACATTTTCTACTACTCACTATGCTATAACAGCTAGTTCAGTGGTTAATTACCAGTCTGGCCTAGGTGACTCTTCTATTTCTGATGTGTACTGATCATGGCAAACTTCTTATCACCGCTGGATGTCAGTGGAGATGGAGCCTCTGAGTGGCATTTGGAACAATAATGAAAGAATTGTGATAAACTGTGTAAGCTGATTGCTTGAGTGAATTTGTCCTCTTGATGAATTAAATTCCTTAATTAATGTCTCTTTAGAGAATTTATGTGAGCTTACCAGATGGATTTCCACTTTTCTAATTCTTGAAAAAGTAATTTAATTTCCCAGTGCTATCATAACTCTCTTGGAAACATTTACTTTGAACATCTTTTCATTATTTAATAGGTGATTTTTGAAAATAGCTTAATTTATCTGAAGCATTCAGAGGGTTTCTTTGCGGTTAAGACGGGAGTGCTGCCTCGCCTTTCTTCCTTCATGTTCATCCCTATCCTGCTGAAAGGACTCGCTTCCACTACCTGCACAAACCAGTGACGAGGCCAGTGGTTTGCATTGCATAAGCAGAGCCTTATTCCTTCCAACTTCATAACTTCATCTCCAACTTTCTGGTCTGTTTTCTTGCTTTTCCTTTTAGTTCTTACGAAGATTCATTTTTATTTTATTAGGCACACAAATCTATGGTCCCGTTTCTAAAATTGTTATCCTAAGATAGAGAAACGTGTCATGGTGGTCTTTCTAAAGAATTAAGAAAAGCAGAAGTTCAGTGACATGAGAGCTTGAAATGAAAGAAAGCTGAGAAAGGCTGACAACAGTTACATTAGTTCTTGACTGAACCAGCGATAAAAATTATCATTATCATTTCTACCTATTTCTATTCATAAGGGTGGAAGGTAATTTTGGATGTAATCATAATTTCATACATTTACCATCTGTATTTTGTCACTTTCTCATTAGTCACTTATGTGCTTATATCTAAGTTAACTAAAACAAGGCTTACTTAATTGATAACAATTTTAATTTAATTTTATTGTCCTCTTTACCAATATGCCAACTCTCAGGTCCATCCCTTCTTTGTCTCAGCTGTCACATATGCATACACATTACCACAAACACACATTACTGTTTATACACATATATTATCACACACATATATATGTATCTATATTACTATACACACATCACAACAAGTGCATACACGTGAAGGTATTTTTTTAAAGTTCACAGGAAAAGAAGTTAAAAGACAAATTTATTTTGTTGCAAGGATGTTTTGAAATCTATGCTTACAGGGAGTCTTCAAAAAGATGATGAAAAGCGCGTAATATGAAAGAACTATTTCTGGGGCCAGTATTGTTACGTAGCAGGTAAAGCCACTGCCTGCAATGCCAACAGCCCATATGAGCGCTGGTTCATGGCCTAGCTGCTCCACTTCTGATCCAACTACCTGCTAATGGCCTGGGAAAAGCAGTAGAAGATGGTCAAGTGCTTGGGCCCCCGCTACCCACGTGGGAGACCTGGAAGAAGCTCCTGGCTCCTGGCTTCAGGCTGGCCCAGCTGTAGTCATTGCAGCCATCTCGGGGTGTACCAACAGATGGATGATCTCTCTGTCCTCTCCCTCTCTTTACTTCTGACTTTCAGATAAATAAATAAATCTTTAATAGTAAAGAATGAACTATGCACAAATTTAAATTTTTTTGTGCCAAAATAAACTTGTCTTTGAATTCCATTTCCATACAGTTTTTGAAGCATGCTTATGTAGATTTATACTCATACATAAGGCTGTGTGTGTTTGTACCTTGTAAAACAGCAATTCTGGCAATGGAATCAATCCATTATTTTACTATTAAGTGCTTTTCTCGGAGTTTCTCTCCATCACACAGCTAGGTTTCCTGTTCCTCCTTACCCCATCTTCTCTGCCCACTCCCCATCAGTGTGCCTCGGCTGTGTTTCCTTTGCTAGCAGTTGCTGCTCACATTGTGTCTTCAGTTGGGATGTGATGACACTATCAGGCAAATGAAGAACAGCTTTTCCCCCCAAGACTCTCTCTTGGGCTTCTGACATTTGAAACAAAGATTACCAGTGCCTTATTCTGTGCCCAGAGACCACTTTCGTTCCATTATACAGAAAACATAGTTCATGAGTCTGCTTATATTATAAGAAACCTTTGTTTCTTCATTTAAAAGCATTTATATACATAGTAGAAAAAAAGTAATCCCAGTGTTTACAGATTTCAGCCAGTCCAATACGTAGTTTTTTTTTTTTTTTTTTTTTTTATCTTTAAAAATAATGAAAAACTTAGTTCCTGCCCTGGCAGGATAACAATTTGGAAGTAATCAAAATAAAAATGAAAAAGCTGAGCCCACCAAAAATCCACAACCCTACTGATATATTACAAAGAACTGAGGTAATGTGAAAAACTACTGCCCCAGCACTGCAGAGGCAGGGGAATACATAGCTCGTCAGTGGGACAGACTCTGGAGCCAGTAATTATAATACAAAAATTGCTGCAGGTTGTGTGTAAAGAACCTTGAGAGTTAGAAACTCCTGGGACTCCATGGGGAGCCAGCATACACTGGGTAGTTTTACTTCCAGGAGCCCCACCGGGTTCTTTTAGTTAAGATCAGAGGACTATTTTCTCCTGCTACCTGCCACAGGAGGACAAAAGTGACCATGTTTCAATACAGCCATATAATTCCATTTCATAACACAGGTCTGGTCTCAAAGGAAGCTATTTACCAGAGCCCAACCAAGACTCAATTCTAGTCCCCTCCCGCCTTCCTGTCTCACATAGAGGATGGAAAAACAGCTGAGAAGCACGTGTGGATGTCGTAGCTCAGGGATAAAGGCCAGCAAACTGACGAAGACCTAACCATAGATTACAGAACACTTCCCTTTCCCCCATGACTTAACACCATGTCAGCAGTGCTCCTGTATAACAACGAGGATTACTGCCAAAGAACGGCGATGCTCAGACTCTGTTGAAAAAGGAGTCTCCAGGAAAATGCAAAAACAACGGTAGATTCAAGAGCAAGGATAGTAGAAGAAACGGAAACTTCTGTCAGAAAACAATAAACTCAATCCAACTCTTAAAACATAAAACCTCACAAATAAAAGGCTGAGTTACTCAATTCTTAATATTTAGCTTTTTTTAAATCAGTTCCAAAGTTCAACAAAAGTAACAAAGCATAAAAAAGGCAAAAAATAAATGGTCTGAAGAGACAAAGCAAACAGCAGAATGAGAATCTGATATAGCAGAAATATTAAAATGATCCGACTGAAGAGTTAAAATAATTATGATGAATATAGTAAATGTTCTAATAGAAGAAGTGGACAGTATTTAAGCAGACACAGTACAATGTAAGCAGGAGGATGGAAACTAAGAATCAAAAGGAAATTTTAGAAATAAAAATACTATGTCAGAAATGAAAAAAGCCTTTGACAGGCCCATCAATGGGCTAGACAGAGATAATCAGTGAGCTTGAAAGTTTGTCAATAGAAACTTCCCAAACAGATGCAAAGATGAAGGGGGGGGGCAGGATATAAAAGAATTCTGTGACAACTATATGTGATGTGTCATTGGAAAGCCAGAAGGAGGAGAAAGTAATGAACCCTATATATAATATTTTTTCATGTACATATATACCTATGATAAAGTTAATTTATAAATTAGGTACAGTAAAATATTAGAAACATTAACTTATAGTAAAATAGAACAATCATGCCAGTATATTGAAATACAAATTATGATAATGTGCTCTCTTTATTTCTCTCTTAAAATATCTCACTGCACTTTCACATTTTTACTTAAAAGAAATCCTTTATGACTGCTGTTTTTTTATATCCAAATTATCAGCATCCTTTTGTGGTTTGAGATCATTAATGAGTGAGATAAGGTTATTTGCATGTGTGCACTGTGTTAATCTGTAGCTGAAGCAGGGTCTCAGTGAGCAGGAGACGTGTGGTCTGTAAACCACAAATGGTCTGGGTGTATGGAGTAGAGTGGTGTGAGATTTTACCCCCTACTCAGGGTGACACACGATTTAAAATGCATGTATTGTTTACTTCCGGAATTTTCCATTTATTCAGACTGCAGTTGACTCAGTTAGGTAACTGAGACCACAGACAGCCAAACCACAGATAAGGAAGCATTGCTGTACATACATGATTATTTGAAGCATACTGTTGCAAAACTCTGATGGAAGAAATAAAAGAAGATGTAAATAAATGGAGAGTTATTATATGTTCATGGATAGAAAGATTCAATATTTTTAAGACATCGGGTTTTCTAAAATTGATGTATTGATTCAAGGAAGTCCCAAGCAAACCCCATCCAGTTATTTTGTAGATAATAACATATTGCTCTAAAGTTTATATGGAAAAGCCAAACACCTTAAATATTCAACTAATATGGAAGAAGGGAGAAAAATGAAGACTGACACTATTTGATTTCAAAATATACTGTCATCCTACAGTCGTTAAGACTACTTGGTGTTGGTGAAGGAATAGACACATCGATGAATGGAATAGAATGTAGAGTGTCTTAGAAATATTCCCACCAAGTGCAGTCAACAGATCTTTAATAAATCAGCAAAGGTGATTTAATGAAGAAGTGACAATCTTTTCAACAAATGATCAACTAGACATCCATATGCTAAAAAAAAAAAGAAGCCAAGAAAAGAATCTAGATACATATTTCATATTTCACAAAACATGGCTCAAAGTATATCATAGACCTAAATGTAATGTGAAATTGAAAAATTCTTAGAAGCTAACGTAGGATACAGTCTAGGTCAACTTGAATTTGAGAATGAATTCTCTGATATGATACTATAAGCTTGATTCATAAAAGAAACAATAGGATGTTAGATTTAATTAACATTAAAACTTCTACTCTGTGAAACATACTGTTAAATGAATGAAAAGACAAGCCTCAGACTGCAAGAAAATATTCACAGAAACCTACATCTCATAAAGAATGTGTATCTAGGGGCCAGCGCTGTGGCGCAGCGGTTTAAAGCCCTGGCCTGAAGTGCTGGCATCCCATATGGGCACCGGTTCTAGTCCCAGCTGCTCCTCCTCCAATCTAGCCCTTTGCTATGGCCTGGGAAAGCAGTAGAAGATGGCCCAAGTCCTTGGGCCTCTGCACCCACGTGGGAGACCCGGAAGAAGTTCTTGGCTCCTGGCTTTGGATGAGCGCAGCTCTGGCTGTTATGGCCATCTGGGGAGTGAAACCAGTAGATGGAAGACATCTCTCTCTGTCTCTACCTCTCTCTGTAAATCTGTCTTTCAAATAAATAAAGTAAATCTAAAAAAAAAGAATGTGTATCCAAAAATATTAAAAGAACATTTAAATCTTTTAAAACTGCATAATATGATAACAAAAAACCCAGTTATAGAAATGGATAAGAAATTCAGACACTTTACCTAAGATGAACAAATGGCAAATTAAGCACATGAAAAGCTATCTGTTAGGAAAGTGTAAAATAAAAAAAAAATGGTATACCACTGTACAGCCATTAGAATATCTTTTTTCGTTTTGTTTTGTTTTGAGAGGCAGAGATAAAGATTCTTTCTTCCGTTGGTTCACCCTGCAAATGGCCGCTATGGCCGGTGCGCTGTGCTGATCCAAAGCTAGGAGCCAGGTGCTTCCTCCTGGGCTCCCATGTGGGTGCAGGGCCCAAGCACTTGAGCCATCCTCCACTGCCTTACTGGGCCACAGCAGAGAGCTGGCCTGGAAGAGGAGCAACCGGGACAGAATCCGGCACCCCGACTGGGACTAGAACCCAGGATGCCAGCACCGTAGGTAGAGGACTAGCTTAGTGAGCCACGGCGCCAGCCGAATATCTATTTTTAAAAAAAGAAAATACAATGACACTATAGAGCAGCAGAAACTCTCCCTCATAGTTGGAGATGCAAGGAGGTGAAGCCACTTTGCGAGACAGTTCGGCCGTTTCTTTCAAAGTGAAAGGTAGTCTTTCACAGGATCCAAAAATAGCTCTTCCAGCTATTCATTCAAACAACCTGAAACATGTCCACACAAAAATCATGCGGATGAAAATCATATGATTACCAAAAACTGCAAGTAACTGATGTGCTATTCACTACCTAATGGATAAGCGAAGAGACTAACCTGGATATATCTATATAATGGGTGTAATAAAGAGAAGTGAGGCTTCAGGGCACAAAAAGACATGGGAATGTTAAATGCATATTGTCAAAATAAAGAAATCAGTTTGGAAAGGATACATATTCTGTGATTCTAAAAACAGAGTTCTGGAAAAAGTACAGCTGTAGATGCAGTGAAGTGATGAGAGGAAGCCAGGGGTCGGGGCAGTATGATCAGGATGGAAATGTGGAAAACAGAGGATTTTAAGGCAGTGAATCTGTGCTGTGCAATACTATCATGGTGAATACATGACACTATGGAGTGGCAAAACTGATAGAACCAAACAATGTGAAGAGAGAATCCTGGTGTGAACTATAGAATTTAGTTAGAAGTATGTCAATATGGATTTATCATATGCAACAAGTGCACCCCATTAATGCCAAATGTTCCTGACAGGAAATTGTGAGCCGTGTAGAAGGGTTTATGGGAACTCTGTACTATCTGCTCAATTTGCTGTAAACATTAAACTTCTCTGAAATAGTTTATTAACTTATAATGAATATACTTAATTAAAGAATATCATTTGATTCCATTCCATCTCTTACTTTGTAGTGTAAAATAATAAAGATTATTGTTGAAAATTATCATTACCAGTCACAGTAGAACACTGAATGTGTTGTGAATTTGAACTCGATAATTAACTGGGAGAAGGATTTTCTGCAGTAGTCCTTGACTAACAAAAAGGTATTTTAAGTGATGGGAACACAAAAAGGTCAGTGCATCCCTTGGGGAAAATCAGCATATACTGACTCCTGAGGTCAGTAGCAACCCTGCTGGGGAACTACAAGGCTGGAGGAGCAGCATATGATGATGGTGAGAGAAGGTTAGAAAGTATGTTAGTCCAGCCCTTGTCCTGACTGTCAAGGAATAGCTTACTATTTAATTCTTTTTAGTATTTTCTTTTTCTACTTAATATCATTGGTTGAACTCTTTACTTAACACAGAATTTTTCCTAGCTATTTCAATCCAATTGAAAATTGATCCCTGTTTAAAAAAAATAAGAATGGGAATAGAAGAGGGAGGAGATGTATAGTTTGACACATATTCCTTCGGACTTATACCTGAAGGTGAGGCTAAAAACTTGCCATGGGACTTCAAATCCTGTTAAGTTGCAGGTACCAATGCATCTTACTAGTTAAAGTGATCAGTTTAAGTTCATAACTGATCATAAGGATATGATTAGGTGTCAAATGGATCACATAAATAAAACTAAGTGTCTGATAATAATAATTTATAGAATTAAAAAGGAGAGAACAATCCAACATGGGAAGCAAGCCACACAGCAGACTCATAGAATGACAAATGCGCTAAACAGCACTCTGGACTCAGAATCAGCCCTTAACACATTCAGATCTGGCTAAAAAGCCTATTAGAGCATTTCAGGTTTGGAAAGCCAAGACACTGTGGCAAAAAATGACCTACATGAAAGATCTCTGTGAGTGATATCCTGGTGGAAAGAATGGACCATTAAAGAAGGAGGTGCCTTTCTCTGAAGGGAGGAGAGAACTTCCACTTTGATTATGGCCTTGTCTAAATAAGGTCAGAGCTTGTGGACTCAAGAGGCTTCCATAGCCTTGACAGCTCATGACAAGAGCCTCGGGTGGTCACTGACATCATAAACAAGAGTCTCAATTGTTAAATCAACAACAAAAGTCACTGTATACTTGCTCCCCTTGTAGGACCTCTGTCTTTAATGTGTTGTACTATGAGAATTAATGGTAAAAAATAGTCTTCAAACAGTACTTTATACTTTGTGTGTCTGTGTGGGTGCAAACTGTTGAAATATTTACCTAGTATAGAGTTGATCTCCTGTATATAAAGATAATTAAAAATGAATCTTAATGAAGAATGGGATAGAAGAGGGAGTAGGAGGTGGTATGGTTTGAGAATGGGAGGGCTGGTTTGGGGGGAAGAACTGCTATAATCCAAAAGTTGTACTTATGAAAGTTATATTTATAAATAAAAGCTTTCTAAAAAAATAAAGTATGTTAACTTGTGGGTAAAGCAGGTGCAAGAACAAAGTTTTATTTTAGGAATTAAACAATATTCATAGGAATAATGTAGGGCTTCAATAGATGTTGAGTTTCCTCCCCTTTAAGGTAATTATTCTTGTGGGTAAATAAAATTTTTAGTGATATTGAATTAATTACTCATAACCACCAACCATTGAGGGTCAAAATATATTTAGTAGCCTTAAGTTAGCTTATTTAAAAAATTTTTTTTCTTCCTTTAGTTACAGTACTAATTTATCAAAGCATATTCCATAATTTCATTTAGATTGCAAGCTTCTAGACTATTGTATTTTTATCATTTAAAATTATGATATTTCTAGTTTTAATGATTATAAAGTAAATATTGCAGAGGTATTAAATGAATCATTGTGATATAGCTGGTAAGATACGACTAAGTAAAATGCTCTCTAGCTTGGATGACCCATGCTATTCTTTACTTTTAATCTCTATAATAACTAAATCTTTTCTTTCTCCAAGGAGGGTGAGCATATGACCATTCTTCAGAAATGCCCATTTCTTGAAAAAAGAGTATTTAGCAGACACATGTAGAGGATTTTTTTGCACAAATTAAAATTTGGTCAGTTGGTTCTTTGTTTAATGCCATTTAATTTCCACAGATCCTTGTGACATTATTCATCATTTAATGAATGTTAATAGTGATCCATAAAAAGTACTTGTCTTAGTGATTTACAATGACTCCAAGCCCCAGTGATGAGAAAATGAGAAAGCTTCATATAATGAGACATGGGCCCTACTACGGCCAAATAGTTTGATGATCAGGAAATATAATTAGTGAAAGAAGAAAGCTCGTGTGTCTTTCTGATTGCTAGTTCACTTATCTACAGTTAAATCAAGAGGAAACAAAGTTTTAGGCAAAAGAAAATGCCCATGTTCACACAGACTTTTCAGACTGCCATTGCTAATTTTTATTTTTATGAGATTTCCTTATTTATCCTAAAATCTGAAATGATTATTTGGATTATCAAACCTAATATTAAAACTTTGAGTTTCTGAGTTTTTCTCAAAATTGTCCTAAGTTAATTGCAGCATGATTTTTTTGGTATGTTTTATTCTTTCATGCTTTCAAATTATATATTTCAGAAGGTTGTCCTCATTGTCCCTCATACCTTTTACTGAAATGGTGAGATTTAAGTAATTACCTAGATTTAATTTGTTATAGAGTCAATATTTAATTCTAAAACCCAATGAAAATACATCACTTAAGATAATCATAGTTATAATGTATTAAAGATACGTTTTTCTGTAAGATACAAGTATTATGTTAAGAAATAGGCTTTTTTGGAGGGTGAACCAACGGCAAAGGAAGACCTTTCTCTCTGTCTCTCTCTCTCACTGTCCACTCTGCCTGTCAAAAAAAAAAAAAAAAGAAAAGAAAAAGAAATAGGCTTTTAATTTCATACCTCAACTAAGCCCTTGACCATGTTGCCAAGATTATCTGCCTGTTTTGGATTCTGTCTCTGTCACCAGTGTTGTCAGCATAGTGGTGGCCACATCACTGTATCGATGACTCAGCCTATATTATGCAGGACAAAAGGAAAAAGAATTTCTAATACTCTGTATGACTCAAGCCACTGGAATAGTTCTGGTTCAGTCTCCCGGACTAGACTTCAGAAGAAAAGGGGAAAGAAAGAAAGAAAAAGAAAGAGAGAAAGAGAGAAAGAGAGAAAGAGAGAAAGAGAGAGAGAGAGAGAGAGAGAGAGAGAGAGAGAGAGAGAGAGAGAGAGAAAGAAAAAATACACCATAATTTTGTAGTTTTCACCCATAACACTGAAAACTGAAGACAGCTAATTCTCAACTTTGGCTATTTCCCATTAACATAAGGGGCCATCTTCACATTTTCTCTAAGAGATGTGAAAAGTAATTCATTTTAACCTAAGAAGATATTCTCATAAAAATATAAAGTCTCAAAATGAAGAGACAAAGAACTGCAATAAATTACTGCTTGAATAGTATATTTTTCTGATACAATCAGGATCATAGTCCTTTTAGCTGATGGGAGTTGAAAGTCAAGGTTCTGAGATGCCTTCCTGGTTGCAAACTTCAGAAAAAGAGGTTCTTTCATGTTGTCCCCCAAATTGGTCTCTGTGTATTGTATGAAAACTTGTGCTTCTTCACCCTCTTCTACTACCTCCAGATATGAAGGTTTTATTTAATAAATATATCTTAAAAGTCATGAGCCCCTCTTTAAGGTCTTAATTGTACTGTAGGAGATGGAGAAAATAGGATGACTAAACCAGCTTATTTTTAAATAGCAAGGTGAGTGTATAGTTGGCTGAGTCATGAGACATCATAGGACCTCAGAACTGCCTGGTGTTTTTCAAATGATTTGAATAAAGGTACAGGCTTCTTGAGACAGTTATTTTGTTAAGGTATTTTTAGTGTTTCTAGAATGTACTATAGTCCACAGTGCATTGTAGAGAGGTGTTGCACTTTTGAAAACAGGTTTCTGGGCCTCACTCTCAGTCTTCGATTTGCTGAAACAATCTAAGGCCTAAGGGTCTCCATTTATTGGGGCCAGCACTGTGGTACAGCTTGTGTTAAGCCACTGCCTGCAACGCTGGCATCCCATGTGGCCACTGGTTTGAGTCTCAGCCTCTCCACTTCTGATCCAGCAGTAGATGGCCCAAGTGCCTGGGCCCCTGCTACCCATGCAGGAGACCGGAATGGAATTCCTGACACAGGCAGGGGAATGAACCAGCGGACTGAAGTTCTCTGTCTCTCTGAGTCTCCTCCTTTCTGTAAATATTCCTTTAAATAAGCAAATAAACTAAAAATAAAAAAAAAAAAAGAAAAAGAATCTGCGTTTCTTTACAAGTCCCCAGATAGTGCTAGTCCAGAGGCCTTAGCTAGGAGCCCGTGCTGCTGTGGAAGAAGTCTGCTTATTACACACACACAGATGACTAAACTGGAAGTTAGCAGTCTCAACTCCTAAGTCTCCTTTTATTAATGCCTTTCTGCTAACTTTCTGAATTTTAAACCAGTTTTCTGGTTTCTATCTGTATCCCTTTGGAGTACAAATCCAAATAACATGGTGGCTAGATTTCCTCCCATTTTTATCATGTCCTGGTCCTCTCTCAGGTTGTTAAATCTTTGACAATTTTCAGATATGTTCAATGACTCAGTTTAGTGTTCTTGGCACCAGCAGAAATGAAATACTGCTAGAAATTATAGCTTCTGGAAAGAAAAATAAAAGTAATATTTTTCAAATTAAATTTTGGATAACTGCCACTTGAATATGTCAAATTAATAATAGTTGAAACTTACATATGAAATGTATTCCAAATGAATGTTTAGCTCTGGATGCATGCGTGTTTTATATTCACAGTTTCATCTGGAACTTCAGAATTGGCCTAGATCATACTACTTATTTGTGAAAAGCAATGACACCATAGTTTCTCCAGAAACCTAATGAAATAGAGTAAAATCAGTGGTGATTCCCCTATTACTCATTTAAGACTGTTTTTATTTTTTTATTTTTATTTTTTTTTTAATTTTTTTTTTTTTGACAGGCAGAGTGGACAGTGAGAGAGAGAGAGACAGAGAGAAAGGTCTTCCTTTTGCCGTTGGTTCACCCTCCAATGGCCGCCGCGGTTGGCACGCTGCGGCCGGCGCACCGCGCTCGTCCGATGGCAGGAGCCAGGAGCCAGGTGCTTTTCCTGGTCTCCCATGGGGTGCAGGGCCCAAGCACCTGGGCCATCCTCCACTGCACTCCCGGGCCACAGCAGAGGGCTGGCCTGGAAGAGGGGCAACCGGGACAGAATCCGGCGCCCCGACCAGGACTAGAACCTGGTGTGCCGGCGCCGCAAGGCGGAGGATTAGCCTGTTGAGCCACGGCGCCGGCCGAGACTGTTTTTAAATGTACATTTTTTCTCAAATGTATGAACAGAGCTGATTACTTAATTTAACAAAGGTGTTAGGAATATGATTTAAAATTATCTTTACCTGTGTTTTTTAATCTTTTTAAAACTTCAACAATTTAAAAATTTTTCTGTATTCACTTCATATGTGAACTTCATATATGTACACAGATATGTTTTGTAAAAGCAAGAGTGAATAGATTAATATCACATAATACAGGATTCATGATCAAAGTAATAGAATGAGGAAAGAAGAGTGTATTATATGAGGGGTAGAGTCCATGGAGATAACAGTTGTAAATATCTCTTTACCAAATAATATGGCATCTATACAATTTTTCTTTATGTTTATATGTATTTATATATATTTATATTTATATATACATATAAATATATGTACACATATACTTACACCTAAGAGAAAAATATATGGGATATTAAATATGTCTTTTTTCGCTTAGCATAATGGTCTCCAATTCCATCCATTTTGTTACAAAGGTCAGGATTTCATTCTTTTTGATTATTGAGTAACGTTCTGTTGTGTATATATACCATATTTTGTTTATTCACCCATTGATGATGCATCACTGTTGATTACATACAGTGCTGCAGTAAACATGGAAGTGCAAGTATGTCTTTCATATGCTGACTTCACTTTGGATAAATTCCCAGAAGTAAGATAGCCAGTTATATAGTAGATCTATTTTTACTTTTTGAGGAATCTCCATATTGTTTTTCATGATGACTGCTCTAACTTACATCCCCAACAACTGTGTAATTACTACAGTGTAGATTTCCCTACAACCTCATCAGCATTAGTTGTTGTTGTTTTTTTTTTGACTTTATGATGATATCATTTTACCTGGAGTAAGATAATACCTTATTGTTGGTTTTCATGCATTTCATTGATGGCTAGTAATACTGAGAATTTTTATTTCATTTGTTTGTTGGGCATTTATATTTTGTCTTTTGAAAAAGTGTGTATCAGATCCTATGCCCATTTCTTTTTTTAAAGTAATTTATTTCAGATATAGAGTAATACACATACACACAGAGAGAGATGGATATAGAGATGAGAGAGAAAAAGAGAGAGTATCTTCCAACCACCGTACCACTGTCAATATAATGGAAGTTTTTGTGTGCCTTTTACAATTGTATTGATAGTCCTATAGATCGGGAACTGAGAAGTCAATTGAAATAAGCTAGCATTTACTGATGCAAGAAGTTTCAGATTCAGCTTCAGAGTGCCAACCTGTTTTCACATGGCTAATCAGTACTTCACAACAATAAATCATAGTTGAAATGTACATGTTGTCTTAATCATCTAATGGTTCAATGCACAAGGCACACTGCAGTCTTTAATAAGGTCATTCAGTAGTCATTAGAGTTAAGTAAGGAGGGTTATAGTGTCCTTCTCAATACCATAAACTCTCTGATTATACTTATATACATCCTATAATCATGGACATAAACATAAACTACAAAATGAGTTTCTCTGATTTATAAATTTACAGAGTTTGTAACTAGAAATTCTATCCATCTATGTGAAAAGCTAAAATATTTTAGAACCTGGAAGATGTGTTGAATTGATTTTTGTGTACAGAATGTTTTGCTCAAATGGAAATTTTTAAGGCAACATTTTATGTGAGTGAGATATAGGCGTGAGTTGTGAGCAAAGCCAGGTTGCAATGGTCACAGCTAACTGAACTGCCTTTCACTGCAGTGGTTCCTAAGGTGCCCACATTGTCAACCCAGAAGTCTTATGAAGAATGGGAAAATCACTGTATTTGAAATTGTATCAATATTCTGGTTTTTCTCAGAGATTTGTCATGCTGTAAGGTGCCAAACATAATATTTTTGTTTTCTCATGTATCCACTGATCAATTAATTTACTTTGACATCCCAACTCTATGGGCAGTGGGATATGTTTTTCAATGAGATAAACAGTAGGTGCTCAACAAATATTTGTTAAATGAGTGAAGATGTTTCCTGTTTAGCAGAGTAAAAGAACAAAGATATATCCCCAGAATTAAAAGCAGGGGAAATGGACATTTACCTTTGTGGTGTTTACACGCTGGTTAATGTGCCCATGTTTCATCATCAGAGTCCCTGGGTTTGATTCCTGACTCTGGGTCCTGACTCCAGCTCTTACATATGCAAACACTAGGAGGCAGCGGTGATGACTCAAGTCATTAGATTCCTGCCACCTACATGGCAGACCTTGGTTGAGTTCTGAGCTTCCAGATTTGACCCCTCTCAACCCTGGACATTGGTAGCATTTAGGGAGTTAACCAGTCAATGAGGTTGGGAGCTCTCTGTCCATGAGTTTTTTGTTTATTTGTTGTTTATTTTACTGGCCCATAAAAACACATAGAGTAGTTGGAGCAGATAAAATGTCTACAGGAAAATAACTAATAATATAAAGCCAAGTCATAATTGCTGTCTTTTCAGTAACAGAGGAATTGTGTAGTTTGGAAGAGAGGAAACTGGCTCAAGAGGATCAGAGAGAGCTTCATAGAGGAAATGAAGAAAGGAGTCACTGACTACATGTGTGGCCTTAAATAATTTGCTTAAATTTTCTGGGCCTCAATTTCCCTATATAAAAGCATATTTTTATAGCTAGGTGATCCCTTAGATGCCTAGGAGTATAAGAAAAAATATTTGAATGAATGATAAAGATCTGAACTAGGTTAAAATTAACCATTATGCAGATTTGTTTTGGAAATTGAAACAACGATTAGGCTATTATGAACTCTAGAGTACGTAATACTTTTCTATGGCTGGAGTTGAAATTTTATTGAAAGAGTCAATTTGAAATGGAATTAAAATTTTTAAAAGATGTATTTGTCTGGAAGGCAGAATGGCAGAGAAAGAGAGAGAGCTTCCATCTGCTGATTACTCCCCAAATGGCCACCACAGTCAGGTCTGAGCCAGGCAGAAGCCAGGAGCTAGGAACTCCATCCAGATCTCCCAGATGGGTGATAGGGGCCCAAAGACAGTGACCGTCTTCCACTGCCTTCCCATGTACATTATCAGGATGCTGGTTCAGAAGCACAACAGCCAGGATTTGGACCATACTGGAAACTCTGAAATGGGATGTTGGTGTCATACGCAGTGGCTTAAACCACTGCACTGCAATGCTGACCCAAATATATAATTACTTTTAAAACTACTTAGTACTGCCTTCATGTACATAGAATTTCAGACACCGCAGTCGAGTGATATTTCACTGGAGATGGCAAAGTTTTGTACCACACAGTGGCACAGCAGTGGGAGTCTTAGATACAGTAGCCTTGCAGGTTACCTTCTGTTTTCTTTAAGTAAATGTTTTAAAATGGAAGAATAATAATGATTCAGAAAAGTGTATGCATCCACTGAATTATCAGCAGTACTAAGAACTTTCTAGGAGCATAGCATAGCGCCCTCTGCTGACTGTTACCTCCCTCCACAGTAGCAACTCTGACACCAAGTACACAGATGAATTAGCTTTGTTCTCGAACCTCCCGTAGGGAAGTACCCATAATGTACTGTTTTCTTGCTTCTTTCAGCATACATTACATTTATAAGATTGATAACACTTATAAATGAAACAGTATCTCTCTATCGGTATAGATATATAAATAATCTTAATGTATTCTATCATTCCTCATTCTTACTTTCTTGTTCATTGATTGAGTTGTTTAAATATTATTTTCTTATTCCATTTTATTATTTTCAGTTGTTTTTCTTTCATATCCATGTACTGGTTTTATCCTGAATCTCAGACTCAACATGTCTCAGGAATCCTTTACATTCCTACAGATTCTTGGGGATCCCAAAGATTTGACAGTGTGGGATACACATGTAGACAGAAACATACATCATATATTAGAAACTGAAACTGAAAAGTTTTAACAGAAAGAATGCACAGTCAGCATTCCATTAGTTATCACAGTGAGGTGGTTACCACTGTTGTGTTACATTTGGAAAGCACCATGTATTTGTGAGAGAATAAGAGCAAAAAAACTAATAATATCTTAGTGATATCATGGAAATACTCATCGCCACACCGACCCCCTGAAAAGTTCTCTTTTCAGAACTTGCTATGCTAGAGAGTAAAATACTTACCACGGTTTACTATAGATTGGTATTTTTTTGTGTAGTTTCTGCCCCTTTACTGTGTGCAGAACATACTGTCTGACTTCTGAGGGAGAGAATACAGCAAAGAGGTGGGACTGTCCATTGCAAGATTAAGTTTCACAAAGCTTATGGTGGGTACTCTCACTCTCTGAAGTCACCTGCCCTGGAAGAAGCCAGCTGCCTTTGCTAAGCAGCCTCCTGGGAAAGCCCATGTGGAGAGCCCCACCCCAATGAACACAGTGAATGCAATGAACTCCGCCCCTGCCATCTTTGCTCCAAGCCTCAGGAGAGCCTGAGCTCCAGTTGTCCTGCTAAGGCCTCCCAGGTTCTCACTTCCTGGAGACTTGAGATAAGGGATTATTGTCAAGCTTTTGAATTTGGGGGTTATTTGTTATGCCACGATGGATGCACCTGCTAATACACCTGGTGTGTGATTTCCATGTGTTGTTTTCAATTTTCTGTCTTTCATTTAAATGCTGTTTTTTAAATCCTTTGTAAGGTGTTAGATTTTAATTTATATTATTTATTTTATTTTGATATTTGCTATGAGTATTTGCTTCAGTGTAATATACCTGTGTTATTTTTCCCTTATTTACCTTTTTGGATTCTTTTTAAAATTCTATTTTATTTCCTTCTAATAATGTGTTATTTATGAATTAATTTACACTTAGTGTTTACTGTGGAGATTACAACATATATACTTACCTATTTCAATTTGAAAAGTTGACATCTTCCCCTGCCCTAGTAATTCAAAGAACACTAAAAATATAAATTCTGCTTATTGCCTTCTGCTTTTCCTTTTGTTTCATGTGTGCTTTACTTCTGTGTGTGTTTAAAATACCATAAGCCCTAGAATCATAATTTTGTACAAATAGTATTCATTACATTATTTATGTGTTTCCCATTTTCTGGTTCTTAATTCTATCCTTTTCAGTGTTTCCATATTGAATCATTTTTCTTTTTTCTGAAGAATTCCCTTTGTTATGACTTTTAGTGCAGATTTTCATGTATCCAATATTTCGATTTTGTTGTCTGAAAATGACTTAATTTTATATTCATATTTGAAGAATATTTTCACCAGGAATAGTAATTTTGTTTGACATTTACCCAGTTTTAGCTTATTGAGGATGTCATTCCAGTAGGCAATGGAATGTCTTCTGTTTTCCCTTACTTCTCTGTGTGCTGTAATTCAGTATTTTATCTATTTCCCTGTTACCTGGATCTTGGCCTCACATTCTTGGGTTGGTTGTTTCCCAATGTTTTCAAACGGCAAGTTAATAGGTTTTCAGGTTTTTTTTAGCCTACTTTTATAGTCATAAGATGGAGAGTGAGTCTGTTAGTAGCTATTAAAAAAGCCAGAACCTGGGGCAGGCATTTGGTCTACCAGGTAAGCTGCTGGTTAGGATGCCCACATCCCATAGCTCAGTGCCTGCTTTGCACCCCCAGCCCTGCTCTGGCTTCACAGACCCTGGGAAACAGCAGCGCCGGCTCAAGGAGCTGGGTTCCTTCCACCCTGAAGGTAGATTTGGAGTGAGTTCACAGGTTCATCTTCCACTGTAGCCCAGCTCACTGCTTTGTGGGCATTTGGCATATTCTCTCTCTCTCTCTCTCTTTCTCTCTCTCTCTCTCTCTCTCTCTCTCTCTCTGTCTCTCTCTAGGTTTCTCTGCCTCCCTCCTTCTTTCTCAAGTAAAAACAATAGTTAAGAGCAGAGGTCCAGGTGGTCTTTTCTGAGTAAGCATTAAGTCTCTAACTATGTTAGACATTTACTTAATAGATTAAAAAGAAGGACTTGCATTTTATATTCTTTTTCATAATGTGAGCTTACAAGTATTTCCATTATGGATCAATTATGAAATTGCCTTTGAAATTGCATTTATGATCCTTTTGATAGGAAGAATATTAAAGTCAAATATGGTAAGCACCAGCAGATAGGGCCCGATTTGTCTTGTAATTCCCATGCATAATGTATCACTTTGGGGAGGGATAAGAAGTACAGTTAAGGTGAGAAAAAAATTAATTGATATAAATCATCAGGGAATATAGACTGGCCTTTTAAATAGCTGCAATTTTCTTCTACAGAAACTGAAGAGTCACATGGGTCTCTTAAGTTACATTAAGGTCACAGACCATAATCACATTGTGATTTAGACAGAGCTTTTACAAAAATACAAGAAGAGGAGAGTGATATTAAATTGGAGAAATTATAGAGCAGTCTATTGAGACTAAGTACGTGCCAGCTGAAGTGCATTATCGACAGGACCAGAAAGGATAAAGTGTGGCTGCACCCTGTTTCAGGGGAGCAGTCTGTTGGATTTGGTGATGTACAGGGCGTAGAGAGGAGAGATGCACAATGCGGAGGTGCCAGACTACTTATTAGTTTATTAAATAGAAATCATGTTACTTAAGTAGTAGAAAGTCATGGAATAAGCGGAAATTGGTAAATATGAAATGTTTGTGGTCAAAGCTGCATTCTCAAGATCTGTGGTTCTGGCCGTGGAAAATCACTGTAGAACGTTGAGTTCATCACATGTCATGGGAAGAGTAGGGGCTTCCAGTGCATGTAGAAAGCCACTGTCTTTGTACTGGATCCTAACAGTGCAGCAGATGCAGAGGAGAGGAGCTGTGGCCACAGCAGGGACCTAGCAGTGCTTTGTAAGTGGACTCTGATGGAAGTCATTCATCATTTGCCTCTTCCTAATGGCTCAGTCTCTGATACAAAGCCAGCGAGAACTGCAGGTTCATCAGCTGGTAACCTTGGCAAAGACCAGGGCAGACAAAAGCTGAGAAAGGCAGGTTTTGAACCTATGTCCTTTCAGCTGCATTCACTATGACGTCAATTTAATGTGCAGATGTTGACAATGAAGCTAACAGATTGGCCTTGATCTAGGGAAGGAAGTGCCTGATGTTAACTGCGTCATCATTTGTAGGAGAGCATAGTAGTTGCTAAGGAGTGCTAAAAATTTGTGTTTTATGGGGAGCTACTTAATAATTTTGTTGATATAAAAGTAACATACTGGGCCAGAGCCGTGGCTCACTAGGTTAATCCTCCGCCTGCGGTGCCTACATCCCATATAGGTGCTGGGTTCTAGTCCCGTTGCTCCCCTTCCAGTCCAGTTCTCTGCTGTGGCCCGTGAGGGCAGTGGAGGGTAGTCCAAGCACTTGCTTGGGAGACCAGGCAGTGGAAGATAGCCCAAGTCATTGGGCTCCTGCACCCGCATGGGAGACCGGGAAGAAGCTCCTGGCTCCTGGCTTCGGATCGGCGTAGCTCTAGCCGTTGCAGCCAATTGGGGAGTGAACCAACGGGAAGGAAGACCTTTCTCTCTCTCACTGTCTGTAACTCTATCTGTCAAATAAATAAATAAATAAATAAAATCTTAAAAAAAGTAACATACTGTTACTATATAAAATTGGAGAAATAAAAGAAGAAAATAAAATATATTATCCATAATCTTTTCATACAGAAATAAGTTTTCATTTAGAAATAGGTTTTCAGATATTTCTTTCTAAATTTATGCAAAATAGGCTAAAATGTTTTTAGGATGAAAAACATTATACCTGGAACAATCTACAAATTTTGTAAAAATGAAAGAACAGTCATTTTTTTTTGCCACTGAAATGAAGGTAAAAATATTCTAATTTGAAATGTCTTCCTTTTGCTACCTTAACTCGAACTAAAATATATATCCTTGTCATATAAAACTGTAATAAAAATGCTGTTATTTGAAATTTGAAAGCAGGCATTGCTTACTCTGTGTTTGAAAGTAGATCTTTTACAAGTTGCATACAAAAATTTAAATAATTCTTTTCCACATAGTATTAAATATTGCCTCTTTTTTTAAAGATTTATTTATTTATTTGAAAGTCAGAGTTACACAGAGATAAAGGAGAGGCAGAGAGAGAGAGAAAGAGAAGTCTTCATCCGCTAGCTCACTCCCCAGATGGCCACAACAGCCAGAGCTGCACCGATCTGAAGTCAGGAGCTTCTACTTGGTCTCCCACATGGGTACAGGGGCCCAAGGACTTGGGCTGTCTTCTACTTTTTCCCCTGGCCATAGCAGGGAGCTGGATGGGAAGTGGAGCAGCCAGGACTCGAACAGGCGTCCATATTGGATGCTGGCACTTCAGGTCAGGGCATTAACCCGCTGCGCCACAGCGCCGGGCCCACCATTGTTTTTTTAATATCTATGACCTCTTTAATCCAGTTATTAATTAGTAAAAAAAATTATAAAACTAATGAGTGAATATGGGTTAAAATGGTACATCAAGCAAAAGTAGGAATCTGATAATAAATCATGGAAAAATCACTAGAAATTACAGAACACACATTTTCACTTCTGTAATTCTGTGACTGCATTAAAAAACCAAGAATGGGTTCCTTGGGAACTGGCAAAACCCAGTAGAATCAGGAACCCCTATGTCCTTTTTTGCAGTCACTTCCTCTCTTCCAATGCCCAGGTGCTACCAAATGCAGGAACAGCTCATCTTGAATATAAGGACACAAACACAAGTGAGACTCACCTAATGTTTGATGAATATTAACACCTTGAAAGAGTCATCAAAGCTTACAAGCAGAAAAACTCAAGTCCAAGAAGGGAGATTTAGTAGATCAAGAAGAAAACCGATTACTTATGTAAACATAAGTTACATTCTAGCATTAAAAAAATGGCTAATAAGAAATTATGAAGATAAAAAAATGTGAGGGGCCAGCACTGTGGTTCAGCAGTTTAATGCCCTGGCCTGAAGCACCAGCATCCCCTATGGACACTGTTTCAAGTCCTGGCTGCTCCATTTCCGATCCAGCTCTCTGTTGTGGCCTGGGATAGCAGTAGAAGATGGCCCAAGTCCTTGGGCCCCTGCACCTGCGTGGGAGACCTATAAGAAGCTCCTGGCTCCTGGTTTCGGATCAGTGCAGCTCCGACCATTGCGGCCATCTGGGGAGTGAACCATTGGATGGAAGACCACTCTCTTTTTCTCTTCTCTCTCTCTCTCTGCCTCTCCTTTATCTGTGTAACTCTGACTTTAAATACATCTTAAAAAATGTGAATTTTGAAATAAAAATCTATCTCTATTAACTGGCCAACACAAGATCACACCATGAAAATCAGTAAGTTAAAAAATTGCACTAAAGAATCAGTGGATGATTGAAAAAAGATAAAAAGAAGGAAAAATATTATTCTGAGGTTTCAATTTCCTCATGGAAAGTGACCAAGAAAGGGGAAAAAAGCATCATTTACAAATAATGACTATACAAAACAATCATAGAGGAAAAAAATACAGACCAAAAAAAAATTTTATTCTGTTATTGGGAAGACAATTAAGTTAACAGAATGAATGAAAAAGACTTCCTGTTAATGCTCATTGATAAAAAGAATGATAAATGATTATACACGTGAAAAAATAAAAAAGGAAGTAGCTGAGATTCAATTCATATCATTTGTCTTTTTGGCAAAAGGACATAAAAGAAAACAATTCAGGGACTGGTATTGCAGCTTAGTGAATTTCAATAATTCTTGGGATGCCTGTATCCCCATGTCGGAATGTCTGGGGTCAAATCCCATCTGCATCTCTGCTTCTGATCTAGCTTCCACTAATGCGTCTGGGAGGCAGCAGTTGCTGGGACAAGTGCTTGAGTCCCTGTCACCATGTAAGGCACCTAGATGGAGTGTCTGTCTCCTGGCTTCAGCCTGGCCCAAACCCCAATGGTTTTGGACATTTGGGAAGTGAACCAGCAGAGGGAAAATTCTCTCTCTCTCTTTCTGTGTGTGTGTTTCAAATAATTTTTAATGCATACATAAACATTTAAAAAGAATACAGTAAAAGCTAAAAAGATTGGAGAAATCATTTTTCTTGAGATTTATTTATTTAGAAGGCATAGTTACAGAGGGAGAGACAGAGAAAAGAGGGAGATAGATCTTCCATCCACTGGTTCAGTCCCCAAATGACCCCAAATAGTGAGGGCTGGGCTAGGTTGAAGCCAGAAACCTGGAACTCCATCTGGGTTTCCCATAGAGGTGGCAGGGGCCCAAGCACTGGCGCTATCTCCCTTTGCTTTCCTGGGTGCATTAGCAGGGAACTGATCAGAAATGGAGGTGAGACTCAAACCAGCGCCCAACTGGGAGGCTGGCATTGCAGGCAGAGGCGTATCCCACTACATCACAGCATTGGTCCCTGGGATATAATCTAAGAATTACTCATAGAATTATGTCCTCATATGTTAACAGTGAAATATTGAGGTTCATTAACATTTGCAAAGGCTCAGAAAGTTTTACTACCTGTAAACTCTATTGGAAAGAATTGTAGAAAGTTGATAAAGTCCATCGTAATATAATGCAAGCAAGCAAGCAAAAAACCCAAGAAGCAAAGGCAAGCTAAAAAGTCTTTAAATCTTTTTATTGCTGAGTGTTTAATGAAAAAAATAAAGCATGTACAATACTGTGTGTGTGTAATAAGCAATGGAGCCAAAATAATACTAACTAAAATCAACATGAAGAGAAATAATAGAACTAGTAGCAAATTGGCCGTGTAACAAATAAATCAGTGGAACAGAGTAGAATTGTCTATAAATACTTCCTTATAGAGAGCAATCTTCATCATATAAAGTCAACTTTTCAAAACGGGTTGTCCGTCTATTCAGGAAATTGTTTAGGAATAATTGTCTATATATTTGGATTTGTGTATATATGTACTAACCTTCTCAAGAACAATACAATAAACCACGTGGAAACAAACATCTCTTTATTTGCAGTAATATATTTTCACTACAAAGTTTTCCTAAATTCTACACAAATTTTAAATCTTTCCAGCAGAAATCTTTATTTAGTATATACTAAGTTGATCTTCTGTATATAAAGATAATTAAAAATGAATCTTAATGAAGAATGGGGATGGGAGAGGGAATAGGAGATGGGATGGTTTGCGGGTGCGAAGGTGGTTATGCGGGTAAAAACTGCTATATTCCAAAAGTTGTACTTTCAAAATTTATACTTATTCAATAAAAGTTTTCTAAAAAAACAAAAACAAAAACAAAACTTTATTTTTAACAAGTGGTCGATGGAAGAAAGACTCTTCCTTATTCCAGCTGAAAATCAACAAGTTTTGTGATTTTTTTTATCACTATTTATTTATTTATTTATTTATTTATTTTTTGACAGGCAGAGTGGACAGTGAGAGAGAGAGAGAAAGGTCTTCCTTTGCCGTTGGTTCACCCTCCAATGGCCACTGTGGCCAGTGCACTGCACTGATCCGAAGCCAGGAGCCAGGTGCTTCTCCTGGTCTCCCATGGGGTGCAGGGCCCAAGCACTTGGGCCATCCTCCACTGCACTCCCAGACCACAGCAGAGAGCTGGCCTGGAAGAGGGGCAACAGGGACAGAATCCGGTGCCCCGACTGGGACTAGAACCTGGTGTGCCGGCGCCACAAGGCGGAGGATTAGCCTATTGAGCCACGGTCCTGGCAACTATCACTCTTAAATAAATAAAAATCTAATAATCATTTTATGAAAGAAAGATGTTCAAATGACTCTTTGGAAGAATATTATGCAACTTCTAGTTACAAGCATTTTATTTAATCCAACTGGAAATAAGCCATAAAATGACTAATAAAATTACTACAAATGTAAACTTTTTTTAAAAAGATTTATTTACTTATTTGAAAGTCAGAGTTACACAGTTAGAGAAAGAGAGGCAGAGAGAAAGAGGTCTTCCATCCACTGGTTCACTCCCCAGTTGGCTGCAATGGCCAGAGCTGCGCCAATCTGAAGCCAGGAGCCAGGAACTTCTTCTGGGTCTTCCCACATGGGTGCAGGGGCCCAAGGACTTGGGTCATCTTCTGTTTTCCCAGGGCATATCAGAGAGCTGGATCAGAAGTGGAGCAGCAGGACTCGAACCGGTGCCCATATGGGATGCCAGCACTGCAGGCAGGGGCTTTACCCACTATGCCACAGTGCCAGCCCCAAATTTAAACTTTGAAATGACCAGAGTAACTAAGTCAAAAGTAGTAATTGGCTGGCTGGGAAAGTACTTAGACATTTGTAATAGATAATTATATTCAAATTAAAGTATTCCTACAAAACCACTAGAAAGCAAAGCAAAATTATGGAATTTTCATAGAACCCAGGGCAAAACAGAGGAGCACTCAGTTAACAAAATGTGCAATATAAAAGCCTGACATTCATCCCTGTCATTCCAGCAGGGCCAGGAGCTATGTCCTTGTGGTTTTGACTTCCATCCGCCTGAAGACCATGTTTCAGAGTTTGGTGGCCCTGTATGTCTTCTTTTAAGATCCACCTCTTCCAGTCCTTTGTCCCACCCCTTGACATTTTCTCTTTTCTTTCCTCATTCAGAGTGGTATATACTCCCCTCTTACAATGCAGAGATTAGCTGACATCATGGCTGCTCATACTAATAAATATTTTAACCAAAGAAAACAATTAGAAATTTATAGACTAAAATGATTTTATAAGTCAGAGCTAATTAGTCTCTGAAACTACACTTAATTTGAAGGAAGATTTTTTATTGTAATTCGCCACAACTCTGTATATGCTATGGTCATCCTGCATCTTAATTTTTTAACATGTTTTATTTTTCCTGTGCTGTGCTACTCTTTTTTGTAAACTGAACCCGATTTCATGTTATTAGAAATATCTTTTCACAGAAGAAGATGACTACATCTGATTTTATCTTACTCTAAGAAGTACATTTCCTACCACTAAGCCAAGTAGAGTCAAAGCAATGATCCACATAACTTAGGGAGCAGTAGATTTACTTTGATGATTACCCTGCATCCAAGCTTTGCCTTTGGAATTAATGAGGTTTACTTTATAAGCCCACAGAATGTCTTGTATTCTGGGGGATTGATTAAAGAGGCATTGTCCTAAGCACACAGAATTACTATTATATATCTCAAGGGCATAGTGTATGGGTGTGAATCACCATGAGTATGCATGATGTGTACACTATATAAAAAATGTAGTACTTTACAGTTTTTGTATATATCTGAGCTACTGTTGGATTGCTTCCTCCCCCCGCCCCCCCATATGTTTCCATCACCTCCCTGAAGCAGGAAACATGCCTGGTTTTGTCTTCTGTTGCGTCTCTAGTGCTTGACATAGGCAAAGCCCTCAGTAAGGATTTGCTGAATTAAAGAAACGAAGGGCTCACAATTGTGGAATCAATTATCTGATGACCAGTTGGATGATAAAAATTAATATTCCTGACAAACCTCAGGATGCTGTATCATTCTCACTCTGCTTTACTGTTATTGCAAATTAAAATGTATTATTTATTGCTCTATTATGTGTTGCCCTGACCAGGATAATGATTGTCTGGGACAATCATATGAGAGAAAAAAATTGTGAGCCCATGGACTTGACCTTTTTGTTCTCTGCTGCAACCCAGCTGAAACATTCTGCCATGAAAACGTTTTAGGAAGGAACGACTAGATAGAGTTGAAGATTTCTTAACCCCTGTAGGATATAAATGAGTTTGATCTGTATAATCAGTTAATGATTAGACATCATTCAATGAAGTAATTAACTATCAAAGTGTTGATTGATTGACTTACTCCTTTGTTATCCACCATAGGCCCTGGAAAGAGAATAGCTAATATTTTGAACATGGTTTCTGATATCCTAGAAATGTTCTGTTAAATTCTCAAGTTTAAAACTCAGCGCTTTAGAAGTTTGAACAAATAAGCCAAAATATTTTAGTTGCCAAAAATTAATCAAATAGCTTAGTGGTTTAATGTTTTTCCTCTCTAGAGCAACATAACATTTGGCTACAGTTTTCATTTGAACCAACCAAATGCTATAGACTAATATGATAAGTATGAATACATTTTGAATAGGTACAAATCTTAATCAAATAATTCAGCATTTTGTTGTCATAGTATTCCAGAATATTTAGACACACAAAATCTAGTTTATTTAGGAAATTGCCATCATGTAAGCTAGAACAAATCTTTTTCAGGATGGAACTCTCATTTTTTTGTTAATTCAATTTTTGAAACCATAAATCAAAACCAATATTTTACTAGGGGTAAGGTCATTAAAGCAGAAGTGCATAAAGATTTCAAAACAGACTTTTTAAAAAAATTTAAAGATATTTAAGAAAATTAACTAAAGTGCAAAGAAATAGACACTTGTTACACTTGATCTTAGCTAAAGGCCAAGAAGAGATGAGAAACAGACACTTGCAAACAGTGACTGAGCAAAGAAGTCTGGGTATTTTAGTAAAATGGCAAAAAAAAAAAATGACAGTGTCATTTAAGAATTAGACATCACAGTGTAAGATGATACTGAAGAGGACTTTGTCTTTTGTGTAAACTGCTGAGTAGGACCTACAACTGAGGACAAATATCAAGCAAGTACTTCACATTCTTGAGACAAATTTGGAGTCCTTGTGGCTCCACTGCCCCCTGCACCACCCTCTCTCCTTTCACTGAAAGACTTAGTAGTAGCGATGGAGACAGATGGATCATCAGTCATTAGACTTGGGAAACCTGGTCTGGAAAGTGAGAATGCTGTATCGTTTTTTTGCTTTCTCATTCATTCTCGAAGGGAGAGTGAGTGCCTCCTCCTCCAAGGGAGTTATACCTGGAGTTTTGGCATGAGACTGGCATCCCGCGTTTGCCCACGCTTACTGCTGAGCAGCGCTCCAGACCTACGGAAAGGAGAGGACACAGTCAGGGTTGACAGAGAAGGGGAGGTCAGCCTGTCTTCCCACATTTAGAATGGAAGAAAGCAAGGGTTTCTGTTGATTCATGGCCACCACCTAAGGAGGTCTTGAGTAAGTCAGTGGTCTTTCGTGGATAACTTCATAGCAGCAAAGTTTGTCATGAAAAGTAAAAACTAAGAAAAGGTAAGTGGTGACATCTGGGCACTTTCACCGCAGTGTCAATTTGATGTGGTGATTTTGACAGAGCAGCTCGCATATCACACCTGACTGGGGAAAGACATGACTGCTTCACAGCTTTTCACATCTTGTGAGAGAGAATAGTAATGTCTAAAGAGTTCTAAAACCTTACAGTTTATAGGAAAATACTGACGTGACAGTTATGCTGTTATTCAATCAATATTTTGTTACTGTCTTTAATCCTGTAATTGACTGGCTGGCTTCTTTACATGGTGTCTAAGGACATTTCAAGAAGGAAGAGAATTGCTACATAGTAGCTCAGATCTTAGCACTGGAGATCTTACGACATCACATCTGCTGCATTCTATGAGACAAACGCCAGCCTAGATTTGTAGAGAAATAGACTCTGTATCTAATGCTAATGACAAAATCACAAAGCACAGGGGATGCACCAGGGATTTAGAGAAATTTGTAGCTATATTTTGGAATCTACCGTGGATGACAGAAATCAGTTGGTAACAACTGACATGACAATGCAGTTAATCAAGTTCAAAAACAGGCATAGTGCAGATGCTTATTTCCAGTTGTGTCTACTAAAATCACCTGACCCATGTGACTAAAATAACATCTGTGTTATAATGAGCCTGTATTTCAGCCGGCGCCGTGGCTCAACAGGCTAATCCTCCGCCTTGCGGCGCCGGCACACCGGGTTCTAGTCCCGGTCGGGGAGCCGGATTCTGTGCTGGTTGCCGCTCTTCCAGGCCAGCTCTCTGCTGTGGCCAGGGAGTGCAGTGGAGGATGGCCCAAGTGCTTGGGCCCTGCACCCCATGGGGAGACCAGGAAAAGCACCTGGCTCCTGGCTCCTGCCATCGGACGAGCGCGGTGCGCCGCCCGCAGCGCACCGGCCGCGGCGGCCATTGGAGGGTGAACCAACGGCAAAAGGAAGACCTTTCTCTCTGTCTCTCTCTCTCACTGTCCACTCTGCCTGTAAAAAAAAAAAAAAAAAAAAAAAAAAAAAAAAAAAAATAATGAGCCTGTATTTCTCCTTTTGCATGGTTCAGGTTCTGCTCATTCTCTGATATGAAAATAGTTTTAGTACCCAACTTTTACTTAATCCTAACTAAGTGCTATTTTCCACTCTAAATGCTTTACACTTTAATCCTTATTGTAGCCCAAAGAGATAGATATTATAGCTTCATTTTAAAGATGAGTCAGAGGGGCCGGCTCCGTGGCTCACTTGGTTAATCCTCTGCCTGCAGCGCCAGCATCCCATCTGGGCACCAGGTTCTAGTCCTGGATGCTCCCCTTCCAGCCCAGCTCTCTGTTGTGGTCCGGGAGGGCAGTGGAGGATGGCCCAAGTCCTTGGGCCCTGCCACCTGCGTGGGAGACCAGGAAGAAGCACCTGGCTCCTGGCTTTGGATCAGCATAGTACCGGCCATAGTGGCCATTTGGGGGGTGAACCAAAGGAAGGAAGACCTTTTTCTCTCTCTCTCTCTCTCTCTCTCTCTCTCTCTCTCTCTCTCATCGTTTATAACACTACCTGTAAAATAAAATAAAAAAAAGAAAAGATGAGTCAGAGATCCAAGAAGTCCAAGTAACTTGCTAAGCCACAAAGCTGATGAGCAGTGGAAGTGGCACCTGAACCCAGGCAACCTGGCTCCCAGGATGTTTCCTTTACCCCCATGGTCGCTCCCTGTCTTCAACATCCTGGAGTTCTACTCTATCTTGTAGAACAGGATATAACTTGCTCAGATCAGTGCTTTTTATTTTCAGCCTCTGTGAAGGCACTTGTTCAAAATTCATCCCTAAAATAACACCTTAATCAGCATGAAGCAGAAAGTGTCTGGAATAATTTATCTGCCTTAGACCATTAATGTAACTAGTCTGATATGCCCTATGTAGATTTATGATGAGTTGTCCAGCCTAGAGTGTCCGGCCTAGTTTTTCAGAGCCTTCTGTGGCAGAATCTACTTGGATGGTAAGAGGTGGGATCTCACGGTGGATAAGGACATAGATAGGAATCAGACTCCAAAGATTCAGATTCTGCCTTTGTCACCTATGAGCCGTGAGACATCAGGTATGTAACTCAGTCACCGGGAATAGTAATAGTTTATACTTTCTATGGTGATTATTATTACATTTAATGAGTCAATATTTTTAAAAAGATTTTATTTATTTTATTTGAGAGTTAGAGTTACAGACAGTGAGAGAGAGAGAGAGAGACAGAGAGAAAGGTTTTCTTTCCATTGGGTCACTCCCCAAATGGCTGCAACAGCTGGAGCTGCACCAATCCAAAGCCAGGAGCCAGACACTTTTTCCTGTTCTCCCATGCTGGTGCAGGGGCCCAAGGACTGACCCATCTTCTACTGCTTTCCCAGGCCATAGCAGAGAGCTGGACTGGAAGAGGGGCATCCAGGACTAGAACTGGCATTCATATGGGATGCTGGCGCTGCAGGCAGAGGATTAACCTACTGTGTCATGGTGCCAGCCCTATGAATCAATATTTGTAGAAGATCCTGGGAGTCTGTCATGTGTTTGCTAAACCTTTGTTTTTTAAATGGATTTACTTCCGACTCCCAGTCAGAGATAAATGATGTACCTGGGCACTTACAGCAGCTGGGGCATCAGGGTGTTTAGATGTCAGGCACGCTGAGGTCTTTCACCTCCCCTTCAGCCTGTTGGAAGTACTGGCTTTCTGTCTGGGAGTTGTCTTTGCTCATTTCAGCTTGCGATGGCCTTGGGTTTATTTTAGCCTCATACCACTGCACAAATACCCTACAACTGGCCTGTGGAGGAAGATTCATTGTCCTCACAGATGCCCAGGATTAACCACAGGTGTTTTTTTTAAGAAATGAGAGGGAGAACTTCCCTAACCTGGCCTCAGCCTGGCTCTATCACATCTCCTCAGCTTCTTATGCCTACAGAGCTTCACCCATGGGGACAGACCATCAGCACAATAGCCGTGGTAAATTTAAGTCTCTTTTTTCTGCATCCCTGGAACTTTATGCAAAGAAAACCAGGCTGACGTAGGGCAGGAGATCCAAATTCCAAAATTAGAAAATGTGGTTCTTTGTCATTTAGTGACTATGAAAATTTCAAAATTACTTGGCTTTACTGAATATCTTTTTCTTTAAGTATAAATTGGGGTTGATGATAAAACAGTACCTATTTGGAATTTTTACCTTACTGTAGTACTTACCTGCAGTATAAGCTCTCATTTAATTGTAGCTACTGTTATCTGTTGAATCTATTTAGCATTTTGCTAAAGTTAGTAATGAAATTCTCATAGAATTATGCTGTTTTATTGGTAGGAGTAGCTATGTTTAAAACATTGTGTTTTGGTGGAAAGAATATGGGGAAAGAGATTAATATCAGCTGAACTTTGGGAAAACACACATTGATATGTCTTATGGGGAAAAAATTAGAGGATCTGTAATTAAAATGATGACTTAATTTTGAATTTCTTAATTTAAAAGCACAGATACTAACCGACTGTAAAATACATATCATGCTGTATGTCAAATGGGCCATTCTTAAGCCTCTATTTTTGTTCATAGTTAAGGTTGCTATTTTTATGAGCACAACGTGAGTTACTGGGGGAGGTTGCATTGTTACAGCAGGGCTCTAATGTAGCCTTCCTAAACTTCAATTTCTTAGTCTGTTTTTTGTTAGATCCCACATGATTTGTGGAATATTAAGATTGTACATTTAAAGCAAACAAAAAGCCTGAGATTCAAGCTTCTTGCAAATAAATGTTATAACACTACATTATCCTTTTTGCACTATATATTTAACACAAAACTATCGGTGCTGCGGTACTTACATATGCCTTTTAATACCAAAGGACGAATTCACAACACTGGAAAAGTAGTTCTTATTTTCAACACTGGAAATCAAGTGAAAGAGCCTGAGAGAAATGTGTTACAAATAACAGTATAATTCAAGTAGAATTTAGTTCTTATAGAAGTGCAGGGTTTTTTGTTTGTTTTTTTGTAAAAGTTAATGACAGTTCCAGAACCTAAGATAAAAGTCTCTAATACCTTAGAATTTGGCTGCAAGGAGGAAGACTCAAGAACAACCTCTGACCAACCATGTGCAGCCACATCCCTGTGCCCAGTGCCTATTCCCACCCCTGCCTCCACTATACCCAAGAGAAAGGCTGAAGGGAGGGCAAAGGGGATGTGGCCAAGGTGAAGGAAGAACTGCAGAACAGATCTGCGAGGTTTTCTGCTATAATTCTCCTCCAAAGGCAGAGCTGAAACCTAAAAAGGTGCCAGCAAAAAGGAGAGAGAAGGTACCAGAGGATAAAAGGAAAAGTTTGTGCTGGCAAGGATGGGAATTAACCTTGTGGAAACTGGGGATGCCCAACAGGCCAGGAGCAGGAAGCTAGAGGTGCTGGCGATGCCGAGTGACATTGGTACATTCTTGATAGCTGTGTACTTCTGACTACAGTTGCAAAATACTATTCTTATCAAGTTTAATAGAAGTGCAAAATTTAATACCTAATTTATAAGCTGTGTGGTTAGCACACAGAACCCTTTCCTGTTTTCGCGGAAGGGATCTAGGCCACTAACACAGTGTTTTCAAAGCTGGATTGATGTGGGGAAGCACCCTTCCTTCTAACTTTGAGACTTCCCTTGGCTCCCAGAGGGAGGGATTCCCTGCTGTTGACATGGACAGCTACCAAGGCACAAACCCTGTGGTACAGAAATGCTAAATTTGATTTTATGACCACTTCCTCCTCCATGCCTCCTCTCTGTCTGTCTTCAGCATAGGCTAACTCCGTTGCACATGCAAATTTATTGTGATCCCAACACCAAAAGCTTCGTTACCAGTGTAACAGGTATTGTGAACTTCACAGTGAAGCCATGCATGTGACTCCTCTTCTAGACTGTGGATCTTCACGTTGATACTTCTGCCATGGTAGCTTCCTTTTCTGAATGTCAGGATGGGTCTGTGGAAAGCTGTGAAACAACATGTTAAATGTGAAATCTCAAACTTTCTGTGTTGGAAGCATCAGATAAGGACTCCCTCAGTGCCTTCTGATTTGAGCAGCCCATTGAGGGAGTTTGAAAGTTGCCATATACTGTTGGCCATTGTCTGCCCATGTTCTGGCAGAAAGACCATGATTATTTATGAAAAGCAGGATACACTTTGGCTTGGAGGGGGGAAGACAAGTTGTGTTCAAAATGAGACTATACATGCATAGAATTCTGAATTGTTAGAGAGATTTCAAATATTTGATGGTAGGATTAGATGATTCATCATTTAAAACTGGCAAAGTGCGTGTGAATATTTTAACTATTATACTCCCGATTTTAGAAAGATTTAGTATTGTCTTAGCTTCAGAGTGCATAATTGCATGGGCTGTGAATATTTATTTCAAACAAGAAAAGATTTCAGTGTCTTTTCAGGGTCAAATAATAGGAAAGTGTAATTTACTCATGTAATCAACACTTTGCTAGCTAAGTAAACAGAATGTAAATGAAATAGTGTTTTTATAATATTCAAATTAGTTTATAGCATCCTTACCTGGCTTCTGTCTCTTCAGGAAACAAATTTTTATTGGCAGGCTACTTTGTGAAACTTAAAAGAATTCTTAAGATCCTTCATTTTTTTTTTTTTTTGTTGTTGTTGTTCCATTTTGTTGAATAAAATACTACTTCTATTGTTACAGTAAGAATTTACAGAAAATGAAATTTAAAAATCAAAACTGAAATGTCTTATATTAAAGGAAGCAAAAGGATTTCCTTTTTTTAAAAAAAAGATTTAGTTATTTACTTGAAAGTCAGAGTTACACAGAGAGAGAAGGAGAGGCAGAAAGAGGGAGGTCTTCCATCCCCTGGTTCACTCCTCAGATGGCCACAACAGCCGGGGCTGCAGAGCCAAAGCCAGGAGCCAGGGGCTTCTTCTGGGTCTCCCATGTGGATGCAAGGGCCCAAAACAGGAGAAGCAGAGTGCTATGAAGTTTCCCAGCCAGGAACAGCCATTGACATCTCACCTCCCTAATCTAGTGACATTTATTAACACATTACTAAAGCAGAAAGTGTTGTGAAAGCTGTTTGTGTAAAGTCATCTCTTCCAAATTATTCCTCTTACAAATGGGCCACTAAACCGCCAGTAAATCTGAGTTTTTCTCAAAGGCAATATTAAATTTATTTGGAGAAAATATAGATTTTTTTTCACACACAGATCTTTTTTTAGGACCTTGCCATCCGTGGGGTGTTTGGATGACTTGAAATTATCTAAATAGGTTTAATTTACTTATGCTGCTTAGAGAATGGTATGTTTCCCAAACTCTTCAAGGGCAGAAAAAAAACGCTGTAAATAAAAACACAATTACTTCCTTACTTCCCTAAGTAAAAATTCTTTGTGATATGTAAAGAGTCATTGGAAGAATATGCTGTTATAATAATACTATAAATATATGTAACATTCTTCAAGTGATCCAGAAGTCTTCCATACTTGGCAGGCTTACAGGCATGCTATTTATTACTCTTTTTCTTGATGCTTTACTCTCATCGTATCATAATGTGCTAAATGTGTAAGCATTTTGTTATCAATTCATGTTATGTCATGAATCTAAAACTAAATGTTAGTTATGTGCAGTTAAAAGGCAGAAATATTTTCATTGTGGGTATAGAAAAATATTTCAAGAGAAAGAAAGAGACGGAGGGAGGGAGAGAGGAAAGAGAAAGGGAGATAGAAAGGGGGAGAAGAAAACGTCATCTATTCTTAGAATTATAAAAGGTTAAATAAATAAGAAAGATGTAAAAATAAGGATTATTTTGCAAAGAAATAAAATTCTGATAATAAGTTTAAAAAGATTTCTAGATTCTCTTATGTGAATAATAAATAACTAGAAAATGAAATAAAAATGAAGAGATAATTTCATTACAATTCTTCTTTTGGACATCAGTCAAATTTGAATTTCAACATAACCAAAAATCACTAAATGTATAAAGTGAAAATATAGGTTCATCCTCTTAACTTTTTTTTTTACTTCACATGTTAAAACAGCTGTTTTCATTTAAATAAACTTGGATATATGTGAATTCTGAACTACACTTGGTATTAGCTGGCTTTACTTAATGAATAGTTGTCAGAAATGAGTGCCTGTGAAACAGGCAGAAACTTTGATTTGTAAGTTGAGAATGCTTTGAAAGTGACCCCTAATGATACAGTTAAACATGCCAGGGGATTCCAATTCAATCCCATCAAGATGGCATGTACCAATGCCATCTCACTAGTCAAAGTGATCAGTTTCAGCTCGTAATTGATCATAATGATAGGATTAAGTGTCTACTGATACTAACGGATAGAATTAAAAAGGAGAGAACAATCCAACATGGGAAGTGGGATAGACAGCAGACTCATAGAATGGCAAATGTCCTCAAAAGCACTCTGGCCTCAGAATCAGCCCTTAAGGCATTCAAATCTGTCTAAAAAGTCCATGAGAGTTTTGCAGGCATGGAAAGCCAAGACGTTGTCGCAAAAATAAAATGACCTAAATGAAAGATCTCTTTGAGTGAGATCCCAGCGGAATGAACGGGCCATCAAAGAAGGTGGTACCTTTCTCTGAAGGGAGGAGAGAACTTCCACTTTGACTATGACCTTGTATAAATAAGATCGGAGTTGGTGAACTCAAGAGGCTTCCATAGCCTTAGCAGCTCATGACAAGAGCCTCGGGTGATTACTGACGTCATAAATAAGAGTGTCAATTGTTAACAACAGGAGTCACTGTACTTAATCCCCATGTAGGATCTCTGTCCTTAATGTGTTGCACTATGTGAATTAACGGTAAAACTACTACTAAAACAGTACTCGATACTTTGTGTGTCTGTGTGGGTGCAAACTGTTGAAATCTTTACTTAGTAAATACTAAGTAGATCTTCTGTATATAAAGATAATTGAAAATGAATCTTGATGTGAATGAGATGGGAGAGGGAGTGGGAGATGGGGTATTTGCAGGTAGGAGGGAGGTTATGGGGGGGAAAGCCACTATAATCCAAAAGTTGTACTTTGGAAATTTATATTTATTAAATAAAAGTTAAAAAAATAAATGAAAAACATCCACTGGGATTTCACTCAAAGAGATCTTTCATTTAGGTCATTTTATTTTTGCCACAACGTCTTGGCTTTCCATGCCTGCAAAACTCTCATGGGCTTTTTAGCTAGATTTGAATGCCTTAAGGGTTGATTGTACTCATCCATTGCAGACTCTTAATTGGCTGGACCTTGGCTGAAAAAAAAAAATCTTTCAATGCAGTCAACATTGTAAAGAGTGAATAAACCACTACTATGTGAAATGCAATGCCATTTCCTGGGAGGGTACAAGTTTTATGGAACCTGAAGTTTATACAACTGGGAGGCATTGCCTTTAATGAAATTTTACATAATAACATTTAAAATGATGGGGCCTTACTTGTTTGGGGCCCTGCAGATTGTTACAATAGGTGCAATATGATTGCATATTGCAGTCAGATATCAAGAATGAAACATACTGGAAGCAGATCCTATAAAAAGGCAGGAAAGTTTTGCCAGTCCTGAGATTAATCTTTCTTGTTTTCAGTTTTCTTATTACAAAATAGACGAGCAAGGGTGACTTGTCAGTATGTTTTCTCTAAGGTTCTTTCTGGTGGAACCTGTTTCTAGTTTTTTCCCTGGAAAAGCCATCCATTATGGAGTGAGGGAAAACTGTGTTAGTGTGATACAAGCAAATGATCCTTCTATAATGAGTTATCTCTTCCCTTGTAAAGAGACAGATGTATTTGGATTCCTCCATTTACATGATCATTTCCTGACATCCACGTGTATCCATAATGTTTTTTCACAGACCAATATGGTTGTTGACTATTTGGGGATGTCTTAATTCTATAAGGTCTCCTGTACTTGTTTTAAAGTAATATTCATAAATATTTATAAGTTCATGAGCAGATAATGGAATTGGAGACTATTATAATCATCTACCATCTCCTCTGTAGTTCTAGGAGTTGAAAGCTTGATTTTCTAACTGAACTTCATTAACCTTATGTCTTTGGAAGCTGAAATGAGTCCATGGCCATACCACTTTGTTCACACCTGATCTCATCTGATCTCGGACAACAAGCAGGATCGGGCCTGGTTTGTACTTAGATGGGAGACTGAAAGCTGAAATAGTTATCTAGGTGCATTGCGTGTTGTCCTTTTAGTGCCAGATCTCTAAATACAGAAGTCATATGAGCAATCATAGCCATGTTGTGAATTCATTTTTCCACAATTGGTGGAAAGGTAAAGCCTCTGTTATTTTCTGTTTGTGTATGATGACACATAACATGATGATACATGATGATGTATCTCCAGAGATGAGTTACAGCTTTCTTTTGGTTGCAGTTTCTAAAGGTTTTGAATGACATTTTAAAAACTAACAGACAGACTTTTTCATTAAAAACTTACTTGCAAAAATATTATTCTATTCCTAGCAGTTTAACGATGGTAGAGAGTATGTCTGACTTTGTTCATTGTACTCTTAAAACTAGTAGAACTGGCTAATATTAATAGCCATGATTAATTAAATGTTGGTTGAAAGAATAATTCTAGTTTAAAGAGCATTAACATTATTCAAAAATATGTTTTCAGCCATAAGCTTATGTATTCTATAATTGAAATAACAGAAATAAATACAATTATGTTGAACGTGGCTCAATTAATTTTGTAAAGAAGAGTGATATTCATAATTCTACCACTTACTTAAATTCTAATAATTAACATGTGTGCCTCAATTAATTTTTAAAATATTTGACCACATATGTAACCATCCTTTGTATTTCTTTTATTTTATAAACTATGTATGCATATAAATATTTAAAAATTAAAGGATTAGCAATAGATGAACACATTAAATGCTGTCCCTTGTTTCAGTAATGCAAATATGAAAAGCAAAATGAATTATCTTAAAGAAAGAAAAAAAATCAAGCATCACATTGAACTAGCCTTCCAATTTCAGTACCATGCATTTTTGTGAGATAGATTGGACTGTTGCACATAGATTAAATTTGACAGGATACCAGACTGTTGCCATATTTTCACTTTTAATTCAGTATTGTTTTTGATAAATGTGGGGAAGAAAAATGCATTTTTTTGTTTTTCTGATGGGGAAGCCAATTGAATACTATTTCAAAACTCTACCATGACTACGTATCAGTATTACATTACTTTATGGATGGCTGTAGGGTTTTTATCCTTGACATTTCACTTGCCCTGAAAATACTGGTGATACATGGACCAGCACTACATAGAACTCCCATTTTTCTTTCCAAAAGTACAGTGTGTGATTAGCTTTTTTATCTACCAAAGACTACTGCCTGGGAGACTCCCATATTAAGGCCAATGCAGCTTTGATGAAGCAGCAGCTCAAGACATTATGGCTTATATTCTGGGTAAGAGTTGAGAGTGAATTGTTTCCTCTCTCTCTCTCTCTCTCTCTCTCTCTCTCTCTCTCTCACTGTGTGTGTGTGTGTGTGTGTGTGTGTGTGTGTGTGTGTGTCTGGCTGAGAACAGGAAGTATCTTTACACAGATCTCTGGTTGCTCTTTATGCCATTTGAAGATAGAAGAAATCCAAAGAGTATATATGAGGGTCCTACAAAATGCTTATGAAAAAATAGGACTAAAAATAAGTTTATTTTACTGCAAAAATAATTTGAAATCCATGCACAATCTTTTCATACTACACATTCCCACGAGTTATTTGAGGATTTTTGTATGGGTATAAGAAGGGGCAGGGGCACTGAAGGGAAGAGACTTACAATGCCTCATTTCTTCTCTCACATCAGGAAAGCTGCAAAGCATATCTGTTGCTTTCTGAAGTAAAAAATAGAGCCATATCTTTTGACAAAAAATGAGAGTGGTTTTCAGAATAAAATTCCAAGATGTGTTAAGGGAAAGTGCCAATGGATACAGGTGTGCGAAATCAGAATAAATTTCCATTAAGGTTAATTTTCCTGTGACCAAGCTGGAGCACTTTGTGGTAAAGTCTAGGCATAATTGAATAAAAGTATTTACATCCAGGTATCCTCTTTGATTTATAACTTTCCCTCACCCATCTGAGGCTTAGAATCCATGGGTGGGTATTATCAGTCCCTGCCCAACATGGAACATCTTACTCTGAACCATGGTGCATTGGTATAATCAATCACATTTGAAAACAGAAGAGATCACTACACTTTGACAGATTACCTTTGAGGGCCCTTGTCGGGAACCCTCGTCAGCAAGGATCCAACCCACGGATTCACGCACAACACGACGGCTGTTGATCGGTTCTCAAGGAACTTTTATTTTTAGTGATAGCAGAAGGAAAGGAGAGAAAGAGAAAGAGAAGAGAGAGAAAAGGAAGCAGCTGAGAGAAAGAAGGAGAGAAAGACTGAAGAGGCTGCTCAACTTCCCACCCCTATCCTGGTCTTTTATCCATCCCAGGTCCCCTAGGGCTAGGGCGAGCAGTCCATCAATCAGATCAAAAGGCACGCATATCCTCAGGTTGAAGGTGTATCTCTTGCATGTCTAGCGGTCAGTACTTCCTTGACTTTGTTATGCTCATCAGGTTAAGGCAGATTGCAATGAGGAGGGTCCCACAGGTGGCCACAGGTGGCCTGCCCGGCCTGCAGTTCCCCACAGGCCCTATTCCTTTTAGCATCTTCACAATGAAAGATGGAATAATGGCAATTTGAATTGGACCTTTGGAAAGTTAAGTAATTTATGTTCTTTTCTTTTTTCTTTTTAATTTGAGAGGCAAAGACAGCACACATCTTTCAGCTAGTTTACTCCTCAAATGCCTGCCCTGATTAGGACTGACCTGAGGCTGAAGTTGGGAGCCGGGAACTCAATCCAGGTCTCCCACAAGGATAAACAGGAACCCAGTTACTTGAGCCATCTCTGCTGCCTCCCAGGCTCCATTCAAGTAGCAAGCTGGAGGCTGGTAGGCTGAATGTTTGCCCTCTACAAGTTACTTTGGATATTTAAAAGTTGGATCAAAATGGAGCTATGGTTTGTGTTTTTGAAATGGGAGATGATAAAGGGAGCAGTTAGCATCTTAAGAGATGGCTTGAAGGGTTAGTTTTTCATCATCTCCATTAGCTTTCCCCACACCACCACAAAAAGAAAGAAAGAAGAAAATGAAGGAAGGGAGAGAGGGAGGGGGAAGACAAGGGAAGGGGAGGTGAGAGAGGAAGAGGAAGAGGAAGGAAGGAAGGAAGGAAGGGAGGAAGGAAGGAAGGAAGGAAAAGAGGGAGGGAAGAAAAGAGAAAGAGAAGAAGGAAAGAAGGAAGGGAGGAGAGGAAGGAAGGGAGGGAGGGAGAAAGGAAGGAAGAAAAAAGAAGTAGAGAAAGAAGGAAATAAATGAAGAAAATAAAATAAATAAAATAAAGAGAAAGGAAAAAGAAAAAAGAAAAGGAAGGAATCAAAGATGGCAAGAAGGGAGGGAGGGAGGGAGGGAGGAAGGGAGGGAGAAAGGAAGAAAGGAAAGAAGGAAGAGAGGAAGGAGGGAGGGAGGAAGGGAGGAAGGGAGGAAGAAAGAAGGAAGAGAGGAAAGAAGGGAGGAAGGAAGAAAGATGCCAAGCCCGAGTTCATGTTAACACAGTGTTTCATTGTGCAGTGTTGTAAAACACATCGTGGACTCTTCAGTTACTACCAGATTTCCACAATCAGCCTCTCCCACAAAGAAAAACAGGCACACCAGGGACAGAGGACTAAGGACTGCACTTGCCTTGGTGGCCATTGCATCCAGTCCTCTTGGCTCTTCCTTACTGTGCCCATTTGTATAATGAAACATGTACAAGACATTTGCTATAAATACCCCAGAGTTCTTTATATTATCAAGGAAACAGCTTTGAGTTTTCTGAGTTTTTTATTAACTGTGCTTAAGCAAATAGATATAATACATTGTAAAGTAATGCTAAGTAGAAGCTCAGAATGAACGGTTTGATTTACTTAGTAAGGAACACATGTAGTTTCAAGTTTTACAGTAGATATTTTAATGAGGAAATACCTCTTTTCATAGTTCCAGCTGCTGGTCGCCCATCCCAGCAGTGAGCCATGCAAAGGGAAGCCTGGGTGAGCTGTGTAGGAGTAGCTCAAGTAACTGTGATTCTTGATACTGTGGAATCTGGACTATGGCGTGGAGAGGCAAGAAAGATGCGAGGAAGTACAGATGTGGATAAGATTGGCGCTATATTAGATGTGACTGTAGATGGCTACTTTCAGATGAATACACTGTATGACTCTTACTGATTATGTTATTTTTTCTGTTTAGACTGTTAATTGACAGATTATCATTTGAGTATATAATTCACTTGTATACAGTAGCTTTGAGAAGAACTGTAGCACAGATAATTCTTGTGGCTTTGTATATGGAGGAATTTTTAAGTTGTCAATCGGTTGTTTCACATTTCAGGAAAAAAAAGATGACTCCTTTAGAGAAGAGGCTTGACATTATCAAGTATGTTCCCATGGCATCACTGAGTATCCAATGGCAGCTGTGGAAGATTTCCATAGAAACTGGTTCTGACAATGACATCTAAAAGTGAAGCCTGCATAGCAGTTATCAGTTGAATTAAAAAAGAAGAGTTTAAATTGTAGAATATTTTCCCACAGACAGTGCCCTCATAATCATGACATCTCCCTACACAGCTATTTGATTACACATTGACTTGCTGCAGAAAGCAGTGGCTTCAAAGATATAATAATGGTATCATAATAGAGAATTCTTCTATAAAATTAAAAACTATAGTGCTTGTTTTATTTCTTACACATGAATATATATAAATCATCCAGGAGAAAATTTTCAAGAACATTTAGTTCTTCCTTTCTTCTTTGCATTTTTCTTAATTTACTTCTTTCCGATTCCACACACACACACACACACACACACACACACCTCCCTGACTCTTTTCCTGTCCTTTGCCTTCCTTTCCTTCCTCTCCTCCATCTGTCTTTCCTCTGTTTCTTCCTGAGGCATTTGTTTTTCTTCTTTATTTGAACGTCATCCAGAATTCAGTCCTGTCGTCAGCACAGAACCAGCAGTCATCTTAGCCTCCTCTCCATTCCCTCATTTGGCCTCATTTGGCCTCATTTGTACCTGTTCAGTGATGAGTAATCTGTGACTCCAAGGAAAGTATCTGCTCCAAATCCATTCTCAGGTAACTGAGAATCCACTTTGTTCATGCAGAGAGAGCCACAGCCTTCTGCAGTGTACCCCAGCTTTGGCTCACAGAGCAGAGCAAGGACCAGGAAGAAGAGCAGCTCTCAGAATATTACAGCAGAATCTTCTACAATAAAGATTTGTCCCTTCCCTCTACTGTAAAAGGCTATGGTTGTGCTTTTCCATTCATACAAAATTCTAGAGACAGAAGTGAATGCAAGCTTGATCAATAACTAGAATATGGAACAGGGAAAAGAAAAAACTAGTTCCTTGTTTCTTATTTTCATATTGGCTTCATTCACTCATTCATTAGCAATGCATGCTTACAGCATATTCATCGAGTTCCTGCTATTTCCTCATACCTCTGTGTGATGCCGCTTAATTTTTTCCCTGCATTGTTAGTGGCATAATTTTCTTAATGACCCACTTAGATTTCTCCACTAGCTTCTTGTTCTCTTTTTCCTGTGTTCAACCTTTCCTCTGGCCCATCTGCCACCACCCGCTGATCTGAAGCTACGCCAAGCTTGCTAAGGGGACGTTTGAATGTTTCTATCCCCATTCTGATGAATTTCCACAGTTTCAGGGAATAAAACTCAAACTCTTTGGGGCCCTACAGTCAGAACCCAACAATTCCAGTGCTATAATACCATGTATTTAAGCCCATCTGACGTATTCTGTATCCCTGTCTTCAAGCTGTGCTCTGCACTGGAAATGCTGCTTGGTTTACGGTCCCCTTGGCATTCTACGTTCACTCTTCCTTGCTTGATCTTCCCTTTTATGTTCTTGAGCTAGGGTCACTTTATCTCCTGTAAAACCCATGGTACTTTCTCTCTCCTGCAACAGTTCGCATTGTTTAATTGCAGGATTACAGTTACTTACCTGCATGGCTATTTGCCATTGTGGAACGAAACTCATTGAGTACAGAGCTCACCATTGAGTGTCCTTTACAGCCCGACACTGTGCTTTATGCATAGTCTGCAAATGTGAAAATGACTTTATTCTCTTTAAGTTTCTTATGAAGTTGTTGGAATTTTTCTTGCTCCTAGAAAATTACTTTTTATTCCATTGTATCACCTAATGAGTTGTTTATATATATAAAAGCACTTGCTTTAATTATACTCATTGTTTTATGCTGCTTGCTTGATGAGTTCTCTTTTTTATTATTTTTGTTAATTATATTGAGTTTCCCTCTCATATATCATTTCACAGTAATCGTTTTCAAATTGGGATGGTTTCATGAATATTTTTAAGTTATATAACACTTATTTTGTCTTTATTTTATGGTTATGTTAGATATGAAATTATTTAATAATGATGAGTATTGATTTCCTTGTCTTGCTCTTGACTTTAAATAATCTACTGTTTCCTCAGAAAGCATCATGCTGGGTTTTATGTTAAGGGGCGTTTACAATGAAGTAGGAATATTTTTCCATTTTAAAGAAAGCATAATTTTCTCTAACTTATTCATTACACTACATCAAAACAAATATTTCATTATGTGAAGGCTTTTTCAGGATCTCTGGTTATAATTATAATTGTTCTTAGAGACTTTAGTATTACAAACTTTGAAAATAGTTTTTGAGGGAAATAGCCTCACCTGTCCACTCAAGAGCTGGACTTGGACTTCAGAAGTGCAGTGAAAACAAGATTTTATTACTGGTCTTGCAAAGTCTGGTGTCTGATGAGCAGGCACCCCTGGAGCAGTTACAGCAAGCGGGTTATATCCTAGCACGCCGGTCCCTGCCCTGGTTCCTCATCGGCCAAGTACTGTGGGGTATACAACCTTCCTGGACATCATGTAAGTTACAAAGTTACCTTCCTCCTCCCTTTTCTGTCCTTGAATTTCCTCTTAGAAGTTGGCTGCTCCCTAACATCCTGTTTTCCTAGTGAGTTCTGCTACATCTGCAAGTCAGCTAACTGTAATTTCCATGCTGTGTTGAAGCTGGACAACCAGACAAGCTTTGTTCTACTGAGCCACCCTTGCATCACAGGAATTAAGATCACAACAAGTGTAATATGCTTCTCTGGATTCAGTTTACTAATAAGTTATGCAAAAGTTCCTAATTAATACTAGTTATCATAGAACTTTCAAGTTTTCCTTTTTTCTTATTAATGCTCTGCAATCATTTAAACAGCACTTGGATTATCTGATCGTTTTGGATTTATAGAAAATTCCTTTGGAAAATAATCATAGTCTAGTAGTTTTTGTTCATGGTACTCGATGAAATATTTCTTTTATACTGATGGGTCATTTTAAATGCTGTTTTTCTCAAAAGTTGGCTTTGGTAAATTATGTTTTTCTAGAAAATTGCATATTTCTTATGGATCTCCGAATTTTTGCATAGAGTAAATACAATTATTTTCTAAGACTGGGTGTGCATTTTTTTCTATATTTGGTTAATTCACTGCTTAACATTTCTGATTTGCAGTAATGGCACTTTACTCTGTTTTTCTACATTTGTTTAATCACCAGTTTTATTATTTTGTTCTGGTCCCCTTTGACTTTCCTTATGTTCTAGCTTTTCTTCTGAGTCTCTGGTCATTGTTTGTCAGAGTATCATGCCAGTTTCTTTTGTATGTCTAATCTGTGAGTGTTGCAGTTTTACAATTTGCGAGTTAAAGATTTAAGTTTAGCCCTTTTTTTGCCATGTACCCTTGCTCTAAATAGGCTGTCTTATCCAGTGCACAGTTTAAATGACCAGCTACCACATCCTGATGACTCATAAGTATCCCACCTGTTAGTTGTAAACATATATTATTCTTTGGATCTTCTGTAGTCTAATAAAATTAACTTTGTTTAGAACTAGATTCTGTTTTTATATTTTTAATCCTAGTGAGTAAATGCCATCCACATCTGCTTTGTTTCATAGTCTTACTGTCCTAAAATGAATCCATAATGCACTTTCTCTCTTACTCTCTACATGCTCTAAATCAATGCATCCTTTAATTTTCTTTAATTTTTTTTTTTTGACAGGCAGAATGGACAGTGAGAGAGAGAGAGACAGAGAGAAAGGTCTTCCTTTTGCTGTTGGTTCACCCTCCAACGGCCGCCGCGGCCAGGACACCGTGCTGATCTGAAGCCAGGAGCCAGGTGCTTCTCCTGGTCTCCCATGGGGTGCAGGGCACAAGAACTTGGGCCATCCTCCACTGCACTCCTGGGCCACAAGCAGAGAGCTGGCCTGGAAGAGGGGCAACCGGGACAGAATCCGGCGCCCTGACTGGGACTAGAATCCGGTGTGCTGGCGCCGCAAGGCGGAGGATTAGCCTAGTGAGCCGTGGCGCCAGCCAAATTTTCTTTAATTTTTTAATGTCTCCTCTCTGCTTGCTACCATGAGCCTATTCCAAGCCACCACCATCTCTTGCTAACCATGGCTGTTGCCACCTAACTCTCACTATATCCACTCTAGATTTTTTTACTCATTAATTCTTCATATTGAGACCAGATTAATTCCACTGCATCTCTCTCTTGCTAAAGTCAGTTCACCAGCTGCTCATTGTTATTCAGAAGAATTTAAAAACCTCTTTACACAGACAGCTTGTGAGAAAGAGACAGAGAGAAAGGTCTACTTTCCATTGGTCGCTCCCCCAATGGCCACTATGGCCGGAGCTATGCTGATCCGAAGCCAGGAGCCAGATGCTTCCTCCTGGTTTCCGATGTGGGTGCAGGGCCCAGAACTTGGGCCATCCTCCACTGCCCTCTGGGCCACAGCAGAGAGCTGTACTGGAAGAGGAGTAACCGAGACAGAATCCGGCACCCCAACCAGGACTAGAACCTGGAGTACTGGCTCCGCAGGCAGAGGATTAGCCTAGCGAGCCGCGGCGCCGGCCCTCTTTACACAGCTTTTAAACTTCTGAATGATGTGGTCCATGGCCCTCCCTCTCAGCTTGAAATGCTCTTCCCTTTGATTTTTCTCTTCCAGGCAAAACAGTGGTCTTTCTGTTCTTCAAATGTAGGATTCTCCTTTAATTATTATAGGCTATTTCCATGTGCTGTCACCTTCTCTTGAAAAATTAATTGAACTATTCCCTTCATTACTACTTCCTCATCCTTTAGAATTCATCTTCAAAATATATTTTTTTAAAAAATTTACTTATTTAGATACAGAGATACAGAGAGACAAAGATACCTTGATCTAGATCTAGATAGTTACAGAGAGAATATGAGAGAGCACTCCTCTCTGCTGGGTCACTCCCAATGACTCCCAAAGGCCAGGACTGGGCTGGCCAAAACTGGGAACTAGGAACTCAATCCAGGTTTTCCTTGTGGGTGGCAGAAACCTAATGACTGGAGCCATCATCAGTGCCTCTCATAGTACACATTGGCTGGGAGCTGGAATCAGGAACCCAGGTATCCTGATGTAGGACACCATGTCTTAACCACCAGGCTAAATGTCTGTCCCCAAAATCTTGCTCTGAAATCTACTTTCTCATAACTCACTGTTTCTAGGCCCTTTCATTGGTTCTCTTTGCTCCATATACAAGTTCAGTTTGCAGTCACACAATTGAGTATATGATTACTTGCTATGTGATTGTTTTCTATACTAAAATTGTTGGACCTCTCAGTAGCAGAGATGTCCACTTGCTCGGGAGGACGCCCAAAGATCCAGACTCCAGACGAGTTGATGCAAAAAACACGAGGTTTTTATTGAACGTTTGCGCAAACGGGCCCCCACCTCAGGCGGTGAGGAGCCCTGAGCAGCAGTTTCACACAGCTTATATAGGCAACCAATTAGCATATTCCTAGGCGGGGAATGCTGAGGTGTTACAGGATTGGTCAGTTCAGAGGGTCCATTAGCATATGGGAGAGTGCTGACGAAGAATGCCGAGGGAGAGTGCTGAGGGATAGTGCTGAGGTGGCACAGGATTGGCCGGTCGCAGTGACATCATAAGAGTGCGCCCAGAAACTCTCTGAAGGGAGGGGCAGTTCTGCTCTGGGTTCACCTAGAGTTCACCCAGAGAAGGGAGGGGCAGCTCCGCTCCGGCTCTGGGTTCACCTAGAGTTCATCCAGAGAAGGGAGGGGCAGCTCCGCTCTGGGCATGCTCAGAGGCTTCCCGAAGGGGAGGGGCGGCTCCCCTCTGAGCATGCTCAGAGGCTTCCCGAAGGGGCGGGGCGGCTCCGCTCCAGGCGCGGTCCCTCCGCACCGGCGCCTGTGGCCTTGCGGAGCGCCCTGAGGAGACCCAACAATCACCTGCGGCCAGGGCGTCCTGAGGACGACCCGGGGGCAGGGAGACCCCTCGGCCACCGGCCGAGGGCGAGGAGTCTGGTCCGGGGGAGGCTGGGCCCACACAGACTCCACGATTACACAGGGCTGGAGCGTTCCCACGGCAACCCGGGGCCACGGAGCCCCGACGACCACCCGGGGCTGAGGCGGCCCCACCACTCCAGAGCAGCCCCGCCACACGGGGTCAGTGTGGGCCGGGACGACGCTGCCACTGCCCGCGGGCCGCCGGACGAGGGGGCGTGGGGCCCAGGGCTGCCGCAGGGCCCGGCGCCTTCCCCCGTAAGGGTCCTTCAAAATGTAGCCTTAATGTGGATATTTGTTGGATTTACCACTTTATCTCTAGTACCTAGTAAAATGACCATCCGGTAAATAAATCGTAACATGGAATGAAAAAAAAATTAACAAGGAAAAATGTTTGAAAAGTTTGTGAATCTGTAAAAATTGAAACCAAGTGACTATATCATTGTAATACTAGTAATCAAACAGAAAAGACATTCAAAACAGAATTTTAAATTTAATATTTATTCTTTGGGAAGAAATGGATGAATGATTTAATGACTGGATTTAGTACAGTTGTCTTACCATCTAGAATCATAAATAGTGAGGGATTCCTTGCTTTCACCAATTACACTTTACATGAATATATTTGCATGTTTGTATTTTACAGTTTTATATGTAAAATCATAAAACATCATAAAATTAATGTAAGAAAACAGACAGGAATGGTTATATAATTTTTATAAAGATTTTATTTATTTATTTGAGAGGTAGAGCTACAGACAATGAGAGGAAAAGACACAGAGAGAGGTCTTAATTCTGTTGGTTCACTCTCCAGATGGTTGCAACAGTTGAAGCTGCGCCAATCCGAAGCCAGGAGCCAGGTGCTTCTTCTGGGTCTCCCATGCAGGTGCATTGGCCCAACCACTTGGGCCATCTTCTACTGCTTGCCCAGGTCATAGCAGAGAGCTGGGCTGGAAGAAGGGCAGCTGGGACTAGAACCGGTACCAATATGGGATACTGGCACCACAGGCAGAGGATTAACCTACTGCACCACAGCACTGGCCCGTATATAATCTTGATATGCATACAGTCTGTGAAATCTGACAACAAACCAGAAATGACACAAGAAATGATTAGTGAATTAAATCAAATAAAAATTATTACTAGAATAAAATTTATTAAAAATAGTAGGAGGAAAAAAGCAGTTTAATATTGTTGTATTAAAATATTGCCTTTATTATGTAGTATATAAAGTTGTTACTTCAAGGATAATTACTAAGAAAATGACAGGTGACTCAGTAAAAGGAAACAGTAATGATTATAAGGTGGCAGTTCATTGAATATTAAATTCAGCATTATGTGATAATTTTTTTACTGCTGTAATAGCCATGAAAATAAAAATCAAAATAACATTTTATTCTGTCGGGATGTCAGGTAAAAAGAATGATAATACATATGTATATATAGAAGAATATATTGGCCAGCGCCATGGCTCACTAGGCTAATCCTCCGCCTTGCGGCGCCAGCACACCAGGTTCTAGTCCCAGTTGGGGCGCCGGATTCTGTCCCGGTTGCCCCTCTTCCAGGCCAGCTCTCTGCTGTGGCCCAGGAGTGCAGTGGAGGATGGCCCAAGTCCCTGGACCCTGCACCCCATGGGAGACCAGGAGGAAGCACCTGGTTCCTGGCTTTGGATCAGTGTGGTGTACTAACCGCAGTGCCCCGGCCGCAGTGGCCATTGGAGGGTGAACCAATGGCAAAAGGAAGACCTTTCTCTCTGTCTCTCTCTCTCTCTCTCACTGTCCACTCTGCCTGTTAAAAAAAAAAAGAAAAGAATATATTAATGTAATTAAAGAACAAGAAGAGTTTACTAGCATAGAGATAAACAGATACTTTTATACAGTAACTGGTTTATCAATTGAAATACACTTTGCAGAGGGCAGCACGGCATTGTCAGTCAGAATCTTCAGAAGGTCTGTGCCCTTTACATTGTCATTTTTCCCTTAGGAAATTAACCTAAGGAAATATTCAGTTAAATGCAACTGGGTGTGTTTTATCTGCTGCCATTTAGTGATCCCTGATCCGTCTAAAAAGTGAAGAGCAGCTTAGGGCTTAAGTATTTATGTTAATGATGTTCTTGGTTACATTTAATTTTCTTCCCCTCACTACTTTTTATTCACCTTTTAAAATTCATTGTGGTTTTTTTTCCTGTGTTTTATAAGTCCAGTAGTTGCTTTCAAAGGATCCCTGATACAGAGTGAAATACACACAGAAACACACACACACACAGAGCACTGATATTTTAGTGGTACCTTTTAACAGACTGTATAATATGTAGAAATAATTCAGTAATTCCTACTTAAATCAAGTGAAAGTCAATATTTCACCACAGGAATTATACGAGCAGAAGCTACATGACCCGCTTGTCAGGGATGTTTGTCTTCTTGTGAAATAAAATCTTCCGGGTGTTTCCAGAGCACATCTCTAGAAGCCACACCCATAATTGCTTACTTCCTTGACTTCGGCAGGTTGCTGGGTTTTGTGTGGAGATTGACTGCATTTTGCAGAAGTAGCATTTGTATCACTGGGTCCGGCATTCATTTCGCACAGCTGCCTTTCACACTGTCCTCTGCAGAAGTGCATTGTACCTGTCCTGTAAGCCCCAACACACAGGTGCCTTTTATTTGCAAAGGAAAATATGTAGTGATATGCCAGTCAGCAAAGTTTTCATCTTATTTATTGCATTTGTATGTCTGAAACTCTAATTTTCATTTAAGCAAGTCCAGACCAAGTGTACTCATTATCACTACTAGGCATTAACCTGATAGGCTATAGGGTGACAATGGTTTAGGTGTATTTTTCAAAGGAAAATCCTTATATGACTGTGACATAGTAATCTGAAAATTCTAGACCTAAAGAATGTTTGGCTTGATTTGTAGAAATTATAATACCTAGAATTAATTAATATTAATTAATATTAACTTGCAGAGGTAAAAATGCAAATAAACCAATACAAAATCAGTATTATGCAAAATTTGAAACAGAATAGGTTTTAAATAAGCATGATGTTTAATTGCTTTGGAAAAGGATTTACTACGTTATCTATGAAATGTATAATTTGGTCATTGGACACATTTTCTTGGCAGGAAGATATTGCAAATACATGTAATTAAAGATTAAATTAAAATATATTACTGCTACATAGTCTGAAAGTGTTTGTTCACACGAAATCAAATCTTTTGTAAATGTTCTCTATAGTTATTCCATGAATGAAGCAAGGAATATCCTGATCTCTTGAGTCCAAACCACTGACATTAATAAGGATTCCCGGCTGGGGCTGCTCTTGCAGTACCTGTAAAGATCGAAATTTCTCATACCTTGGCTTGAGTTGCTTTTGAATAATCTTTAAATGGCTGTTTGCCATTTCTATTTACAGTTGTTCAGTGAATTGCTTTGGTTAGAGTATACCAAGATCTAAGAAGAATCTAAAATTTGACAAGTCAGTTCTAAAATTCATATGTAAAATCACAGAACTAAAAACAGCTAAAATTTAATTGTGAAGCCAAATGCATTAGAAGTTTATAACCAGTGCAAGACACAGCAGCAGATGAGAGAGCAACAAGGCAGGGGAGACCATGGGAAGAGCCTAGCATGACAGGAGATGTGACAGAGCTGCTGGAGAAAAACGTCATCTCTTCACTAAGTGCCAGTGAGCAAGTGGCTGTTCCTGGGACGGCATCAGGTTCCTTTTATACTCACATAGAAAATAAATCCAATCCATAAGGGACTAAAAAATCTATATGTGCATGTGAAATTATAAGCCCTGTAAGGGAGAAAATAAGAGAACATCTGTTTAATAAACCCAGATAGATAGATTGGATAACAATAAGATTGATAAATTTTGCACTCAAAAGATAACATACAAGAATGCTAAATAACAAACCAGAAACTATTTGTAGCCCATTATCTGACAAAGAATTATTTCCCAGAATATATAAGTATAAAGAATCAGTGCAACTTACTGAGTCAGACAAGTGATTTAATGGATAAAATTATCTAAGAAATGCTAACAGATGAAGACTGATAAACATATGGAAGTACACTTCCTTGCATGAAAGAGGAGCAAATTTAATAATTTATGAGGTGCAATTCTCATTATATTGTCATATACTTCTCATTGTATTATCAAGCATTTCAAAATCTGACAATTGTAAATGTTTCTGCAAATGCCTGACACCACATGTATTTTTGGTGGTAGTGTGCTATTTTGTACAATGAAAGTGAGAACACCTAGTAAAATAAAAGACATAGTGTGTATTTCATAATTTCCAGCTGTAGACAGATTCTCTACAAATCGGAGCATATCTAACAAACATGCATAAAAGGATGTGTTCAAGGAAGTTTACCGAAGGTTTTCATAAGAGCAAACCATTGAAATTCATGTAACTGCCTGTGAACCCAAGAGGATTAAAAACCTAGGATATGTTCCTGTAATGGAGGGCAATTTAGAAAGTATTGAAATAAAATCACATGAATCCATGTGGAAAAAATCCTAAAAGCAGTACTGAGTGTGGAAAGCAGGCTACTTAAATATGACCCCTGTTGCAACAGATACCGAAAACTTCCAAATCAGTACCATATTTTGATGAAAACAGGTAGGTGTAGAGAAATGTATAAAAACACGGGTGCAAAGAGGGCTCATCAGCCCAAGTGCGGTTGCTATTTGTGGGAGGGAAGGTGGGAAGAGCTCATCCACTAATATAAGCACAGTCACTACTGTGTAATTAACATGTTTTTCATTAAAAATCCTGAAAAATCTGTCATACATTAACACTTACTAAATTTGATATTACTGCTTGATTTTTAAATGTTATTAAAACATTTCAAAATTGCAATAGATTTAAATATGTAGCACTTTCATTTCTTAAAATTACAAATACAAGACAAAAAGATAAATTATAATTTATAAAAGGTAAAATATAATTACTCTAAAAGTAATGTACATGAAGATAAATTCAATAAAATCTAAAGGAGTTTTTTATGCTATGAATATATATTTTACTTTCCCAATTTTGGCTGTTACATTTTGTTCTCTCATACTAATCAAAAAATTGTTTTAGAAATGATCTGACCACTTAGTACATGACTGAAATATTTTGAACAACAACAAAAAAACATGGTTTGTGATCTCTTCCAGTATCATTTGTGTCTCACAAGAGAAATGTTAGTTTTAATTAAATAAGGAGAATGGCAAGCATGAGTGAGGAGGTGCAGAATTTAAGGAAACCTATGAACAGTAGAAAGGGATGTTTGTATTTAATATTTAAGCAAAATTTCTCTCTTTGACTTTCTTGCTTTCTCTCCATTTCCACTCTTCTGCATTTTGCTTAACCACGTTCATGTGGCACTTCAACCCTAAAAATGTTTACATTCACTTCCTAAGAATAGGTACATGATCCTACTCGGTTATAATAACATTAATACCAAAAATATTGCATATTTAATGATTGGGTTTATCAATTTACAACAGCTTTTCCTATTCCATCTATGATTTTTATTAATCCCATGTGTTCCTAAATATGTCTGAGAATATGCATTAAGGAATTTTTAGTTTTTTGTTATATCTTGAAATAAATTTAGTTCCCAAAGGCACATTTGCTCAGATTTTTAGATGTGTTGTCTCTTGCTTTCTCAACACAGAATACTATTCTCAGCAGACTGATTTACTATACACAGTTTAGAAAGGAAAGTCTAAGTTGTCTAATATTACAATTGGGATAAATGCTACCATAACTTATGCATCTTTGGTCAAAACTGATCAGCAAGGTGAAGACGTTTTCTGGAGTTCTTGGTGTGTGTGTGTGTGTGTGTGTGTGTGTGTGCATTTCTGTATTGTCATTTGGGGTTCTGGTTGACCTTGGGAAGCAGACAGCAAAGCCACACGAAAGGCCCTCTCAGCTGTTCTGTGGGAGGGCCCTTTGCTGCGTGAGCGTGGATGAAGCAGCTGGCAGACCTTCAGGGCAGAGCCGCTAGTGCGCCTTCCTTTCCACAAGGAGAGACTATAGCGTGAGCTGTAGATCCGTTGGATGGCTGCTGTAAGATGGGAAGTTCGACCACTGTGGAAAACTTTGCATGTTTCCTTGCCTTTAGTTTCGGCAGAAACCGGAAATTAACTAGGCTGCCGTTTGCCTGCCTTAAATCTGTTTCCACACAAGAGCCAAGTTTAGTAGTGGCCCCACTTGACTTAGAATTCTTAGAGAGTGTGGGTATTGAGGCAGGATGACCCAGGAGATCTGTCAGTTGCTGAAATATTTAAACCTCTGGTCTTCATATGGCCCAGCAAACCAAAGGTTCATGCATGGTAATGGTCTTCAAGATGTACCTGTTTTGATTGGCATCTCAGTCTTACAAATTGTTAATACTTTACTATTACCTCTGTTTGAGGACCAGGGATATAAAGGGCTAGAAGGAATTACTTTTAAACTCCTTTTGCCACATATACTGACACGCACACAGACACACACATTCACCTATAGAAATTAATGTAGAACACATAAGGCTGCAGGGTTTACTGTGCACAATGTGTATCTAGGGCTATCTTTTGACCAGCATCCGTGGTTGTGGGGGAGAAGAGACAGATCGGGCAGAGGAGTTCAGGTGCACTGTAAGTGAGCAGAGCCTTGCTTGACCCCACAGGAGCTCAGAAGCTAAGTGACCTATCACGGGTGCTCCTCATTGGGATAAAACAGTTTCGCATTCATATCCCCCACTGTGAGTTCACTGGAGTGTGCTGACAGGGGAAGGGCAGGATCTGGGGCCAGGTCGCCCTCTGCAGCTGAGGTCCTCCCCACCTTTCTGGCAGCTGAAAGGCCTTGGAGGCAAGGACCCCCATCGGCAAAGGCAGCAGCCAGTCCTGCTCCAGACAGAACTGGGTGGTGCATCTCCACATCCTTCACGGGTAAACCCATGGTTTGACCACAAGATTCAAAGAGGTTAATGGGCTCTAGAATGATTTTGTGTTTAAAAATGGACGTAAATCAAACTGTAAAAGTACGGTATGTTTTGTTCTAGTATACACACAATGCTTTCAATTTGGACTTCCAATCATATTAGATATTAATGTGTGAGATTAAATATCTTTCCATAACCCACAAATTTACATTTAGTTTCACCTTTTCTCATTTGACCTCATTTCCCCCTCTATTCTTCTTTTTCTCCATTTTTGTTATAAAATTCTTTCTTCCAAACTAAATAATTAAACTGTAGGGAGAGTAGTAATGCCAGGCTCAGATACATTTAGAATATAGAGAGTGGCACTGCAGTGTTTGGAAACCGATCCCTTGACTCCTTTGGTGTTCAGCCATATCACTTACCCTGCTCTTATTTTCTTGAAGTTTCTTTGCAGACCAGAGTCAAATCTGGACGATCCTGGGCATTACTATCTGTCTGAAGCTGCCTAAATTAGAAAACGGAGCCTGAGATAAAAGTAAATATGATACCTATTAGTTCTTTTACCTGTAATACCAGAGAATCAAGAGTAAGTAGAAAAGGGCCACAGAGCATGGAAGAGGGAGAAGGTGATGGTTAATTTTGTGCATCAGTGTGATGGAGCTAAGGAATGCCCAGATAGCTGACCAAACATGTCTGTACTGTAGGAAAATATTAGCATTTGAATTGGGTTTTCTTGCTCCTTCCAGTCTCCTGGTTTTCGCAGTTCAGTGTGCCCCAGGGGCATTCATTTTTCCACAACCATAGAACCTTGCGTAGCCCCCCAAGTCCTCTGGAAACATCAGTTTCTCTCCCCACAGCATGAGCCTCCTCAGAATGTCCACACAGTGAGTAAACCAGTCTCCAGAGGTCCAGCGACATTAGAATGAAAGCCCTGTGCAGTGCTGCCTTCATTTCTGACGTCACTGAGAAGGCCGCAGTTGTCAGGGAGTAACACTAAGGACAGGCCTGGGAGTGCGTGCACGGGCAAGCAGCAGCAGTGTTTAGCAGGCTGGCAGAGGGGCTGCCCTACCCACCCACAGACACACAAGAAGCTGGAGCTGCCTGGCTGAGCCTGAGCCTGTGCACTCAGCAAAGCAAATCGGGAATTTGTGCCACCTAAATTCACTGGACACTGTTTGATCCAAATTGTATCTGGGCCGGCGCCGTGGCTCAACAGGCTAATCCTCCGCCTTGCGGCGCCGGCACACCGGGTTCTAGTCCCGGTCGGGGCGCTGGATTCTGTCCCGGTTGCCCCTCTTCCAGGCCAGCCCTCTGCTGTGGCCCAGGAGTGCAGTGGAGGATGGCCCAGGTGCTTGGGCCCTGCACCCCATGGGGAGACCAGGAAAAGCACCTGGCTCCTGGCATCCTGCCATCGGATGAGCGTGGTGCGCCGGCCGCAGCGCGCTGACCGCGGCGGCCATTGGAGGGTGAACCAACGGCAAAGGAAGACCTTTCTCTCTGTCTCTCTCTCTCACTGTCCACTCTGCCTGTAAAAAAAAAAAAAACAAATTGTATCTGTATAAATAAAAACAACAATCTTCGATTATTGACAGTCAAAATTCGGAGTAAGAATTGACCTTACAAATCATGATGGCATATTTCCATCATATTTATTAGGTAACAAGTTTGAAGTGATTTCCTCCAAGAAACAGGGACCATCTGAGTGCAAAGAGTGGGACCCAGAGCTACATATGGACTAATAAGCCAAAGATGTGATTCCTCTTATCATGTGCCTCTCATATCTCATCCCAAAATCCTTACATACTTAGACTGCACACAGAATCCTATACAAATTTATATATACCTCATCAACTTCGAGAAAAACATTCAAGGAAATAAAAAATAAAAATGCAAGTTATATATTGGGGAAAAAAATATTCTGACATTACAAATTGATATCCTACTCCTTCCCTGGAGTTTTTTGGACAACTACTTTTTCTTTTTCAGAAGAACTAGGACTTCAGAAACTTTTAGATAACTAAATGGTAATATCAAAAGTATTAAAAGCTATTAGAATTCTTTATTAAAAGAGGTCACATATGTGTATTTTTATAAGAGGAAAACCCAAGAGCTTTTGCCGTTCACCTGGTCTAGGTCAATGACAATGCCGTCTGGAGTCTGCTGCTCTGTGTTATTATTGTCCCTGAACAAGTGGGCAGTGAACAGAAAACAATAGAAAGCATGTATGTCAGTTGCGACTTCCCAAAATCAAACTTTAAAAGCTCATCCTTTTCCTAAATCTCATATTGGAAAAGGAAAAAGGCCACATAAGAAAAAATAATTTTATACCTCTTTGAAATGATTTTTTAATCTTGAAAGTAAATAGATAGCTATGGTGTCTTGTTAATCACATTTCTCTTCTTTTGTTGAAGATATATTGGGAAACTGCTGTTTCTGGCTTAAATGTGAAGAATAGCTTTTTGGGGGGGGGTAGAAATTATCTAATTAGTAAACTTATTGCATTTTACTCAATGTGTCATTAAAAGCTATTTTTAAAATTGTTTTCATTCTCCGATATAGACTTTGAGTTTTTGTTCACAGTAATTACTTGGGTTCCAGTGTGTGTTATCATCAGCCTCGCTAAAGATACAAGCCCAGTGTTTCCCGAGTAGGTATCTTAGGGAGACCCTGTGGACTGCTGACATTTCAGTGAGTTTTTGAAAGTCTTTGGGTGGGGTGGCAGCCATTTTTATTCATTGTGTGTTCATTCTGTCCTTTATCCACTTTATCTTTTGCTGCTGTGACTCTGCTTAAGTGCCAGCTTTTTGTGTAATTTAGTAACCTGGCAGCTGTCTCTCTCCAAGCTCTTCATCTGCATGGAACCATGTGGGTCAGTTCTCCTTGACATTTCACCTACAAATCTTTCTTCTGAGTCCATTGTTGAGGACTAAGTTTCTGCAGCATGTGGACTTGGGGTGGGAGGTGGCTGTAGAACCAGGAGGGCATAGTGCGATTCTCTGACCTTGGTGCTTTGTTAAACATTCTGCACCTGTGTGCACGCCACTGTCCCTGGGAAACTGCCCAGTGCAGGAATGCCCTGCGACTTAAGATCATTCCCCTGAGCCCAATTTGGCGATGCTAACGTACTCACTGTGACTAGCAGAGATGTTCCCTCATCTTTTCAGTTGCTTCCACTTTCCCAAAACAGAGGAGCAAAACATATGCAGAGTGTTTTCTAGTTTTCCAGTTGGTTGGTTGGTTTTGGCACCTGCATTGAAAGTCTGGGGTGAGGGCGTGAAACACAGCCTGAGGATCTCTGTAAGCAAGTGTCTGCCACCCACCTGCTCTCAAGTTCTTGCTTCTTTATTTCATTTTCATCTTCTGTTTGATTAAATGGCAGTTTGCTACTGGAGACATTTCCCACCAAGTGTTTATGGGTGTCCTTAGCTTTTCCTTTATAGCTTTTACCCTTTAGGGAATCATTGCAGTGATGAAGTACAGTTGTTCCTGTCCATAATAATGGCATGAAAGAGGGCAGTTGGGGGCTTCTACTCTTGTGCAAACATCTGCCTCCTCCCTAGGCTCACACCTCTTCAATGACACTCCACCAGTTATTAGTGAGACTTTTCATGACCCTGGTTTTTTAGCTAATTTCCAGCCCTCCCTAGTACTCAGGGAGCTTTCTGGACTCTCCCAAGTTAAGGTGTGTTGATCTTTTGAAACTATTCTAAATTTCTCCTATCTGCTCTCCAGTTATTTCCTTTGGTTGTGCTAGCCTATCTTGACTGTGTTTTGTTGCCATTAGTTTGTTTCCCCCGTCGTTCAGCTTTCTGATAGAGAACTTTCACTGTCTTGTCATGACTTCTCTATCACAGAATCTGAAGAAGATGGCTTTGTTAAACGATGAACAAAATAGGAAAGTATTCATTGAAGGGCTGCTATGACTTGCGTTAATGGACAGAATAGGCTACAAAAATGAAGGGAACATTAATTCTTCCTCAATGTTTCCTTCATGTTGCATTTTCCCCCATTTCTTTGATTTATTTTTCTCACCTACAGGAGTCTGTCTTCTCTCTCATTCTTGCTCTGAGTAGTCACAGCTACTCTGTTAAGATTCATGGAACAGAATTTAGTGTTCTCATCACTCATGGAGAAGAAAGAACAGTAGAGTGCAGTCGGTGTCTGAAGGCAGACTTGCTCCTTCCTCTGTTCCCAGCAACACACACACACACACACACACACACACACACTCTGCAATATTCCCCCAGACAGAAGTTGGAAACACTGTGGTCAGGGATTTCCTCTGTGACTGGATTGCCTCCACAGTGGTCATGTGTTTTGGGTCCTCTGAAAAAGACACCAGGCAAGCCTGAGAGGGTTGATGGGCTTCCATGAAGTCAGCTGCTGCTGCGGAGAAGTCTGGAAAGCAGATGGCTACTTGCGTAGGGAAGGCCTCAGCCAGGCCATCAGCCAAGGAGGCTGTGCTGGCAATGCTGGCGATGCTGCCAAGACACCCTGGTGTCCTTCACAGCCACTCCATTGAGTTAAAACAGGAGACTCTGCAGTGACGAGGGATCCATTCAGTCATTTTGTTCAGCTGTGAAAGTTACACTGACTTTACCAAGATGCCAAGCTGCTCATTGAGTAAAATTCCTACAGCAATATCAGAATTCCAGGTTTGCATGGTGCCCCTCACAGAGGCTGTGTCTCCTTTCAAAATACAAGGCTGTGAGCACACGTGTACATGCACACATTCACTGGTAAGACAGTATACACATACATGAGAGCAGTTAGATACATATATGATATTGTGTAAATGTACAGGTATTTGTGGGTATTTTCAAAAATGCCCGGCATCATACCAAAGAATTTGATTCAATCCTATGAAGGTGACAATGGATTCATATTCGGATAAAGTGGTCATTGTAATAAAATTTATCCTATGTTTGATGAATGAGTGACTATAGGAACTAGTGATTTTATTGTAGTTTGTGCTGCTTTAAAAAATTAAAATTACCATTAATTTGCAACCAATCAAGGAATTGGCTAGCCTAAACAGAAAATATAGTAGCTAGAAATTATTATCCCCAAGAAAAAATTAGACAATTAAATGGAATTTATATAAGAGCTATCCCAGAGCCAGTTAATAAATGATGATAGTTGTTAGGATTCTAAAGGCTTTTCATTTTAAATATTGTTTCTGTATAATACCAACTTCTAAAAATATATTAAAACAGTTGACACAGTATAAAATAGTTTTTTAAATAAAGTATGTAAGTATTTAATAAAAACTGAAAAAGAGAATGAGATTTATAAGTGCTAAGGAGTAAATGGAGGTAGGGGTTATCCAGAAAATGCCACACTAAGGAAATCTACAGCAACTGAGCACAAACATACCTCTGAGTTTCCTGGAAGTCAAGGAAAGAAGAAAAACATAACGAGATAATAGAACTAAATTCTAAGGACTCATACTGACCTCTCGGATAAGAAATACATGCCCCACCATTTATGCAGTCAATCAGAAATATATCTTTGGGGTGTTCTCATAAGAAGGACAGCCGATTCCCAGTGTGTCAGGAGCCCATCCAGTTTAAACCCACAGCTGTCTACATAAAATGTTCACAGTCAAAAATGTTTCTATTTGAAACGTAAATTATCTGGTCATCCTCTACAACAGTAGAAAAGGTCACAGGAACAGTTCCAGGTTTAGTGAGGCTTAAACCTTGTGTTATCTCAAGTCTTCTTTACGAGATAGAACATACAATCACATAAAATTAGGAAAATATTTTATTTAAAATTTTTTAAAAATCACAAAAATGAGAACTTTTTCATGTCAACTAATTGACAGCTTCCAGTAACTCAGTAGTTTTCATTTGTTTTGTTTGTTTTATATTTGTTAGCTGTGTTCTCTAGGGATAGCTTTTGCTAGGACTACATTTTCATTATATTATTTATGGAGAAATAGTATGGTAAATGGAACTTTTTTATTACTGATAGTTTGAAGAAGTTCAAACTTTGCACTTCACAAGTTGTAATGGCATGTAAATTTTTAGGATGGTTGTCAAATATGGAAGTTATATGATTTCAGGGAATTTTTATCTCAAGCTTTCTTAGACTTTGTAAAGTATTCAAACAATCTTTAGACAGTATGTTATTATTGCTTTGGTTTCAATGCTGTATGAGTTTTTTTATCTTTGAGAACGTCAGTAATTCATGTAAAATTGAAACAGAATCACCAAAGTGATAAATATGTTCTCAGTGGATTCATCTGACCAGTTCCTCTTCCTTAATTGGATTATCAAACATTATCGTCACTCCCATAAGAAATTTCCCTTTATTCTTCACACTTACTGCCTTAAGTGTGATCTACTTGGTGTTTTGTCTGCAATTTCCAGGCTTCATCAAGAGCAGAGCTATCAGATATGCAAAATAAGATCTGAAACAGTGGGATGTATAAAACATGCAACTTCACACACAACTTACTGGTTTTATTTTAAGATTTATTTATTTATTTGAAAGTCAGAGTTACACAGAGAGAGGAGAGGCAGAGAGAGAGAGAGAGAGAAGAGGTCTTCCATCCGTTGGTTCACTCCCCAGATGGCTGCAACGTCCGGAGCTGCACTGATCCTAAGCCAGGAGCCAGGAGCTTCCTCCAGGTCTCCCGCTTGGATTCAGGGGCCCAAGGACTTGGGCCATCTTCTACTGCTTCCCCAGGCCAATAGCAGAGAGCTGGATGGGAAGTGGAGCAGCCAGGTCACAAACCGGCACCCATATGGGATACTAGCGCTTCAGGCCAGGGCGTTAACCCACTGTGCCACAGCACCGGCCCCACAACTTACTGTTTGTAGAACTTTTATGTTACAGTTTTTGTCCTATGAAGACAGAAATTCTGATATATCTGTTTTTCTCTATTCCTTTAAGATTTATTAATTATTATTTGAGAGGCAGAGTTACAGGCAGAGAGAGGGAGAGATAGAGAGAGAAGTCTTCCAGCTGCTGGTTCACTCCCCAAATGACTACAATAGCTGAAGCTACACCAGTTGAAGCCAGGAGCCAGGAGTTCTTCTGAGTCACCCACATGGGTGCAGGGGCCAAAGGACTGGTGCAATCCTCCGCTGCTTTCCCAGGCCATTAGTAGAGAGCTGGATCTGAAGTGGAGAAGCAGGGACTCAAATTGACGCCCATTTGGGATGCAGGCGCCACAGTGCCCACCCCAATTTTTCTCTACTCCAATCCTAAGAAAAAGAAAAAAAAAATGTCTGGTGGTTGTTCAGATTGTTTTTGCTATGTTGCTAAGTGTATTCCTGACAGGCAGAACTTCCTCTGCTTGCTTGGCGTTAAGGGAACAGAAACCTCTGGGAACAATTTTACGTGTTTCAAAGTTAGAATTGTTTTTGAAGGACCAGCTCTAGCTCTCTATGTTCAAATCCTGTTTCTTTGCCATTACCCTTCCATTCTTCCATTGCTGGCCATGTGGTGATTTCAGTGGAGTTGGCCCATTAGTGCCAATATCACTAGGAATATCAGAATTTTCTTCTCATGTAATGGCCAGCACACACTATAAACCATTAAGTTAAAAATAAATGTTTGGCCAACCTGAATTCCTTTTAGATAGCTAAAATCCATGGGGCCCTGTTGATGTCATCAGGCAAGTGAATGTATAAAAGGAGAGTGTGAAATAGACACAGACAGTGGCTTTATAGAATGTTAAAAAACTATTTCTTGCAAATTTTATAAAAATTTTTTATTTTATGAACCCTTTGCTTGGGATACTTTCAAGGCCTAGCAAGGCACCTGTAGAACTGGGAGGCCATGATGGTTAAAGTTCACCATCTTCATGATAAAACTGACTCTGTAGATGGGATACAAAGGGATTTCCCATATTGTAAACCTGAGTGATGTTCCAGGGCCGCAACTCACGAGCACAGCAAATCCAAGGGCACACAGGCTTGTGATACAGCTTTTTAGTGACTGTGGAGGATAAAACTTAGAGGACCTAGCTAAATAAATGTCTATAATATCATTATTTAAAATCTACATTTTTCAGTAAAATATTTTTAATGAAGTAATCCAAAGTAGGGATATAGGCAAGAAAGTAATTCTACATTTCCAATCAGAAAGATATATACACACATGGATATGTCACAGGCAAAATATTCAGATTTTTACTGTTAATTTGCTTTCTGCTAGGGTGATCTTGGTATTTTCCAGTCTGCTCTCCAGAATATTATGTAGAAGTTAGCAAGTTAATCTATTTATATACCAAAAAAATATGTCTTTTACAGGAATTACATGAAGTTTTGTTTGAAGTTGTGAATTGTGACAGAGGTGTGGACTTCCCTGCAGTAAGAAATGTACAAGGTAAATTTCACATGAGCTTATGAAAAATAGCTTACTATGCAAAAGGATGTGGCAGTGTTTAAAAATGTTTGCACAGGGAGAAATTATTTGCAGTGGGTCTTGAAGAAGTGATTGTCTTAAAGGAAAGATGCTGAGGGTAAGAGAAAAAAAAAATTGTCCAAAATTGTGAATGAAACAATATTCTTCTTGAAAACAATTACACCATCTCTATTCAAATGAGTTTTCAGATTCTTATCATAGTTAATTATTCCCATTGGACCAGGTATTGTCTCAGAATGGCTTCCTGATGGGATAGTTTACATCTTCTCTGGGAAAACAAAGGAACTGAGAGAGGGGAAGGCTTGCCTTCACTGCCCTGCTCATTCAGGCCTGGGGTGGAGTCCTCTATGGAGGGCAGACCAAGTACAGACAGAAGGGGCCTGTGGACTGAGAAAGGGGCCTCTCCTGGAGCAATCCCAGAGGGAGATGGTCCTTTGCTTTTCTGCTTGGGAAACACGAGGTGGGGGCCTGCTCAAGGCTTTTACCTTCTCAGTCTTCAGTCTTTGGCGTGATTTTCAGGGCTTGGACCAGGGTCTTGGGCAACGTTTTCTTCCCTTCTACTGGAAAGCCTATTGGTCCATCCCCTTATTCACTGTATTCTGAACTGTGAGAGTATACTGCATTTAATTATGCGTAACTTTTCTAGTATTCTTCTTTACCTTCATCTCAGGCAACTAGCAAACTATTTGTATGACTAACACAAGAATTTTTACTTTATAATTTTCATGAACACATTTGTCCCCAGCCCTAAAGAAGTAGAGGAGAGTTATTACAAAATATTGTAGGCACTTAATATTGTGGTTGAGCATTATCTTCTCAAACCAGCTCTATAACACTTATTTTTGCATCATTTAAAATCAGATGAAAGGCTAGTATTCACTTTTATAGTAAAGAATGGAGCATTACATTTCAGCATTAGTATCATTTTTATATAACATATTACAGGCATGCTTCTTGCTCATATCTGATACAATTTTTAAAACACATTCCATAATGAATTTTCAGAACCAGTAAGAACGTGTGTTTCATTACTTGAACTAAAAAAAAACCATAATACTTTCCTCACCTAGCCAAAGTCCCAATTTCAACAAACATTAACAAACTTCTCTTAAACATTTAAATAACATAATATAAACAGTTTAAAATATCACCAATAATTGGTATTTCATCTATCTAGCTTGTTAAGGTGTGTATTAATTCATATGTTCCTAAAGTTGTATTTATGAAATGCATGAAGTTTGTATTCCTTAAATAGAAGGTATTTTGGGGAAAAAATGTGAGGATGACATACACAATCAGTTATATATTGTATTTTATTTCTACATTGCAATACCATGTATAGGAATATAAATAAAATTGAAAAAATGATAAACAATAAAATACAAATAGCACTTGACAAAATAAAATATAAAAATAAAGTCATTATAAGACTAGTCTATCATTTAAAATATGACTTATTATAACAATATTTTGGCTTGATTTATAAACTTTACAGTCATAGCAAACATTTGAATAAATATTATTTGAATTGGGTCCTGCATTGTGACATAGCTGGTTAAGCCACAGGTTGCAGCACCAGCATCCCATATGGGTAGGTCAGTTCAGTTCCTGGCCGCTTCATTTCCCATCCAGCTCCCTCCTGCTGCACCTGGGAAAAGCCACGGATTATGGTCTAAGCGCTTGGGATTCTAGCAACCATGTGGGAGGCCAGGTAGGAGTTCCTGGCTCTTGACTTCTGCTTGGCCCCATCTAGGCTCTTGCAGCCATTTGGGGGGTGAACCAGGAGATGGGAAATCTCGCTCTCTTCCCCCTCTGTATGTCACTCTGCCTTTCAAATAAATAAATAAATCTTTTGGGGAAAAAGGATATTTGGGTTATAAAAACAATATTTTCATAAAATGTTGATCAAAAGGAATGATCTTAGTGCCAGATTTTTCCCAACATAATATTTCAGCAAGCATTTCTAAATCTGTTGTGACTGAATACAACATGGCTAATGGCTTCAATTCATAACTACAAACTTTTTTTAATTTTTCATAAGCCATCAGTCAAAGATAATGGCACTAACAATAGTTCTCACTTACTATTAAAAAGTAACCAGAAGGTCCTTTCAACACATTCTTATTTCTGCAGTCTACAAAAAAAGTGCTTAAAATTGTACCAATTATATTTTTAATTAAAAATAAAGCATTTCCTTAAAAAAGTAACATGTCTTCTAAAAAAGAAATACAAGAAAAGATCTCCAGTGCTATATCTATGACAACAAAAAAAATCAGGTCATACTTTTTGCATCTTTTTATAAAGCCAAGATTTTCTAAAATTTTCTAAACTATGGTTAGATTTTCTTTTTTAAGGAGATTTAGAATTAGAAATGATGCTGCCATGCTGTCATACAAAACCTTGGAACACATTTTGCCTTGCACTGGTTTTCCCAGAGGCTAAAAAGAAATTAATGCTTCTGTGTGCTTCAACACATCATTACTTCAAACCTTGTTAATCTGTAATTTATTATCATTCCAACCAGTACTTGACTTCCTTAAAATATTTATTAACATATAATTTATATAAGGAAAATGCAGTAATGATATTTTGAAGTATATTGAATTTGTCTTTTTTATAAACTAAACATATGATTTAATGAGCACCTACATCAGGAAGTGAGAACAGAGCCACCTCCTGGGAACACTCCCCCCGGGACCACTTCCAGGTAACTGTAGCCCTGCATCCAGCAGTCTTCCCAACACTGTGCATGGTGTTCATAACTTTACATGGGTCAAATCATACCGTGTGCAGCCATTTCTCTGTGTGGATGTTTTTGGTAAGGATGTTTGTGAGTTTGATCTATGGCATTTCATTGTATGAGTACAAGTGTCCTGTTGATGGGCATTTGAGTAGCTTCTGTGTAGAGCTTATAAATCTAGCTGCTACAAGCATCATGTACATGTTTTGTGAACATACAAATGAATTCGTGTATCTGTTAGGATAGAAATTGCTGAGTCAAAGTTGTACACGTTTGTGTTTGGCAGATAATGCCAAGTAATTTTCCAAGCTGTTTTCTAAAGTAATTTTATGAATTTACACTTCCCATCAAGGGAAGAGACTTCTGATTTTGTTGCATCATTACCCACATTTGGTACTGTCTTTCTTTTCTCTTTCAGTCACACTTGTGAGAAAAACTTGTCTCTTTAAAACACTTTTCTAGAGAAATTAATTCTGCAAGTAATGATTAATGCTCACATTGTCAACATTTCCTTCTAGAACTGTGACTATCTCAGTATTTGAGAATGCTCCATTTTCATCATTTAGTGATTAGCAAATACTGGTTTTGGGGTGGGCATTTAACCTAGCAGTTACTACTCTGGTTAAGACACCCGCATCCCATGTCAGGAGTTTGATACTTGGTTCCAGCTCCTGACTCCAGCTTCCTACTAACTGGTCCTTGGAGGCAGGGGTGAAGGTTCAATTAGTGGGACTCCTGCTTCCCTTCTGGAAAATTGAGGTTGAATTCTTGGTTCTTGAGTTGGACCTGCCCAGTTCTGGTCACTGTGGGTATCTGGGAAATCAGTGGATGGAAGATCTCTTTCTCCTCTTTCTCCCTGTGTGTTTGTGTGTGTGTGTATATGCAGGCACGCCTCTTAAATAAACAAATAAATAAACATTTGTTGTGTATAATACAATTCTTCACTCCTTTTTTATTATCTTTGATTCAAAGTACTCATTGTTTAGAAGCAACTCTAGACTTTCCTGTTTTTTTTTTTTTAAAGATGTATTCATTTAATTTAGAAAAGAGAATGTGAGAGAGGAGAGAGAGAGAGAGAGAGAGAGAGAGAGAAAGATCTTCCATCTACTGCTTCACTCCCCAAATGGCCACAAGATGCAGGGCTGGGCTAGGCTGGAACCAGGAGCCTGGAACTCTATCCAGGACTCCCACTTGGGTATCAGGGGCCCAAGGACATGGATCATCTTCCACTGCTTTCCCAAGCACATAAGCAGAGAGTTGGATCTGAAGTTAAGCAGTCAGGACTCAAACTGGCACTCATATGGGATGCCAATATTATAGATAGCAGCTTAACCCACTGCACTGCAACACCAGCCTCAATTCTAGAATTTTTTATATTTCGAGAACAGTGATCTGAAACTCTGACATAGGAATACATTAAACTCTTAGTGCCTTACCTACCCAGGATTCTTCACTTCACAACCATAGTCAATACTGACTATTTAAAAATGTAATAAATTAGGCCGGCGCCGTGGCTCACTAGGCTAATCCTCTACCTGCAGCACCAGCACACCGTGTTCTAGTCCCAGTTGGGGCGCCGGATTCTGTCCCAGTTGCTCCTCTTCTAGTCCAGCTCTCTGCTGTGGCCCGGAAGTGCAGTGGAGGATGGCCCAAGTCTTTGGGCCCTGCACCCTCATGGGAGACCAGGAGGAAGCACCTGGCTCCTGGCTTCGGATTGGCGCAGCATGCTGGCCATAGTGACCATTTGGGGGGGTGAACCAAAAGGAAGACCTTTCTCTCTGTCTCTCTCACTGTCTAACTCTGCCTGTCAAAAAAATAAAGTAATAAATTTAGGAAAAAGTAAAAAATAGTTTGTCTTTCCAATAGATACCTTGTCATACCTTATAAATAGAATGACCATAAATTTCAAGTTACCTGGAATAATAGTCCACCTAGCTTATATCTCTTGTCCTGGCCAAATGCCATCCTAGTTGGAATGGAACACACACGAACACTTTATGCATTAGAAAAATGAGCCTGACTCCCAGGATTCTGCTTAGTTTAAATGCAAAGCTGTTCCTGTCCTTGAGTGACTTACATCTCTGTTGTCCAGTTGAGGTTATCTATCTCAGCTCCTACCTGAGGAAATAACCTGATACAAATTAGCGTTATTTGGGGGATGAACATATTTTCCCACTGACTTCTGATTTTTGATTTCAAAGGTGAGCCTGTGAAATGAACTTGAACTTTCACACCTGTCCTTTCTGCTGTTCTGAGACCTAAGCAGCACTTTGCTGTTTATGGATGGATTCATGATTGCCTCGCTATGACCCTTATTTCCAAACATGAATTCATTAGTGGAACACCTTTCCCTCAATGTTACTGACAAATATGTTTCATTTTGTTGGTTTGTTTCTTTTATTTGTTAAATTTCCTCACAGAGTAGTTGTTTTAAAAAAGTGTCTTTTAAGAGAATTGACAAGACCTTTGTAATGTTCTGAGCTAATGAAATCTAGCATTACCTAGGATAACCTAGACATGACATAAGTGTAAATTCTTTTGTTGCCTTTGCCCATTATATGATGCAGTTTTATCCTATTTGTGCCTTGGCTCTATGTGGGTTACATTACAATATGAGGAATTTGCCCTGAATAGTTCTGGATGTTTTAACAATAATAAAACAGGTAAAATGACCTTGCAGCAAAAATCATGGATAAGGTGTATTTCAAAAGTTGACTCAAAATTCACTTTCTCCTAAGAAATACGAGTTCAGCGTACAAGAAGCCAACTTGTTCTTATTTACCTTAGTTAAAATGAGAATAAAATATGATCTTGGTGGACATTCTTGCTTCCATGGTCAAAGATTTGTTGCAATCTTTGGTAGCCGTCTGATTACGGTGTGTCAACGAACAGTATCTTAGGATCCTCTCTTTTCTGCTATTTCAGCAACTATAGAGATGTGCTTTCAGGCCCACCTGCTTTTAGCGAAAGTCATATTATACCTGTGCTTACCCACAGCATGGACTCATTCTGCTAGACTCCACAGATGGAGGGTGATGCTCACCACTGACCTGGTGAGATGTCAGTGACAAGTAGCTGGAGAAATGAGCAGTGAAAATAACAGGGAGGGTTATCGTTAACAAGAATACTGTCCGTTCTCAAGTAAGTGCTGACAAAATTAAAACCTCTACAGACGGAGCAGTGCTTGGAGCACCTCGAATAAGATTTCCTGAACAGTCTGGATTCAGCCTGCACTAGGGGTGAATATGCAGGTTTATTGTTCTTTCTATAGTACATTTTTCCTTTAGGTGGCATGATGTTTAGTGAATGAGCTGATTTTGAATCTCTGTGAGTTTGGATACATTGTTATCCTGCTAAGTCTCACCACTTTTATATATAATATGGAGACAATAATAATAGCAATCATAATATTATGCAGATCTATTGAAATGATGTATGTAAAGTACTTAACATAGTACAGTGCAGCACATGGCTAATGTTCCATAAATGGCAGTTATAAATGATTCTGTTCAGTCTATGTTCCTGCTAAGAAAAAAATCAAATTTCCAAAACAAAAATCCTGGGAAATCTGGAAATTTCTCTAGAAAGACTGCTTTTCTTATTTTGACTGCTTTTTGAGGACAAAAGAATTATCAATTGTAATGAATTGAACCACAGCTTGGGGACACACTAAACAAATATACATATGTACACATACAAACTTTGGTAGATAGGTGTTGTGGGTGTGGTACTTTCTGATCTCTCTCCCTCCCAGGAGGCTATGTAAGGCTGGCAAGACTGAAGGTCTTATTGAGATCTCTGTGTTTCTCATTCACACATTTGATAATACTTTTCTCTCTGCTCACTATGGGCTTCTGATTTCAGGTTCTGAACTTAATACCTGCTAGACTATGATTCAGCAAGACATCCGTGTTTAACCTTTTGTTTTCCTCTCATAAAATGGGGCTAAGGGGCTGATGTTGTTGCATAGCAGGTTAAACCGCTGCTTGCGATGCTGGCATCCCATGTAGGTACTAGTTCAAATCCTGTACTGGTTCAGATCCCACCTGCTCTACTTCCAGTCTTGCTCCTTGCTGACATGCCTGGGAAAGCAGCAGAAAATGGCCCAAACCCTTGGGTCCCTGGACCCTCATGGGAGGCCTGAGTGGAGTTCCTGGCTTGTGGCTTAGGCCTGCCCCCAGCCCTGTGGATTGCAGCCATTTGCCTAATGAACCAGCAGATAAGAGATCTCTGTACTTCTCTATCAGTCTCTGTCTCTGTCTCTCTGTAACCTGCCTTTCAAATAAATGAATCTGTTTTTTAAATGAGAGTAAAAATAGTGCACCACTTTCTGAAACAGTTGTGAAAAATAAATAAGGTAATGCTTAATATATTGAAAAGAGTGAGATAACTCAGCGAACAACCTGTTCTTTGACAGTCTCCACTCTGGGATAGGTTTACCATTAACCTCAGTTTGCTTTCTGTGGCTGTGGGACTGCTTAAGTTTCAGATTGAGGTCATTATTTTTATCAACTCTTTTCCATCAAGTACTGGAGTTTTGGGAACGTTTTATGCTTCTCAGATGCCTCTTGCATCTGTTAATTAGTGGGACTGTTAATTAGCTTTCCCTAGTTCTTCTCCCTGCTCTCTGCACCCTCTGATCTGTGCTGTAGCTCTTTCTAAACTGTGCTGCCACAGTGGGCAACTTTTTTTTTTTTTCTGTTCAGGTCTAACTTCCAGTAGGAAATAGTTTCTTCCCTGTCAGGTAGGACCTCAAAATGATTCCATGGCTATACCGAAATCCTGGATTGAGTCACTTCCTACAGCTGCAGTTTTGAAGAGCCACGGAGTCTCTAGGGGCTACAGTCACTTAGGAATTTGCTCTCTTTCCAAACCCATCCCAGGAAGGGCATCACATAGATGGCATCTGTATTGATGTAACAGAGCAGCTTCAGTAACAATAGATAGTAGCATATATGATTTCAGAACACCTTCTGGATTCCAAGTTTATAAGGTTCGTTTATTCATGCTACTCATTCAACACCTGTTTCTTTAGCACCTTCCATGTGCTAAGATGATTTTCGGTCTTCAGGATTCAGCAGGGAAAATAGATAGACTGTGCTTAGTTATGGGATTATTTTAACGGTTTTTTTTTTTAATTTGTTTGAAGGGCAGAGTGACAGAGAGTGACACAGAGAGGTGGGGGTGTGGTTCTTCCATCTGAAGTCCACTCACCAAATGGCCACAACAGCCAACAATGCAATAATCCATCTGGGTCTCCTACATGAGGGGCAAAGACCTGAGTACTTGGTCATCCTCTGCTGCTTCCCTAGACACATCAGCAGGGAACTTGGTCAGAAGTGGAGCAGCTGAGATTTGAGCTGGCGGCAAGCAAAGGCTTAGCCCAATGTGTCACAATGTTGGCCCCAAGAAGGGCTATTCTTTGTTCAGATTTATTTATTTATTTGAAAGGCAGAGTTACAGAGAGATAGAGGCAGAGAGAGTGAAAGAGATCTTTCATCTGCTGGCTCACTCCCCAAATGGCTGCAACAGCCAGAGATGGCCCAATCCAAAGCCAGGAGCCAGGAGCTCCTCCTGGGTTTCCCACATGGGTGCAGGGGCCCAAGGACTTGGGCCATCTTCCACTGCTTTCTCAGGCCATAGCAGGGAGTTGGATTGGAAGTGGAGCAGCCAGGACTTGAACCAGTGCCCACATGAGATGCTGACACTGCAAGTGGCAGCCTTACCAGCTACACTACAGTGCCAGCCCTACGAGGTTTAATTTTTATACTGACCATGAAGTTACACTTGAATTGCCAGTGATATTTGGAGAAAGAACATTTGGGGCAGGGGAAAAAGCATTTACAAGGACATGGAGGCAAAAATGCATCTGACATCTTCACATGGCTGCTGGCTGAGTGAAAAGATATGGGACAGTTCAAAGAAACATTCACTGATGAGAACAAAATGGATCACTCTAGGCCACTGTAAGGACTTTGGCTTTTACTTTGGGTTACTTACCAACTCTATTGATTTCTGTAACATGGAAAGAATGAGTGCACTTCAGGTAAGGCTGTCCAGGTACGTCAGGATTGGGACACATTGCTGAGGGTGGCCATTATAGGGACTTGTGGTGGTCATATCAGTAGGCAAAATAAGTGTTCACCCAAGTGAAGAAATGAATGTCAAATAACGGCTCTTTAGATTATATTCATAAACTTTATACCAGTTATCGTAATTCCTGAGAGTTCATCCACTTTTTATTTAAACCTCATTTTTTGTCTTCAAATTACTGTCATTAAATGTGGATATGGTTGGCCAGCGCCACTGTTCATTTGGCTAATCCTCCGCCTGCGGTGCTGGCATCCTGGGTTTTAGTCCCTGTTGGGGTGCCAGATTCTGTCCCGGTTGCTCCTCTGCCAGTCCAGCTCTTTACTGTGGCCGGGGAAAGCAGTGGAGGATGGCCCAAGTGCTTGGGCCTTGCACCTGCATGGGAGACCAGGAGGAAGCACCTGGCTCCTGGCTTTGGATCAGCGCAGTGCACCGACCATAACGGCCATTTGGGGGGGTGAACCAAAAGGAAGACCTTTCTCTCTGTCTCTCTCACTGTCTAACTCTGCCTGTCAAAAAATGTAGATATGATTGATAAGAGTAGTATGTTCAGCAATTATTACATCTCTGAGATAAATTATCGTTGGCAATGGGAAAGTCACTTCATGACAACTGAAGAAATCCCTTAAATTTGGCAAGCACTTAATCGATTGGATGAGGAGGTGGTCGGTGACACCAATCTTGGCCATCGTCAAGGGTGATGAACGAAACCTAAAGTTACAGTGAAGGCTTTTTTGAGTCGTTGTCACAGCATGGGGAAGAGGCAACAGCACAAGCTCCCCATCAGTCCATTTTCTCCCATGCAACAGTACCATGCCAAGGTCAGGTAGATATAGCACAGCTGGGAAGGAGGTCTTATTATCAAGGTGTCCAAAGCCAATGGCTCCTGCCTCGTTATGGACCCACACATGGAGGATGAGTGGGAGACAGGCTGGGGAAGGGCTGGAAATGACTAAGTCAAGGTGGATGGAAAAGTGCACTTGCCAGTATTCCCAACAAAGGAGGCCTTCGTACAGACGAGCCTGTACACCTGCCTATCATCCGAGTGTGCTCAGCCCAGAAGGTCCCGAGTCCTTGCCTGCTACCTAACCCCAGAGACTGCGATGCATTGCTCTGCACAGCAGCTGGTGTGGGGAAGGAAGGATCTGCTGGGGAAAGACTGGTAACTCTTTATGGGCAGACATGAAATAGCACATGTAAGATTTTGGCCTGGAGCCAAAATCCTCCTTGTGAGCAGGTGTTGGTCGTTGAATCAATAACATAGCTAGAGGTTTACTAATAGCCATAAAGGAAGAGGGGGCCAGAAAATGCTAAGTGGGGAGATGGGTTTGACTATGGACAATCTTCCTGATATTTTTTTTCTACAAATGAGACTGGGTGAATTTTATTAGATCCAGTTTAGACATTTTAATCAGTTGAGAGAAAATTGAGTCAGTGCAAAACATAAGTAAAATTATGTTCATATTGGTCTCTCCATCTGTATTTGGATATTGTCTTCTATATAACTCAAATAATTGATAATGGCTCATTTAAATCAGAGTTTCTCAGCCAAGAATTTCAACAAGAATACTGTGTTTTTGGAGGCATAATTTATTTTTTAGAATTTTAGAAATACATATCTGTCATCATTAAATTCTAATATTATGTCTGTATTTTGTGCTAGCTAGGTAAACATAGTTGATTAATGAATGATGATTTTGCTTTAAAATAAAAGAAGTAGTTTGTTTAATCATCATCTATTTTATATTTGTAGTAAACATGAAATACAGAAACAGATAAAACTGAAACATAGAAATAAGTAAAAGCAATATTGAAATTGCTTGATTTCAACAGCCCCAATCAGATATTAAATAGTCCCCCAAATTGTAAGACATTAACATCATTTGATATCTCCAAAAGCATTTATTTGATATTTTAAACAGTAATGATTTCAAATAGTGTGTGTTCATATGTTTTTATTTTATAGGTTTAATTACTCCAGCAAACTTTGGTGAAATATGAAGTGCCCCAAAATGTTCTATTTTATTCTAAATTGGTTCTAATTTCCTTTGATAACAAATTCTAAATTGTCACACAATTAAAATAAAAGAACAATTGGGATAATTAAATATTAAAAACCACAATTATGTACTCATTGCTAGGTATGTGGATAAAATGTATAAATATACAAGTTCCTGAAGGAACATAGTCATTGGGAATAATAAGTGGGAAGCACCAAAAGCAGTGTGCCTTAAACTGTTGAATGTTTTCTAAATGTGAGACCTGAATAATCCATTCATATACCTTGAACATGTTGTCGTTCATTAATTCTTATATGAAGTTAAGTAAAGGTCTAAATATTTGGCTTCTTCTAGTGCGCTATGGTATCAGATTGTCTTCCTCAACTTTCTGTAGTCTTCACTTTGTTTTTGAATTAAATATCATTAATCAATCATATTTACTCTTGTAAATATCTGGGCCATTCCTACTGAACACTGGTTTTAGAAGATAATCTGCTTCAAGTACACAATCGTTATTTGAAAGTTACAGTCCATCGTGTTTGCTTCCAACCTTTTTCTTCTAGATTTTTCTCTGTCTTAGCAGATAGAACTATGGGGTTTCCTGAGTTCTAAAATTTACTGTTATCTTTTTTTCAGAAAAATAAATAGGCTTTTATTCCCATGGATATTAAAATGGAAACTTGTATGGATTTTTATCACAGGGAAAGCACCATAGTTCATGGTGAACTCAAAAATAATATGTAATATAAGGGATACGTTAATTTGCTTGAATTAATGATTTCACAATGTTTCCAGATTTTAAAACGTGAAGTTTTAAAATCTACATGATTTTTGTTAATGAAAAAAGTGGCTTATTAGAAAATAAGTTCTGGCTGGCGCCATGGCTCACTAGGCTAATCCTCCGCATACAGTGCCAGCACCCCAGGTTCTAGTCCCGGTTGGGGTGCTGGATTCTGTCCCAGTTGCTCCTCTTCCAGTCCAGCTCTCTGTTGTGGCCCAGGAGTGCAGTGGAGGATGGCCCAGGTACGTGGGCCCTGCACCCACATGGGAGACCAGGAGGAAGCATCTGGCTCTTGGCTTCGGATGGGTGGATCACCTACGCACCAGCTATAGTGGCCCCTTGGGGGGTGAACCAATGGAAAAAGGAAGACCTTTCTCTCTGTCTCTCTCTTCTCTCTCACTATCTAACTCTGCCTGTCAAAAAAAAAATAAGTTCTGTAATCTTCAAGCAAAATTAAATTAGAACTAAATATTGGTTATGTACTCATAGGAAGTATCCAGAAAGTAACACCCTACATTTAACAGTGGTACTTCTGCATACGCTATGTAATGTGGGAGTCTTGAAGGTGATAAACACAATTAATTATATGATTTAATTTTTTATTATTATTTAGTATTTACCACTTAAAATTGTTATAAACTTGTTACTATGTGCATACTCCTCAATGTTACACTACATCAAACTATCCTACAGAAAACTTTACTTTTGCTTTGTATTTATTTGTTTGACATGTTGGGAAAGAGCGAGAGAGAAAGAGATACAGTATGCTTGTATCCACTGGTATCTGAAAACTCAATTACTTGAGTCAGCTACTGCGGTCTTAGTTTTCCTTCCTGGCCCTCAGACTTCACTACAACATCAACTCTCTTGAGGCTGTCTTGCAGAGCTTAGGATTTACCAGCTTCCATAATCCTCTGAACCAATATCTTATAATACATCTCTTCATGTGTGTATGTAGATAGATATATAGAAATTTATTCTATGAATTCATATATATGTACATACATATACATTTATCCCTTAGTATTTTTTATGTGAAAAGATAGATGGATAGGTAGGTAGGTATGTAGGTGGGTAGATAGATAGATAGATCAATTGATCAGTCTCCTATTGGTTCCATATCTTTGAATAACCATAACACAACTATCCTATATTTCTATAATGGTGTTTGTTATGTATTCATACTTGTATTATTTTAGAGAGCTCCTGTATTCCTGTATTTTCTTTAGTCTCAGTTGTACTGAGTAAGTATACATTGTCATTCAACCTATTGTCTATGCACTATAGCAGTTATTAGAGAACTTGTGATAAGTGCAGATTCTGAGGTCCTACCCTGGCTGTCCTGGGTCAGGGTCAACATCCTAACAATATGCAGGTGTTCTGTATGTAGACACATGTGAGTAAGCACAAGTCAAGGGAAACTCAACTTCAGCATGGGTATATATTATGTGACACTGAGAATGCATTTTAGCTATGTGTACCTCATTTTCTTCATTTCTGAAGGCTTGATCAATCAAGTTCTCAGGTCATGCCTTGAAATGATATAGAAAATAATTATAATACAGCTGTTAGTAATAGCAGATGCAGACACTGGTACAGGAGGTAACAACAGTAAAACACAAGACTAAGACACGGGAGAGAACCTGAAGTTAGTGAGAAAGTATCTTGCATCTGGATTTGAACTCTACTGGCATGCTGAATGGTTTTGATTAGGTCATTTTAGCTCTTGGGCTTTATGGTCTTTATTTTTAAATTCACACTGTTGGACTAAATGTGCATGTGCTTATTTGATATAGGAAAGTGTGGCTCTAACCTAATTGTAGTGGCACTCTTGATCATGGACTTATTGTGTCCTTTCTAATTTCAAATGTCCCATTTTTTATAATATCCACTTGGCTAGCCTGTAAGCACCAGAAAATAGTAACGGACATTGCTTAAGCATGATTGACAATCAGTGGGAAGAAAAGCCATCAACAATGGGACATTTTTGCTTCCAGTTCATTTTTAACTTGTGACAAAGGACAGAAAGAATCCTTCCTCGTCATAATTAGCATACTGTAATATTGCACCATTAAACACATTTTAGCTGACATTTTTCACCCAAATTTTATTTCAAGATCATGTTAGTAATATTCCTGAGGCATTTTCTTACTTGAAAGATTTTATTTCAATTAGTTGCATATCAGAATTTAGGACAAGTATGGGGTAACACTAAATCTAAACCAGAAAATATATATCTGTAATTATCTGTAATACATTTCTATTCCTGAATTATTCATTAAAATATACTATTGAAAACCAGTATCTCATTATCTACCTTGAAATGGATTGTGAAATACCATTTACCAAAATATCAGATTAAGATGTCATATCTTGGAAGATGAAAGTTACTTATAAGATGGGTTGATTTCACACAGTGTATGAAAATATTTATTTTAATAAAATAATAAGCATATATATAACTATATATTTTGTTGAATAAGGAAGAGGCAGAAATGGGAATTCTTTTAAATAAAATGCATATATTTACATGAATTCATTTATGAATGGAAAATTATAAGCAGTGAGTGGCAGATAGGTGAAAGTGTGCAGACTTAGAAACATAAGCTGCTGCTGAGCAGCTTGGCTTGCTTGTAGCTTGATTAGAATGATGCAGTGTGGGAAGAAGGAGGCAGTGCGTGAGCCTTCCCGGTTAGCAATACAGACTAGAGAATCTGCCAGAACTGCAAGGCACTCTTTCCAAGGAAGCTTGAGACATCTTGTTGTAATTTGGGTGAATAATCGACGCTGAGGATGGAGAGCAAGGAGTAATATATTCCAGCTGGTTAGTGAGACTAACCAAACAGGCACAGAGGAATCTTCCAGTAGAAGTCCAGGCTGGCCCTTGGGTGCCTGATGTGTCGCCAGTGGAGGTAGAGTTCAAACAAAAGCCAAAAATTAAGAATTGACTCCAACCCTCAGGAAAGCATAATTTTCCTGGTAAGAGTGACCCTGTTGCCAGATAAATGGAGAAGAATCAGGCAGAAACATATATCAAGTAACTCGATGTGGTTATCAGAGACAGATTTTACTTCTGTCGTTAGGACATTCCAGCAGATGGGTGAGAGGGGGTTGGGAGACCTGGGCTTCATTTAAGAATGGTGTTGTCACTGGAAATTCACATGAGAATCAATGCCAGTAACAAACACCCATTTATATAATCAAAGTTGCGTGAGTGCATTTGATATTCCACATCTTTGGTCAATTTAAGAGCATATGTTTATAACCACAGTATTAGTAGGAGAGGAATCTAGGTACCAGAGCTCTTCAACTGTCTCAGTCAAGTGGACCCTAAGCCTTAAGGGGTATCACAAGAATGTAAAACACTAGAATGTCAGTTTCTAGAGAGCAGACACTGTCACTGCTATTCACTACTCTGTGTCAGCCATTAGCTAGTGCATTCCACACACTAAGTCAACATTTTCTGGATGAGTGGAATAATCATAAAAAATGCAGAGATGGGAAAAATTATAACCAGTACAAATATATAAGTCGTGGGAGCATTCTCATGCAATATGCTATTCTGAAAATTTAGCCAAGTGAAAACAGTTTCACACAAAACATTTGTGTATATATATATGTGTGTGTGTGTGTGTGTGTGTGTGTGTGTTTATATATAAAATGCGGTCTTTCTATTTACTATTCAGGGATCAGCATCTGATTCCATCTTATAAAATGCATCAAAATTTATTTATAAAAGTTTCTATATTGTTTCTGGGTTTTTTCATTTTTTATTTTTATTTATTTATTTTTTTGACAGGCAGAGTTAGACAGTGAGAGAGAGAGACAGAGAGAAAGGTCTTCCTTCCATTGGTTCACCCCCCCAAATGGCCGCCATGACCAGTGCGCTGTGCCAATCTGAAGCCAGGAGCCAGGTGCTTCCTCCTGGTCTCCCATGCGGGTGCAGGGCCCAAGGACTTGGGCCATCCTCCACTGCCTTCCCGGGCCACAGGAGAGAGCTAGACTGGAAGAGGAGCAACCGGGACAGAATCCGGCGCACCGACCGGGACTAGAACCCAGGGTGCCGGTGCCATAGGCAGAGGATTAGCCTAGTGAGCTGCAGCACCGGCCACTACTTGTTATTTTTAAAAATTCAAGCATTTTTACAAGAAAAAAGTCAAATAAAGTTATTAATACCTTCAAAAATCTACTTACGTGACTTTGACACTGCATGTAAAAATAAAATAATCCTGTTCATAGTAGGCAAACAGAGAAAATACTATGTAATTCATTGATCAAATATATTAGTAAGATTAGAGAACTGAGAATTGAATATTATAGATAACAGTAACAAACTTGGCAGAGGTAGGATATTGTTTTGGAACAAAGCTTTTGATTGCTTTAATATAACAGTGTAAACTTAAAGAATACTTGTTTTAAGGCACTGAATTCTCATCTTTTCTAAATCCTAGTCAGTGTGAAACCATAAGGAAGGCTAACCTCCATACTGCCTGAGGTGCAGCGGTATCATAAACACTGTTCTCTGTGAACCACGCAATAAGCAGATTAAATGCATGATGAATACATCAGTTTCAGCTCCCCATGCAATTCAGAGGAAGAGTGACCAACATTCAGATGCATACTTGCCCACCAGATTTATTCCTGATCTGACTTTCACAATAGCTGTATTAATAATTTACTAAGGGATAAAACTGTTTCATCTTTTTACAAAGAAAAAATGAGGTCAGAATAATATGATAAATGTTCTTCTGTCTTTTTGATAGACGTTTAACACCAACACTATTAAATGTATATAAGCTGCCAGAACAAATTAGTTGCAATTAGCTATTTTTTTTAGCTCAAGAAAAGCCTAAATTCACATTTAAGAGTCCATCTGTATGCAACTGTGTACATTTTTACCTCTTTGCAGTAGGTCCAAGATAGGGCATTAGACTTCTTTGCTATGTTACTCCTTCAGCAGCAAAGGAAATACCATCACATTAAAGCAATGAAAGGAAACTCACTTAGGCGTAGATTTGATTCAAGCGGATCATTGTTTAACCTTATATAACCTCTTTTTTTAAAGATTTATTTATTTATTTGAAAGTCAGAGTTACACCGAGAGAGGAGAGGCAGAGAGAGAGAGAGAGAGAGAGAGAGAGAGAGAGAGAAGAGGTCTTCCATCTGCTGGTTCACTCCCCAACTGGCAGCAACAGTTGGAGCTGCAATGATCCAAAGCCAGGAGCCAGGATCTTCTTCTGGGTATCCATGTGGGTGCAGGGGCCCAAGGACCAGGGCTATCTTCTACTGCTTTCCCATGGCACAGTAGAGAGCTGGATTGGAAGTGGAGCAACCGGGACTTGAACCAGTGCCCTTAATGTAACCTCTTTCAGTCACTTTATTTTGTCTTATTTTGTTCATCCCAAACAAATTATTGTTAATTTTTTGTTTTCTTATACAAAAAGATATGCTTTTATGCCATATTTCAAATAGATCCAGTGAGTAATATGCTTTAGGTGTGTGAGAAAAAGCCACAGTATTGGTTCTGGGTTCCATTTCTCCAGTTGCCTGAATCTTTATTTACAAGTGCAACTGCTTCTTAAACCAACATGCAAAGCACTGGGCCTTTCGAAAATTCTTCTCTTAGGAGTCGGCACTGCAGTGCAGCAGCAGGTTAACTCTCTGGCCTGAAGCGCCGGCATCCCATATGGGCACCAGTTCTAGTCCCAGCTGCTCTGCTTCCACTCTAGCTCTCTGCTGTGGCCTAGGAAAGCAGTGGAAGATGGTCCAAGTCCTTGGGCCCCTGCACCCACATGGGAGACCCAGAAGAAGCTCCTGGCTCCTGGCTTTGGATTGTCACAGCTCCGGCCCTTGAGGCCAATTGGGGAGAGAACCAGCAGATGGAAAACCTCTCTCTCTCTCTCTCTCTCTCTCTGCCTCTCCTCTCTCGGTGTAACTCTGCCTTTCAAATAAGTAAATAAATCTTTAAAAAAAAAAGAACATACTTCTCTTAGACAACAAGAACTTATTTTAAGGAGATTTTGCAAGCCTCAGGAGTTGAATGTTAACCACATTTTATCTAGGTTGGTTCTCAGTAGCTATCTTTGCATAGAACAGATTAAGTAAGAAAGATGAGGAAAAACAAAACATGGCAAACAAAAACATATCAGATAGAAGACTGAAGATATTGGACATGTTGTCCTTTATTTAATTTATTCTCTAAAATAGCAGACATAGCTTTTACCATACCAGCGTGATGGAGAAAAACTATGTACAATATGAAAAAGGAAACGTTATTTAAAGTATGCCGTTTTCTTTGCTGTTTGCTCAGAGACATTTACTTTTTCCCTAATCCTCAATAAAAGTTTTTTTTTTGTCTTATGTTTAAAGGGCAAATTTCTAAAGCAAAAAATAAAAAGGAGATTTGATACTTTGAGTAGTGGGTTTTGTATTTTGAGGCATAGTATACTGAAACTGAGCTGAGTCTTTAGACAGACTATTAAAGCCAAGAATAAAAATCTGACCCCAACAGAGAGAATCTAGGGTTCTTATGAGCATATACAAGAGTAGCCATTAATACTTGAGCTCACAGAAATAATACCTAAAGAACAAGCAAAGCTGCTTTCTACATTTAAGAAAGATTATCATGTAGCAATCTGTAGAGTTCTATGACAAATCTGTATTGTAAATCACCAAAAGCTAGAAAATATTAGTAGCAATTAGAGTCTACAATGAAAATTTCATTTTTCCTTAAATGGAAAAAGAGAAACAACAAAAGTGGTTAAATTAGTAAATGATCATATAAGCAATAAAAGTTTAGGCTTTTAAGTACCCTATAAATAATGTAATAAGGGAAACTGGTACAAGTGATGAGAATCAAGTTAAGAATGGAAAAAATAAAAAAATAAGACAACTCTAGGGAAATGAATGTTATTTTATTGTTTAAAAATTCATGTACACCTCCGTTGACTCCATATTTTGGCTATTATTAACAATGCTGTTATAAATATGGTGGTGCAAGTACCTCTTTGATATAAGGAGTTCTTGCTTTTTGGCTATAAACCCAGTAGTGGGATTGCTAGATCATGTGATGGCTCCATTTCTAGTTTTTTTGTAAGGAATATCCATACTGTTTCTTACAGTGGTATACACTAATTTATATTCCCCCCAACAGTGTATAAGAATTTCCCTTTCTCCACTCGCTTGCCAGCATTTCTTATTCTCTGTCTTTTGGATAATAGCTATTGTGACAGGGGTGAAGTGATATCCCATTGTGGTTTTGATTTGCATTTCATGTTGACCCTTTGTATTCTTTTATAATAGTCCATTGGGATTCGTTGCCCATAATTTAACTAGATTGGCTGTTTATTGTTGTTGAGTTTTTTGAATTGTTGATATATTCTGGATATTAATCCTTTCTCAGATAAGCAGTTTGCCAATACTGTCTCCATTCTGTTGAATGTCTTCATTCTATTGATTGTTCCTTTTGCTGTGCAGAAGCTTCTGAGTTTTATACAATTCTGTTTGTACAGCTTTGCTTTTCTTACCTGCACTTTTGGGCTCCTATACAGGAATTCATTACCTATATCAATGTCTTGTCCACTATGTTTTCTTCTAGTAATTTCATAGTTTCAGGTCTTACACTTAGGCCTTTGATCCATGTTGAGCTGACTTTTGTGTATGGTGAGATGTAGAAATCTAATTTTGTTCTTCTAAATATATCCATCCTGTTTCATTAGTACATGGAATATTATTCAGCTATTTTAAAAAGAATAAAAAAATTTTAAAAAGAATGAAACCTTGTCATTTTCAGTTAAATGGGTGGAACTGGAGGACATCATGTTTAGTGAAATAAACTAGGCACAGAAAAACAAATACTGCATGTTCCCCTTTACATGTGGGAGTTAAAATTAACAAAAAAAAAAACTCAATCTGAATACAGAATGTTGATTACTAGAGGCTAGGAGAGATGGGAGAGAGAGAATTCTGGATGAAACAAAACAGTCTAAGCTAAACGTGGTTCATTAACCATGACAGATATATTAATATGAGGTGCTAGTGCAGAAATGGGATGGGGTGTACTGGAACTCTGTATTACTGCCTCTGTTTTGTGAATTTAAAACTATTGTGAAATAAAATGCTAAAAATTATTAACAATAATTGCATGTGTTTGTAGGCTACGGTGTGATGTTTCAAGACATTTATAAAGTAGGTACTGGTCAAAACAGGGTTATCAGCATTTCTCCTTTCACAATGCTTTGTGGCTGGAAGCTTGGAGCTTTATTTTTCTGTTTGGTCACAATACTAGTTTATTGTGAGCTATAATTTCCCCACTGTGTGTATGTGACAGGTCATTTTCCTTTGAATTATGTTTCTTATCCTTTAATAAAACACATGTTTGAATCTTCTATCTACTATCTACTATCTATCTACTATCTATTTCAGTTTCCTGCTTAGAAAGGCTGTCACTTATTGATTACATTTACATGCAGCATTGTTTTTATTTAATCTTCACTTGAATTTTTAATTCAGTTTCTTGGATTAAAACCCTAAACTTATGCATTTGCCCACCTCTCCTGTAATCCCTTTACCACAGGATCAGTGGGTGATAGATTAAGTGTTTGTTCAGTGGAGAACAGATGATGACTCCTGAAATGAGGAGTCATGAGCCAAACGTTCATGCTTCTTGCTGGTGTGTTTACAGTTTTATATCAAAGTTATCAGAGTTATGACATCAACCAGTGGGAGAATAGTTGATAGTCCTTCTGGAGAGTAAGGCGGAATAGGTCTGAAAACTGTTGGTTCTGTTTTGTGTATATATATATATATATAAAATCCTGAATCCTTTATTTTTCATCACATGCATGCTTCAATTAAACTTTTTAAAATCAAAACTGAACGGCTCATTTTGGTATAAAAATGAGATACAAAATTTTCCTTTATATTTATATGGTCATTTAAAACTGAAATGCTGCCTTTATCATTCCTACATTACTGGAAATGTCTAAATCTGTTTCTGGTTCTTTCTAATTTTTAATTTTCTTTGGTCAGATTATTGCACCTGTCAATAATGCGTAATGCTATTTAACATCCTATAATTCCACATTTTAAAAACAAGCAAAGTAGCTGTTTTCATTTGTTTATTTCACTGGAGCTCAGATATTAAGAAGAAAAGCAAGAAGTATGAAGAATGACAGAGGAGAGCTGTCACTCATATGAGTTTAGGGAAAGCACACACACATAACTCACTTCAACAAAGCTGCTTTTTTTGAATCACTAGTGTTCCCGGGTAAAAGTTTGCCATTGGTTTTATAAAAACTGACCTCCAAGCCCATCAGTTATCTCAACCTTTCTCAGTTGTGTTAGTTTTTTTTTTTTTTTCTCACAGTGCCCAGTAATTCCTGCTATATATTTTAAATGTTGAAATGGTCTACTCAAGACTTTGAACAGTAGATATCCAAATCACTAAGGTTTAATTTTGTCTCTGTGTGTCATAGGTGCATGCTACATTATACATGTGTGTTTCCATGTGTTTATCTGCATGCCTAGTGAACTATGATTATGAATTATTTCAACAGTAACATTTATTTTTGCCATAGTCACATACATGTTCTTGATATTCACTATCAGACAATATAAACAGTATTTCAGATACTTTGTAATAGTAGGCATGCCTAAAAATATTTACATTGAATTCAAGAGGTAGAATTTATAAATATGAGGTATTTTTCTATTTAAGAAATTTACCCATTTTATTTGGTTTAATATTAAGATGATTTTCACTATCTATGCATGCTGCATGTAAGTAAGTGATCAAGTAAACCTTACTGTATTTGAAATTTTTTAAGCCACTTGATATACAGTATCCTTAATAATGTCCTTATGTTTTGGTTCAGAAAATATTTGTGGAAAACCTACCTTGTACTAGACATTGTACTGGGCCTGATGCTGAAACTTTAAACATGACTCAAATCTTCCGTAAGGTTGGGAGAGAGAATAAGTAAATAATTAGATGAATGAAAAAGTAATAAGAAACACAAGTCAGTGAGCAGAGCATGGTTCTGAGTCCATGAGGCACACAGAGACCACATTCATCCTGAATAAAATTGCCCAGTCGCTGAGGAAAACTCCATGTAAATGTCATGCTTCCTGTATGAATTAAATTTCATGTCTGTTCTAAGACTTAAATTTGTGTAGGATACGTCTAAATGTTCTATTTAAGTTTGTTTTCTCCCTGGAATTTCAGAAAAGGAGACATAAAAAGAATGGGCGTTTCCTTGTATGGAGATTTGGTGTGGGTTGTTAGCTGCCTACATCAGTGATTAGGTAGAGATTCCCTGGAGTGCTAGAAATTATAGTGAGAAATATTAAAACATCAAAAACATGTTAGTTTCAATTTTACTGCATCCATGTAATCTGTGTGGCTCTCATCTCCTAAAGAAGGTGGCAGAACTGAGTGACCATCCCTGCTGTGCCCCCTGTGGTCTCCCACCAGCTCTCTGTGTGGGCCTTCCCCTGAGCCCCCTTCATGCAGGCTGCTCCCTAAATGATCTCAGCAGGGGGTCTGTCCTGGCCATTGTAGCAGTGTCATCCCCTGTTTATAAACAGCATATTTCTCACAGTTCTGGAAACTGGTGAGTCTGAACTCAACCTACTGGCAGATTCTATTTCTGTGAGGACCCACTTTGTCATCTTGGCAGGGGTTGGGTGCGGAATCTGGTCTCTTTAGCCCTTTATAAGGGTGCTAATGCCATTCATGAGGAACCCACCCTGTGACCTAATTACTCCCCCCAATTCCCACCTTGAGGATTGGGTTTCAACTGATTAACGAATTTGGGGGAGATCCAAATAGGGAGACCATGGCATAAAGGTTTAAGGTATAAAGGAGCCCCCGCTGATGTGGTCAGCTCAGTCAGAACCTCTGTGCAGGGTGACGCTGCCCCCTGTCTCCCTCCATGCCCCCTCCTTCAGAATTTAGTTAGAAAGTTCTCTTTCACCCTCACCCTCACCCTGAGGTGAAATTTTCCCTACGTAATCCCGTCTCATTTGCTTTCACACCATTTGAAATAAATAACTAAATCTGAAGAGATACAGTTCTACTTAATTCCCAACTCTTTCCATTTGCTGGGGACACTGACCATTTATTCATTAGTAAATTCATTTATTCCTTAACCGAATGTGTGTGTTCTAGAGGGCGGACTCTGTGATAAGTTGTCTCTCAAGTGTTAAACCCTGAGTAGAGCTAAACTGTGTCTTGTGTTGAATTTGACATTTGGAACACAGATTTAAGTAAATGCCAGAATTTCATTCTGAAGATGTAGCAATTTCCTCTATTTGAAACAGTTTGTCCTTTTTGGTTGTGTGTAGTTCAGTCAAAAAAACATTTATACAAACTTCTGGTGGCTGCTCCCCATAACCAAATTGTGTAAATCCATTAAAACCACAGAATCTTACAAGAACAGGATATGATTCATACTTTGTCCATGTCTTCGCTGTTTCTTTGGCTCTTGTTTTTTCTTCTCCTAGTGTGGGATGCATTCATTAGCTCTGTGTTAACAGCAAGGTCTTACACGTATTATGCTGCCCTTTGACGTGGAAGAGCTCCAGATTACGTGTTTTTCTTTACCTTGTTGCTGAAATGGAGTTTGAAATCATCCTATAAAACATTAGAATCACTTTTGGGAAATCATGTATGTATAGTTTTGACAAAATAGCCTCATCCTTAAAAGCTGTTCCCACAACTCAACTCATTTGCTATGTAAGAAAGACTCTTAGATATCAATGTCTACATGTTATCAGAAATTTCTCTTTATTTTACGTACTTTTTGAGTGAAAGGGTGGCATACTTCTCTTTACCCATTTGCACAACCTGTGTTTTCATTCTTAAGCACAACCCCTGCCCGCCTTGACATCTGTTACACTGAAGTCCTTTCTCTGATCTTCACCCAACCGCATTCCTTCTTTCAACTCCACTTCTACCCTTGCCTTGTAAGAGTCTTGAGGCTACTCCAGGAAAGGGATGTGAGAGTTAGAAAAGAAGAGTGGACTCCCACCTCTAATTCCTAAATGAAAGCTATCATATAAGGCTCCCTTAAAATGTGAGGCTGCATGCATAGTTGTTCAGCCAGACAGTCTGCTGCATGAAAACCTTAGCCTCTTTGTCCTAACTGGGGCAGGAAGAGTTGGAAGTAAGCAGGGGGACTTAGTCTGAAGCTACCCTCCAGGAGTGTTTCACCACCAGACTTCAAATGGTCTTTTACTGGAGGACCCTCAGTGCACGTCCAGAGAGCCCATACTGTGTGAAAGGACAGATCCTGTTTCGGCAAATTCCACTTCTGCGTGGCCCCCTTCTGAGAAAATGCTTGTTATGAAGGGACACACTTGTTCTTCACTGGCTTCACTCTGACAATCACCGTTCTCATGTTTGTGAGTAAAATGGCACAGTCTTGTCTGTGGTGCCACCTATGCCCCAGACATCATCCTAGGCTCGTGCCTCTGCCGCTCTTGCTGGAAGCCAGGTGACCAGATGGCCCAACCACAGGTGTCAGCTCCGCCCCCACCCTAGTGGGATTCACTGCTCCTACCCCCCGCCCCCCCGCAAAGGTTTAACAGGACCTGTTCCAGAACACCTGTTGTCTTTCTCTCTTACACTCTCTTACTCTCTGTCCTCCACCCCACCCCGCGCCCGCCATCGGGCTTCCCCCATCCAGCAATTTCTCTTAACTCCAGTATTTTGTGGCGATGTTACAATGTTTCTCCTCATCCATATCTTACATTGCCTAGAGATAAAAAAGTTTGTAGATACTAAGAATTAACACCTTTAGGCTCTCTTGGCTCCTCTCATCTGCTCTCCTCTCCTCTCGTCTCTCGTCTCTCTTCTCTCCTTGCTAGCTCCTCTCCTCGCTATCTCTCTCTTACACTCTCCTCTCTCTTTTGCCCTCTTCGCCCCTTCCCTCCAGCCTACTGGTTTTTCCTAATAAACCCTTTCCTTTTTAAAAAAAAGAATTAACACCTTTAATCAAGGACCATAACCTTTCTTCCCATTTATCTCATTAATAGACCCATTTCCAAAAAAATTGTTTTTTCATGTTTTTGAATTCCTGTTTATATGAAGTTGCTGTGAATAATTGGATATTGATAATAGTTGCAATAACTACTATAATGAAGTTTTAAATACTGAGAGCATATGTTCACACAAAAAAAATTTTTTTTCACAGGCAGAGTTAGAGAGAGAGACAGAGTGAAAGGTCTTCCTTCCGTTGGTCCCCCCCCCAAATGGTGCTGATCCGAAGCCAGGAGCCAGGTGCTTCCTCCTGGTCTCCCATGCGGGTGCAGGGCCCAAGAACTTGGGCCGTCCTCCACTGCCTTCCCGGGCCACAGCAGAGAGCTGGACTGGAAGAGGAGCAACCAGGACAGAATTGGCACCCCAACCAGGACTAGACCCCGGGTACTCGCGCCGCAGGCGGAGGATTAGCCTAGTGAGCCGTGGAGCCGGCTACACAAAAATTTTAATACCAATTTTTATTAGGAAGAAGAATGGCAGTGTATTCAATAGAAGCATTCAAACATAACACTATGTTAGGCAAGGAATCTGGAGGGCAAGCGATATGGAAATACAATTTCATTGAGAAAAAAACATATAGCTTTTTAAGATTAAAATGATTTGTTCATTTGTTTTAACTGAATTATGGGTTCATCACTTCAACACTGTTATATTATAATCTTGGATACCTTTTAGAAAGAGATGTAGGGAGTACACATTCAGCCTAGCAGTGAAGGTACTCATGTCCCACGTTGGAGACCCTAAGTTCCATCTCGGGCTCTGGTTCCTGACTCTAGCTTCCTGCAGTGCAGATCTGGGGAGGCAGCAGTGGTGACTCCAGTCACTGGTTCCTGCCACCCACAGGATAGACCAGGAGTAGATTCTTGGTTCCTGACTTAGCCTGACCCAGTCCCCATTAATGTACGCATATGGGGAGTGAACCAGTAGATGGGAGCTCCATTTATTTGTCTCTGAAATAAGAAAAATGATATGACAGTAGTTAAATGCAAATGATACCCTTTTTAAACCATTGAAATATATGACATCTAACTTTTAAAATGCATATGAGAATATATAGTTTTGAAAATTAATTTAGGGGGCTGGCGCTGTGGTATAACAGGTAAAGCTGCTGCCTGTAGTGCTGGCATCCCATATGGGTGCAGGTTCGAGTCCCAGCTGCTCCACTTCCAATCCAGCTTTCTGCTGTGGCCTGGGAAAGCAGTAGAATATGGCCTAAGCCCTTGGGCCCTGCACCCTCTTGGGAAACCTGGAGGAAGTTCCTGGCTCCTGGCTTCCGATCAGCGGAGTTCCGGCCGTTGTGGCCAACTGGGGAGTGAACCAGCAGATGGAAGATCTCTCTCTCTCTCTCTCTCTGCCTCTGCCTCTCCTTCTCTCTGTGTAACTCTGACTTTCCAATAAAATAAATAAATCTTTAAAAAAAAGAAAATTATTTTAGGACATGCCTTAGTCCCAGTTCTGGAGGCTAGAGAGTCCAAGATCAAGCAGATGTGGACAATGGCGAAGGCCCATGCAGGAGTTCATAGATGGGCATCTCTATGCTGCATCCTCACCCAACTGAGCTGACCTCCTTAACTCCTTTCAGGAGGGCTCGTCCCCTGTGACTCACCTCCCAGAGGCCATACCTCCTAATGCCATCATGCTGGAGATCAGGATTTTAACGTACGACTTTAGAGGAGGGAAAAAAAAAACACGTGGGTCATAGCAGGGCATAAAGGACTGAAAACTCCACACTCTCAACCTTGGAGCTTGTCCACACTTCTGAGCATCGTGTTTTCATTATATATTTCTCTCCTTTTCTTTTTTACAGAAAGGTTTCCTGCCTTGCTGCGTCTCCCCTCCCCTCATTCCCCCACCCCCACCCCAGCAAGTAACTTTCTCCATCCAGTGCCTATAACCATTTGTGGAAGGATGTCTTCCCACGTTCCCCTGAAGGTGGACCTGTGACTTCAGAGCAGACTTCATGCCAAGGTCCCCGCCATTGGACCTATGAAACCCCTGCTTCACATACTGAGTTCCTTCCATCAAGCTCTTTCCTGCAAATTTCCTCCCAAACTGGCTGTCCACTGCCAGCGTTAGCAGTGCACAGGACAGAGGTTGCCAGGCTGGGGGGAAGGAACTGGTAATGGCTCCTGCAGGGAGGCAGAGGATTCCACCCAAAGGAAGCTGTATGTGCAGATGAGTCACTTCCGGAGAGTATGGGGCATTCCTTCTAGTCACTCTAACACTCTGACCTGTCTGAGCTTCCCAGGTCACCCCCTTTTTCTTTGAAAGTTCTCTGTCAAATAATACCAGTCCCTTATGAAGGGTGAAATATAAAGGACACGTGACCTTCCTTCATCTGAGTTTTCTGCAGGGTTGACAGGAATGACATTGCCCTCTGTGAAATGCCAGCATTCCCAATCACATGTCCATCTCGAAGCACACCTGCGTCCCATGCTCCCTTCACGTCCCTGCCAGTCCATCTCCTTCCCTGCCAGTACCTCAAGCTGCTTGTTTTCTTCTGAGCATTATCTCTGATCCCCACATGCAATGGTATTTAGCTACCAGTAGGTTGTGAACACAGCTCAAATCTCTATTTCTAGCTAAGCTCCTTCTTCTGAGCCTCATTTGAATTTTACAACCTACTCTCAATGGAGCTCTTTGTTTCGGTGTTAATTATGTCTCCCTAAATATGAGTAAAGTTGTTGCTCCTGAAAGATATACAGTGTACATCCCATGATTCCCATGTGTTTAAGCATGCGGAATCTGGTCACATTCAAATTATCCACTCTTCCACATTAGAACTCTACTGTAATTTTTTCCCATTTATTTATTTGAGAGAAAGAGAGAAGAGAGACAGGGGAAAGAGAGAGAGAGAGAGAGAGAGAGAGAGAGAGATCCTGTCCACTATTTCATTCTGCATATCAGGCCACTCTACTCAGCAGCATGTCTGTTCTCTATCTCTGTTTTCCACCTCTGGTACAATCATTCTACCCATGTCAGATGCTCTTTTCCTTTCTGCTCCAGTATGATCCCCAGCCTATGAGTGTTGACCCACTTTTCACACATTCAGTGTGGTCTTCATTTATTTTTCCATTACTCATTTATCTTAACTTTTTAGAATTCTAATATAATGTATTGTGTGTACAAATTCATTTAGACATTAAGTCAAGTATGATCTTCAATTTATATGTAAGAATTTCAGATATTCTTGGAGACTTTTCAATTATAATACTGTTCTAGAATGAGTGTTTATGTCCCCCCAAATTTCCCATCCTGAAACCCTACCCCTAATGGGACAATATTAGGGGGTGAGGCCTTAGGGGTAGTTAGGTCATGGGGGTTTAGCATTCCTAACTGGGATTAGTTTCTTCTTAAAAATTCCTGAACGAGAGACCATCTTTACTCTGCTATATTGGGCTGCACCAAGAATTGGCCTGTGGGTAACCCAAAAGGTGCTCATCAGCACCTGATGGTACTGGCACCATGGTCCAGAAACTTTAGCCTAAGAGAAATGCATTTCTGTTTTTGATAAGCCACCCAGTCTATGGTAATTTGGTACAGTAGCCAATACCAAGATTAATACTTAGGCTTTTAGAGTATAGGAATATCTTCTTTATTTTTATTTTTTTTATTTTTTATTTTTTATTTACTAAATATAAATTTCCAAAGTACAGTTTATGGATTACAGTGGCTCCCCCCCCCCATAATTTTCCTCCCAATCACACCCCTCCCATCTTCCGCTCCCTCTCCCATTCCATTCACATCAAGATTCATTTTCAATTCTCTTTATATACAGAAGATCGATTTAGTATATATTAAGTAAAGAGTTCATCAGTTTGTACCCACACAGAAACACGAAGTGTAAAATACTGTTTCAGTACTAGTTATAGCATTACTTCACATTGGACAACACATTAAGGAAAGAGATCCCACATGAGAAGTAAGTACACAATGGCTCCTGTTGTTGACTTAACAATTTGACACTCTTGTTTATGGCATCAGTAATCTCCCTAGGCTCTAGTCATGAGTTGCCAAGGCTGTGGAAGCCTTTTGAGTTCGCCAACTTAGATCTTATTCCGACAGGGTCATAGTCAAAGTGGAAGTTCTCTCCTCCCTTCAGAGAAAGGTACCTCCTTCTTTGATGGCCCCATTCGTTCCATTGGGATCTCACTCACAGAGATCTTTCATTTAGGTCTTTTTTTTTTTTTTTCCAGAGTGTCTTGGCTTTCCATGCATAAAATACTCTCATGGGCTCTTCAGCCAGATCTGAATGCTTTAAGGGCTGATTCTGAGGCCAGAGTGCTATTTAGGACATCTGCCATTCTATGAGTGTGCTGTGTATCCCGCTTCCCATGATGGATCGTTCTCTCCCTTTTTCATTCTATCAGTTAGTATTAGCAGACACTAGTCTTGTTTGTGTGATCCCTTTGACTCTTAGACCTATCAGTGTGATCAATTGTGAACTGAAATTGATCACTTGGACTAGTGATATGACATTGGTACATGGGATTGTATTGGAATCCCCTGGCACGATTCTAACTCCAGCATTTGGGGCAAGTCTGATTGAGCATGTCCCAAATTGTACATCTCCTCCCTTTCTTATTCCCACTCTTATATTTAACAGGGACCACTTTTCAGTTAAAATTTAAACACCTAAGAATAATTGTGTGTTAATTACAGAGTTCAACCAATAGTACTAGAAAAAAATACTAAAATGGATAAAGTATTACATTGTACATCAACAGTCAGGACAAGAGCTGATCAAGTCACTATTTCTCATTGTGTCCATTTCACTTCAACAGGTTTCCCCTTTGGTGCTCAGTTAGTTGTCAGTTAGGTTAGTTGTCAGTTACTTTATTTTTTGACAGGCAGAGTTAGACAGTGAGAGAGACAGACCGAGTGAAAGGTCTTCCCTCCCTTGGTTCACCCCCAAATGGCTGCTTTGGCTGGCGCAGTGCGCCGATCTGAAGCCAGGATCCAGATGCTTCCTCCTGGTCTCCCATGTGGGTGCAGGGCCCCGCACTTGGGCCATCCTCCACTACACTCCCGGACCACAGCAGAGAACTGGACTGGAAGAGGAGCAACCGGGACAGAATCCGGTGCCCCAACCGGGACTAGAACCCGGGGTGCCGGCGCCGCAGGTGGAGGATTAGCCTAGTGAGCCACGGCGTGGGCCTAGAGTGTGGGAATCTTATTTAGCTAACCTTATATGCCCAGAGCAATAGCGTGAAAACAGTAATGTTCAGCAAGTGCTTACTACATGAATATTTAAAAAGCAGTCACTTTCAAAAAGTCATTTCCAAAGTCAAGAAATGACAACTGATAATTGGAAAAATATTAAGGAGATGGAGTATTTATTAAATGTCAGAGTCCCAGAGGAAGTGTTAGGTTTTTAATAAGCAGTAAATCATCAGGAAGGATTTGAAAAATGTCTGCTTGCCCAAATGTGTCTTCCTCAAAACTTTTGCTGTTATGCTAAAAGTTACCAAATCAAATATTCCTTAGTGTTCACAAAGTCCTAATAAAAGCCAGAATGTTATTTAGAGGAGCATTTTGGCTGACATTTGTCAGGTTAGTCAGGTTAGTCGTCCATAACTTAAGAAGGTTCTGGAATGGGTAGACGTGAAGAAAAGAGGTGGAGGAGAAGGTGCAGGGTGTGAAGTTCTGTGGAAGGCAGTCTCAGAGAAAATACAGGGGGCTACCCGGGATATGTGACTAATATGCTGAAGAGAGCAACAGGAGCAAGGTGTGGGCACAGCAGGCAGCTCCTGAATGAGCTGTGTCTATGGGAGAGGGTTGTGCTTTGCACCAGATAAATTCTGTCAAATTACTATTGTGTAGGGACTTCAGTCTAGTGAAAATATCTTCAATCATAGAATTCAAGTTGTCAGTTAGAGGGAAATATCCTATTAAGATTCCTGCAGGTCTCAAACTACATTTCTGTGGGTATTTTGGCTTTCATCCACTCATCTTTTTAGGTAAGAAAAAAAGGGGTTTGGGCCGCCGCCATGTCTTCCGGGGCCAGCGTGAGCGCCCTGCAGCGCGTGGTGGAGCAGCTCAAGCTCGAGGCCGGCGTGGAGAGGATCAAGGTCTGGCAGGCGGCCACCGACCTCCAGCAGTACTGCATGCAGAACGCGTGCAAGGACGCGCTGCTGGTGGGAGTGCCGGCCGGAAGCAACCCCTTCCGGGAGCCCCGCTCGTGTGCTTTGCTCTGAGCACCGCAGGGAAGACGTTCACCGAGCAATGCCTTCGAGCACAAAGTGAAGAATGACTGCCTCCAAGTCTCTAGAAGACATTTCCTGCAGCCGAATGACTTGTAGACGTTTCAGACCTTCCCTGTGGCCTGGGCCCATCACCAAAGTCCCACAGAAAGGAATGAGTTTCTACTCAGATAAGGGAGCCCAGTGACAATGGCCTGATTGGTATGGTGAAATGCTTTATAGTAAGACAGACAAAACCCTTACCACCAATACTCCAGTCACACACCTTCCGCGAGTGAATGAGTGGTGTTTTTAAACCTGGAATGTGTTGTATGGACTGGATATTTACATTTTAGGGAGGAAAACATTTTTGTTTATTAAAAAAATGAGTATTTGTAAGATTTTGATACCATAATAAAATTCTTTTCTCATGAATTTACAGCCACTAAGTAAAGATAAGAAAGAATAAAATTTGGGGGCAGAGTAGGTATTACTAATCAAATGATGTCTTGATTTTTTTAAAGGAGAAAATTGTTTTACTTATAACACTACGTGGGAGATGTTTCATAGGAAACTTGTTTGGCAAGGTTTACGTTACCTTGGGTATTAGATTGCCCCATTCTGTGTATGAAGATTTGATCTTTGTCTTGTTAAGTTCACTTACTTTGTAGTTGTAGCTGTACTTTTAAAGAATGCCTTTAAAAAATGTTTAAAATGTGACCTACACACAGAGTGTTGCACATGATTAAAATCAAAGTAATGTAAAAATATTATAACCTAAACTAATTCTTCACGTCACAAATGTTCTACTCTGATGATGTGCCTTTGAGTTAACATGGGACACTTTTAGGATGCTTTGTGCTTTAATGTTTGAAGAGCTTGGAAATAAAAATTTCTGCTTAATTAAAAAAAAAAAAGGGGTTTGATCAAGGAAAGATATAATATGAGAAATAAAGCGAGAGGAGAAGGAAGAGTGCGCGGATGTTGAGCACTCCTATAACTGCTGCAGTACAGCTGCTTAAGTAGTTCTTGTATGTGTTTTCACAGTAAGAGAGATGTAAGCACTCTCATTTCTCCAAGAAGAAACTGAGATTTGGAAATATTAGATAAATACTTCTGTGTGCTTTGCTTATTAAGAGCTAAATTGAATCCAAAGTAACTTCAAAAAGTGTTGTGGTTAGGTAAAAAATTTGTGGTTGGGTGAAATTAAAAGATAGATTTATTTTGCTACAAAAATATTTTTGAAATCCATGCGTAGTTGCTTTTCATAGTGCACATTTACTGAAAACCATTTGAAGAGCCTCCTCATCTTCCCTAGGTCTCTATAATTCCAGAATTCATGCTGCTTTACAAAATCCCAATTAAAATGAGAAAAGAAAAGAACAAATAGAAATATCCTGAGAGTTTAGACTGTCACTTATCATGAGACTAATCGTTTTTATGTGATGGAAAAACTCCCTTAAGCAGGAAAATGGTCAAGTTTATGAGCTATAAGCAACAGAAATCATTTTTTTTTTATTGTATCTTAGCTTGGATCCTAGAAACAGGCTCTGAGACAGAGTTTATATGCAAAGAGATTTTGGGGGAAATCTAAATAAACTTGAGCAGAGGATTGGGAGAATAATAGAGAAAAGGAAAGAAGCCAATAAAGGTGCATCATCAAGGAGTGGGCAACCATCACTTAATCCCACATGGTTATTGCCCCCCAGGAGTTATGAACCAGCTCCCAAGAGTTAATGATCACAAACTGCTCCAGTGGAGCATTAATCTCCATCATTTCTATCTTGCCCTGGGTGCAGGTGGAGTTGGCTCAGGCATTGAGGGAAAGACAGCAAGCCCTCAGGCAAAGAGAAGATGCTGAGAGTTGGAAGCTGATTGGCAGGTACTGAAAAAGGAAGGGGATGCGGACAAAAATGTCACTGCTCCATTAAGAGAAATGGTGTACTAAAACATTATGGGTCATGCTTGTCAAAGGGTATTCTTTGAGAAATTGTTTTGGGAAAACAGGACATCCACATGCAACAAAATGAAATTAACCCACTATCTTACATAATACACATGAAGGAATGCATCAAAATGGACTGAAAATTTAAGCATAAGAATTGAAACTTAAAACTCCTAAAAAAAAGATGGGAGGAAAGATTCATGATATGAGATTTGGCAATAATTTTTGGTATATCAAAAATATGAGCAATAGAAGCAGAAATAGATAAATGGGATTCTATCAAACTAATGACTTCTGCACTGTAAAGGAAACAATCAGCAGAATGAAAAGACAATCTATGGAATTTAGAAAATATTCTCAAAACATACATATTTATAGTAATTATTATTCAAAATATTTAAGGAACTCCTATAACACAATAGCACAAAATAATTCAATTAAAAATGGGCAAAGAACTTGAATAAACATTTCTCCTAAGGAGCATTGTAAATAGCCCATGGGTGTATAAAAAAGATTCTCAAGATCACTAATTGTTAGGGAAACCTAAAACAAAACCATAGTAAAGTATCATCTTATACCTTCTAGAATGGCGATTATTAAACAACAACAACAAAAACCTATTGGCATGGACATAGAGATATTTGAATATTTTTAGTGTGTTAGTAGAAGTATGAAATGAGACAACTTCTTTAGGAAAAACTATGAGTTTCTTTTAAAATTATCAATAAAATTAAGTATTTTTAAAAATTGTTAAAAATATGATCTACTAGCCCTAGTTCTGAGTATATAACCCTACGAATTGATATCAGTGTACTTCTGTGTTCCTTATAGCATTAGCCAAGTATGGAAACAGCCTGAAGATCCATCTGTGTGGAGTGGATAAGTAAAATATGGCATATACTTACAATGGTATATTATTTAGTCTTAAACAAGAAGGAAATCTTGTCATATGTGGCAACCCAAATGAACCTGGAGAACATTATATTGAAATTATTCTTAGTGAAATAAGCTAGTCAACAGGCAAATCCTGCCTGACTCCACTTACATGAGGTATCTTGAATATAATGAAGTCAAGAGAGCAGATGGTGGTTGCCAAGGGTTTGGGGAAGGGAAAGTGGGTAACTGATAGTCAGTAGGTATAAAGATTCAGTAACAGTCAGAGTTGTCTAGAAAAGTCCCCAAACTCCTCCCTGAAATGCATTTTGTGATGACATAATGACCAACTCCTACAGAGCAGTACAGGTGCACCTCAGCACAGTTAACCCCGAGCAGATGACAGGCGTTAACACTCCCACTCCGACTGCATTTGGCATTTAACCATGCTGTCATTCACTCTGTGCCAGAGAGTTTCTTCAGTCCATCATCCCAAAAGCTTCCATTACTGGGCAATTTATCTGATTGTAAAGCCAAGGTGACTTAGCTGAACCGCAAGAGAGGCTACAGGAATGAGCACCTGGAACTTTAGCTTCCGGGGAACCCATGATGCTGAGGAAGACAATTCCATAAGCACAAGAAAGCAGTTAAGAGACTGGTTCTCCAGAGGGGAAGAATAAATACCCGCACCGTGTAGTTAGTGTATTTTAATCCACGATCTAAAGTTTCTTTGTTGGATTTGTTCCCAGAAATAAGCTGAGGATCACAGCTCGCCATCAGAAAGTTCAAAAGAGATACTGAGCTGAGGGCCTCAGCTTCAACAGAGGAGATTCGGAGATTCCATCCTCAATTTTTTTTTTTTTTTTAGTAATTTTCAATGCTGTTATTTTTCTGGGTCAAAATTCTTCTGGCTTTTCCCTTTATTATTTTCTTCTGATGTGGAAGAAAGTTGGCTGTAAGAAGTCTTCCTCCAAATGCATCCCTAGGGCACTATTAAAAGCAGTGAGCAGCAGACTCTCCTCCCCTCTGTTTAGTCCATGACTCACTCACTCATTATGAGCATCAGGAGCCAGAGCCGGGAAGACAATTCATTCTGACAACACTGCACGATAACCTGGTAGTTACATCTGATGCAGAGGAAGGGATGAACTATGAGGACAAGACAGAATTGGCCTCAAAGGAGTTTATAATCTACAAAAAAATGCACCAACTAGGTAACTATATAACCAACTGTATTACACAGGAATAAGTGGAATAAGCAAGGAATTAATTAAAATGAGAACATGGGGAGGGGCAGATTTATTTCCATAAGGAACTGGGTCAGGGGATGTCTAGGGCGTTTAAAGAGCTAAAACTTGAAGTTTGGAAAGGACTGGGACAAACAGAGTTAGGAAATGGCAAGGGGATTTCCAAAGAAACCAAAAAAAAGAAAACAGGGATTTTGTTTGAGAATGGCTGGAGCCTAATTTGATTGGAAAATGTGCTGTTTGTAGAACAGGAGGGACACAGAAGCGTGCATGGTGAAAAGCGTTGGTGGAACCAGGTGGAGCAAGGTGCCCCTCCTGGGCCATCCCGGGGTGTTCCACTCATCGCCGTTGGTAACAGCCCATTTATTTCAGATGACTTCCAGATACAGAGATTAAGAAGTGGGGGCTGGCACTGTGGCTCACTTGGTTAATCCTCCACCTGTAGCACTGGCATCCATGTGGCCGCTGGGTTCTAGCCCCGCTTTCTCCTCTTCCAGTCCAGCTCTCTGCTGTGGCCCTGGAAGGCAGTGGAGGATGGTCCAAGTGCTTGGGCCCTGCACCCCCATGGGAGACCAGGAGGAGGCACCTGGCTCCTGGCTTCGGATCGGCATAGCTCCGGCCATGGCAGCCATTTGGGGGGGGGGTGAACCAATGGAAGGAAGACCTTTCTCTCTCTCTCTCTCTCTTTCGCTCTTTCTCTCTCACTGTCTTTAACTCTGTCAAATAAATTTTAAAAAAAAGGAGAAGTGTGCTGATGTTCTACATGTTGAGTAGATGTTATTTTACCAAAGCAAAAAAGTGATCCCTCTTCATGTCCTATTTAACGTCTTTCTGAATATCTTCTCAGTTTTATGGTGACAAGTACTTTTGAGATGAGTCAACAGAACTGTTCTGAAAGGCACAGAACAGACAAATTTCTGAAGAGTGTCTCTAACCCTGTCTTTTGGGTTTTGCAAGAACTCAGTGGTTTAAATAATGTCATTATACCAGTTTCCAGTAAGGATGAGAAATATTCTAATTAAGTCATTTAAAACAACAATTTTATTCCAAACATATGTGCTACCAAATGTGTTTTTAAAATTAATTTTCCATTGCTCTTTTGTGCAAATTAGCATTTTCATCATTGTAAATGTGATGTGCAAAAAGAAAATATCAGAAGTCAGAATTTGTGATAAAATAAATTCTTTGCTTATTAACATTTACACCAGCAATACATGTTTGAAAAATTACCTTCCAAAACAAAAAAAAATTAGTTAATTCACAAATATTAAAAGTAAAAATTGTCCAACAATATACTAAAACAGAACTATGAAAGTATATTATCTTATTAGTGCATGTTTGCTTTAGAAAATTAGTAGGCCAAGCCTCCACCTACTTTAGAAAAGTAGTAGGCTAAGCCTCTACCTACAGTGCTGGCATCCCTTATGGGCACTGGATAGTGTCCAAGCTACTCCTCTTCCATCCAGCTCTCTGCTATGGCCTGGAAAAGCAGTAGAGAATGGACCAAGTGTGTTCATTCTTGCACCTGTGTGGGAGATCCTGGAAGAAGCTCCTTGCTCGTGGCTTTGGATTGGTCTATTTCTGGCTTTTGTGGCTGCCTGGCTATTCTGTGGATGGAAGACCTTTCTCTGTCTCTTCTTCTCTCTGTCTGTAACTCTACCTCTCAAATAAATAAATAAATAAAATTTTAAAAATTCTGATTGACTTCCACTCTTCCCTTATTCTTTGACTTTTCCTGTCCTATCTTTACTTTTATTTATTTTTAAAAATTATTTATTATTGATTTGCAAAGCAGAGGCAGACAGAGAAAGAGAAATAGAGAGAGATCTTCCACCCACTGGTTCACTCTCCAAATGGCCACAAGGGCTGGAGCTGGGCCAGTTTAGAACCAGGAGCTTCTTCCTGGTCTCCCATGTGGGTGCAGGGGCCCAAGCACTTGGGCCATCTTCTACTGCTCTTCCAGGCCATAGCAGAGAGCTAGATGGGAAGTGGAACAGCTGGACTCGAATCGGCACCCAAATGGGATGCCAGCACTGCAGGCGATGGCTTTACCTGCCACACCACAGTGCTAGCCCCAAGAAATAAATCTTAAAAACAAAACAAAACAAAATATTGGATTAACTTGAGAATTTATTTCCTTTAAATGAAGGTGAAAAATGTCTTTCATTCTCCAGTGGGTTTGTCAGAGTTTAAATATCGCTATGCCAGCTTGATTTAGTTGTTTTGGTGCTATATAATCATTTATATAAATTTAAAAATTTTCCATATTTCCTATTACTAATTTATGCTTATTTCCATATTGCATAAAGAGCTTGAATCTGAATAATTGGATATAAGTATTTTATAAAAGTTATGGATTTTACGATAGTGCTAGCAAGAACATTTGGAGAATTTGAGTTACGTCATTTAATAATCTGTAGTGGGGGCTGGTGCTGTGGCATAGCTGGTAAAGCGCAGCCTGCAATGCCGGCATCCCATGTGAGTGCTGACTTAAGTCCTGGATGCCCAACTTCTTTTCCAGCTCCCTGCTGATTTGACTGGGAAACCAGCCAAAAATGGCCCAAGTGTTTGGGCCCCTGCACCCATGTGGGAGACCCAGATGAAGCTCCTGGCTCCTGGCTCCTGGCTTCCGGCTTCAGTCTGACCCAGCATTGTGGCCATTTGGAGAGTCAACCACAGCAGGTGGAAGATGCCTCTTTTTATCTTTCCCTCTCTATGTTACTCTGCCTTTCAAATACATAAATTAATCTGTTATAAAAATCTGTAGCAATGCAAACAGCATCTGAGCTATAATTTCATCTGTATTTCACAATTCCTTTTTTCTAAAAAAAGATTTATATGTATGTTTGAAAGGTAGAGTTACAGAGAGGCAGAGGCAGAGGCAAAGAGAGAGGTCTTCCTTCGCTGGTTTACTCCTCAAATGGCCGCAGCGGCTGGAGCTGAGCCCATCTGAAGCCAGGAATGAGGAGCCCCTCTTCTGCTGTTTTCTCAAGCCATAACAGAGGGCTGGAACGGAAGTGGAGCAACCAGGTGTAGAACCTGTGCCCATAAGTGATGCCAGCACTTTAGGCAGCAGCTTTACCTGCTACACCACAGCACTGGCCTCTCACAGTTCCTTTTATCTTGAACTTCTGTCCTACCCCCTTACAACAGCATGTCAGCATCTCTCACCTGGTCTAGTACCATGATCTCTGGTATCTCTTTTTGACAGTCCTTTTCCTCCTTACCATATATATACACACACACATATATATATATATATATATATATATATATATAAACATATATATTTGACAGGCAGAGTGGACAGTGAGAGAGAGAGAGACAGAGAGAAAGGTCTTCCTTTTTGCCGTTGGTTCACCCTCCAATGGCTGCCACAGCCGGCGCACTGTGGCCTGCGCACTACGCTGATCCGAAACCAGGAGCCAGGTGCTTCTCCTGTTCTCCCATGGGGTGCAGGGCCCAAGCACTATGGCCATCCTCCCAGGCCATAGCAGAGAGCTGGCCTGGAAGAGGAGCAACCGGGACAGAATCCAGTGCCCAGACTGGGAGTAGAACCCGGTGTGCCGGCGCTGCAAGGAGGAGGATTAGCCTATTGAGCTGCAGCGCCGGCACACCATATATTTTCTACCAGGCAGTCTGAGTTATCTTTGAAAATCTGATGATGTCACATCACCTGCTTAAAATTCTTTCAGTGTCTTCATGTTGTCTTGGAATAGTTGAGAATTTTTGGCTTTGTCTAGTAATGGTCTCCAGCCACTACTCAGACCTCTCTAACAATGTCTTTTTTCCTTTTTTGAGGATTTGTTTTATTTATTTGAAAGGCATAGCTACAGAGAAAGAGGCAGAGACACAGAAACAGAGAAAGGTCTGCCATCCTCTGATTCACTCCCCAAATGGCCGCAACAGCTAGGGCTAGACCACGCTGAAGCCAGGAGCCAGGAGCTTCCTCTGGGTCCCTCACCTGGATGCAGGGGCCCAAGCACTTGAGCCATCTTCCACTGCCCTCCCAGGCACACCAGTAGAGAGCTGGATTGGAAGTGGAGCGGCCATGACTTGAACCAGTGCCCTTATGGAACACCTGTGCTGCAGCCAGTGGCTTTACCCACTGTGCCACAGCTCTGGCCCCTCTAGCGATGTCTTACTGGAGTCTTTAATTTGCTAGCTTCTCCGATATGTCATTTTCCTTTGTGCTATGCTGTCTTGCTCCATTCCCTTAAATGACTAAATACCCTTCAAGTTGTAGAACAAATGACACTATGTTTCATCAAGGTTCTTCTTTCATTTTAGGCTCATGTAGAGTTATGTCCCTTCCCTTCATAATGCTTATTTCAATAGTACTTATTTTAATTAATAATGGTTTGCATATGATTATTTTAACATAATCTGCCCCCTCAACTAAACCAAGTGCTCATGAGAGAAAGGATTACTGATGCTTGATTTTGACGGCAGTGTTTTCTGAGTATTTTACAGAGTAACTGTCATTCATTACTAAATTGAACAGTTGCCTAAACAGGTAGCAGGTGGAATCTAGAAAATATAAAAGGGATTCTACACCACGATCAAATGAAATTCATTGCAAGAATGCAAAGGTGGTTTAACATCTAAAAAATAAAATAAAACACTGTAAATACCATATAATAACATAAAGTATAAAAACAAACATGTCAAACAATTCAGAAAAAGCATTTGAAAAAATCTAACAGCATTTCATAATAAAAGGGCTCAACAAAATAGGCACAGAAAACAACTTGCTCAAATTGATAAAGGACATCTAGAAAAATCCACAGCCACATAATGGTGAAAAACTGAATGCCAAGAATAGTCACTCTTGAAAATTCTATTTTAAGTCGTACTAGACATCCTAAGCAAGAAAAGGAAACAAAACGTCAAGATTAGAAGAGAAAAAGTAAAATTAATTCAATTTGTATATGACATGAACTTGTATATAGAAATCATAATCTATTAAAAATGTTAAATCTGATAAATGAATTCAGTAGGGTTTGAGAATAAAAGAAAACAGACACTTGTAGTATTTCTGTGTGTTAGTAATGAATACTTCAAAAATCAAATTAAGGAAATAATTCCACTTACAATAACATCAAGAAAACAAAGGTTTTTTTTTTTTAAAGATTTACTTATTTATTTGAAAGAGTACTCAGAGGAGAGAGAGAGAGGGAGAGAGAGGGAGAGAGAGAGAGAGAATGAGAGAGGAGGTCTTCATTCACTGGTTCACTCCCCAATTGGCCACAATGCCAGAGCTGCGCAGATCCAAAGCCAGAAGCCAGGAGCTTTTCCAGGTCTCCCACGCAGGTGCAGGGGCCCAAGGACTTGGGCCACTTTCTACTGCTTTCCCAGGCCATAGCAGAGAGCCAGATTGGAAGTGGAGCAGCTGGGTCTCGAACCGGAGCCCATAGGGGATGCCAGTGCTTCAGGCCAGGGCATTAACCCGCTGTGCCACAGCACCGGCCCCAAGAAAACAAATTTTTGTTGTTTGCTTGGGTTTTTGTTTCCCCGGAAGAAACTGTTTATTTAATGAGTATAAATTCCATAAGTACAACTTTAGGAATATAGTGATTCTTCCCATTATACCCTCCCTCACACACTGACTCCCATCATACCTCCTCACTTTCTCATTCCCAGTCCCATTCTCCATTAAGAGAAAAAAAAAAAGCAAACAAACAAAAAAAACCCTGTTCCTCAACAGTCAAAACAAGGGCTGTTCAAGTCATTGCTTCTTAAATGTCAGTTTCACTTCTACAGATTTCCTTTTAGGTGCTCTGTTATCACAGATCAGGGAGAACATATGTTATTTTTTACTTTTGGACTGGCTTATTTCACTAAGATTCATCCATTTTGTTGCAAATGACTGGATTTCATTTGTTGTGTGTTACCTCTGTGTAGTATTCCACAGAGTACATATCCATACTGATTTCCCTAGTGGTTTTATCAGTTTGCATTCCCACCAACAGTATATTACCTTTTCCCCTACATTCTTGTCAGCATTTGTTGTTTGTTGGTTTCTGTATGAAAACCATTCTAACTGGGGTGAGATGAACCTCATTGTGGTTTTGATTTACATTTCCCTGATGGCTAGTGATCCTGAGCATTTTTTCATGTGTCTGTAGGCCATTTCGATTGCCTCTATTGAAAAATGTCTAAGTCCTTCACCCATTTCTTAACTGGATAAATTTTGGCTGTAGATGCTTGATTTCTGGTGTTTTTATTCTATTCCATTGATCCATCTATTTTTGTACCAGTACAGGGCTGTTTTGATTATAACTGCCCTGTAGTATGTCTTGAAATCTGGTATTGTTATGCCTCTGCCTTTGTTTTGTTGTATAAGATTTCTTTAGCTATTCTAGGTCTCCTGGGTTTCCATATGAATTTCAGCATTTTTTCCAGATCTGAGAAGAATGTCTTTGGTATTTTGATTGGTATCACATTGATTCTGTAAATTGCTTTCAGAAGAATGGGCATTTTGATGATACTCTTCCAATCCATGAACATGGAAGATTTTCCCATTTTTTTGTATCTTCTCCTATTTCTTTCTTTAATGTTTTTTAATTCTCAATGTAAAGATCTTTGACATCCTTGGTTAAATTTATTCCAAGGTATTTGATTATTTTTTTGTAGCTATTGTGAATGGGATCAATTTCAGAAGTTCTTTTTCAGTCATGGCATTGTCTGTGTATACAAAGGCTGTTGGAGTTTTGTGTATTGATTTTATATATTCCTGTATTGTCGAACTCTTCTATGAATTCCAATAGTCTCTTAGTGAAGTCTTTTGGATTTCCTGTATATAGAATCATGTCATCTGCAAATAGTGATAGTTTGGCTTCCTCATTCCCTATTTGTATCCCTTTGATTTCTTTCTTTCTTTCTTTCTTTCTTTCTTTCTTTCTTTCTTTCTTTCTCTCTCTCTCTCTCTCTCTCTCTCTCTCTCTCTCTCTCTCTTTCTTTCTGTCTGTCTCTCTCTCATGGCTCTGGATAAAATTCCAGGAATATTTTGAATGGCAATGATGAGAGTGGGCATCCTTGTCTGGTTACAGTCTCAGTGGGAATGCTTCCAACTTTTTCCCATTCAATAGGACGTAGGCCCTGGGTTTGTCATGAGTTTCCTTGATTGGGTTGAGGAATGTTCCATCTCTTTTTTGGTTTCTGTTAGCATGGAATATCTTTTTCCTTCCTTTCAGTCTGCATGCATCTTTGTTACTGAGGTGTATTTATGTAGACAGGAAATAGATGGGTTTTGTTTTTTAATCCATTCAGCCAGTCTATGTCTTTTAACTGGAGAGTTCACGCCATTTATGTTAAAGGTGACTATTGATAATCAATGACTTTGCCCTGCCATTTTTACATAAATATTCCTATTTTTTTTACTTTGGATTTCCTTTGTACTTTTACTGGGAGCTTTCCTTCCTTGACCTTTTCCATAGTGACGACCATGTTTCTATGTTTCTAAGTGGAGCACATCCTTAAACATCTTCTGCAGGGCTGGATGGGTGGTCACAAATTCTTTCAGTTTCTGTTTATCATGGAAGGTCTTTTTTTCACCTTCATTTGTAAATGAGATCTTTGCAGGGTAATATATTCTGGGTTGATAGTTTTTTTTCTCTTAAGACTTGGACTATATCTCGCCATTTTCTCTTAGCCTGTATGGTTTCTGATGAGAAGTTTGCTATGAGTCTAATTGGAGATCCTCTGAAAGTAATCTGGTGTTTCTCTTGTGCACATTTAGAATCAAATAAATAAATAAATAAATCTTTTTTAAAAAATGGAAAGAGGATTGAATTGAGATTTTCCAAAGATGATATGCAAATGGTCAATAAGCATATGAAAAGGCACTTAATATCATTGTTATTAGTGAAATGCAAATCAAAACCAGAATGGAACAGCATTTTATGCTCACACTAATGGATATAATGCAAGAATAGACAATCACACATGTTGGCAAGGATGTGGAGAAATTTGAGTCCTCATACGTTACTGATGATGTTGTAAAATTGTATTGCCATTTTGAAAATAATTGGCAGTTCTTCAAAAATTGAAATACAGTGAAATCATATGACTCAACAATTCCATCCAAGAAAAAGAAGCACATTTATCCATACAAAAACATCTACATGAATATTTATAGTGTAATCCTTCAAAATAGCATAAAGTGGAAACAATACAAATACCTGTAAACTAAAGAACAGGTATATGATGTCACACGTCTGTAATAGAGAATATTATGTGTCCATAAAGGAAATGAAGTCCTGTCTGATATGTCCTACAACTGGGTGATCTTTGAAAACATTAAGTGGCAGAAACCAGTGACAAACAGCACCCAGTGCATGATTTCATTTAAAGTAGGAAAACCTGAAGAGACAGAATTAGATCAGAGGCTGGGGAGTGCCCAGGTTGTTAGGGGGGGCAATGGATGTTCAGTTTCTTTTAGAGGACATAACAAATGTTTACATTTTTATTCTGGTGGTTGCACATTCCTGTGAAAAGTATTGACTTGTACACATTAAATGGGTGAATTGTGTGCTACTTATATTATGTCTCAATGAAGTTATTCAAGAACAGTGACTTAATGAGCAAATTAATACTAAAATAGTAATAAATATCAATATTGTATAATAAGCTCAAATACTTTGAAGTTCCTTGCATGTTCAATAAATATAAAATATAAATCTTCTGAATTGCCTTATTAAATTAGAATACTTCATCAATTTTAAAGCAGGTTTCCTGAAGGCTACTCACAGACAAGTTTTGATGTGAAACATGCATGTATTGTTCCTCAAACAGCCTTTGTTATTTTCCCATCTTTGAATCAGGACTTAGCTTCTTATCTGAGTTTAAATTCAATACCAAGTACTTAGTGGACTGTGTAGATTTTACTAACAACAACATCAAAAAAGAAGGAGACTCGTGGCGGGAGTGGGGAGAGTCAAGTTTGTTAACAGATTCCATGTGGGGAATCTTAATAAAGATCCCACTTTGCATTTCAGTGATGCCCAGAACTGCTTCTCCACGTGACGTATCCCTGCCACGTTGCCCACTGTGCTCTGACCTTTCCTCCCGGCAGTAGAGGCCTGCTGCTCCCGCCTCCTTGCTCACTGGGAGCTTCCTTGCCATCGCCGCTTGCCTCATTTTCAGTGCCAGCTGACCCACCGTCTGGACATAGGACTTTCAGGTCAGTTTACTGCAGCTTTATCTCAAAACTGTTGACATGCTGTTAATATTTGCAGGAAATATTTTTTCTGTATCTAGTTCCTTATAGATGAAAGAATATTATTAAGGCATTTGGAAACACTGGATTTCTAAATATGAATAATTATCATGTATAAAGTACAAAAACGCTGTCATTTGATTGATCTACCATTGATTGGTACAAGGTGACAGATACCATAGTGGAGTCTGAATAGATACAAATATGGAGATGGTGGTTCTTGAACTTAGGAAAATGACCATCCAGCTCCCTCACAGATGTAATGTAAATTCACATTCCTCCAGCTCCGTAAGGAAACTAAGGTGAATGAGGAAACGAAGGGTCAGAAAGAAGGTGATGAGTCATGGACCTCGTGCCCAAGAGTGCACTTACAGTTTCTAATAATATATGTCTATATTTAATTTGAGCAGTGAGCCATATTAACTATAAAAGTTTGCATACATTATCTTACTTAGGTTTCCTAGAATTCCATGCATAGTTCAGAAACATTTGATCAGTGTAACCTGGACAAGTTCATTTACCCTTGTATCTACCAAGGTTCTTACAGAATCTACCATAGGTAATTGAGTAGAAAGGCATTTGTTACAGGTAAGTCCGTGTTGTGACTGGATATTTTAGTGTCAAAGTGGGAGTAGACATACTCATATTGATGCCTCATGAGGTTTCTGAACCTACATATTCTGTCTTAATTGCTGATTCCAGGTACATCTTATTTGCTGACAGACAATCCTAAAATACCCCAGGTGTGTTTCTCAGCCGATGGAATAACTACCTTCTAAGTTCCTTCCTGTGGTTGGTTTATAGTTTTATGTGGTTTCTAAGTGGTGAGGCTCATGACAAGCCAGGGAATCCTGTGGACATAAACCCTGTTGCCTTATTTCTATTGTAAGACTATTGAATTCTTGAGCAGAACAAGTATTGGGCCGGAAAACACCGTGCTGAATACGATATCCTATGAGAAATGAATAGTTGCCATTAACACAATAACAAATTTCTACATGTCACATTTACGGCTGAAAGAGCAGAGATAAAATTTTATTACCTTTGATGTTTGCATAATAAATAAAAGCTTTCAATTAATACACTAATCTCCCAGTTTAAGAATTATTTTTAAATAAAATAGTTACCATGAGAAGAGAAGAAAATAATGAAAGCAAACGTGGAACGATTTAGTTTACCTTCCACAATCTGAGAATTTGTTTCTTGAAAAAGATTAATAAAATGGAGAAGTTTGTAGTGCATTTGATCAAGGCTTGTTATTTTTCAAAAATAACATCAATTCAGAAAAAGTCTACATTTTAAAAGGAAATGAAAGAATACTTGGAAAAAATTTATGTGCATGAACCATTCTTTTAAAGATAGGTTAAATGCCTAAATCCAATTTATCATAGTTTACCAAAGAAAAAGTAAACAAATACTTCTATTTCCAATAAAGAAATGGAATAATTTGTTAAACATCTTTTCACACACACACACACACAATATTCAGGTGATGTTACACATAAATTTTAACAAACATATAAGGATGTGTAATTTCAGTCCCCTGAAGAATTTTCCACAGAAAAAAAGAGCAAGTGTTATAGTTTCTAAAGGTAAACAGAATAATGTTCCTCAAAGATGTCTGTGTCCTGGTCCCTAGAATGTGTGAATATTTGTACATTACCTCAGACAGCAAACAGAATTTTGTGGACCATTTTATCAAGGACCCTGGGTACCCTGAGTTATCCAGACACCCAGTGCAGTCTCAGGAATTCTTAAAAGGAAAATGGGAAAGGTGGAATAGGAGTGTGAGAGGGAGATGACATCAGAATCAAGCCCCAAGGCACCAAATGCATGCTAAACTGTCACAGAGGTGACAGCAAGCCAATGTGTTCCTCAACCGATGTCGTAGTAATGAATGGTCAACATAAATCCCACAGCAATTCAGAAAGATGAAGGAAAAAAAATATGACAATCATTTTGTGTAACAAAATACAAAGTATCCTAAAGAAAATGTCAATAGTCAGAATCCACCAATGTCTGAGAAATAGATTTTAAACTAGCATATTTTAGTGGGAATGCAAAGGTGGTTTAATGTAGGGAGAATAAATAAAAAATGTTAACATACTCTTAATAGATTAAAAATATTTCCAGTAAAAATTCATCACTCATTCATGATTAAAAAAAAAAAAGAAATGGTAATTAGAGTGAGTTTGTCTTCAGATGTAAGAAAATCATCTAGAATTAGTCTTAAGGCTAAATGTTATAGTAACATTTACTTTAAATCAGAAATGACAGGGATATCCATCACCACCTATTTGTCAATATTTCATAAATTCTAAGTAATTCAAGAAGATAAAAACAATAAATGATATAAAGAGAAGAAAAACTTATCATTTATATGTAATAGGAATTTTTTATATGTTTGTAGAAAGAGATCTACTGAGGAGTTCATCTGTATTGCTAAGATACTATTTCTTAATTTGAGTGGTGTATACACAGGTCTTCACTACAGTATTATGTAATTCTTATAGACACTTTGTGTGTCCTTTATATATTAAGAATTTTAATCACAAATTTAATTTTATTGTACACAGTGGGCCTCTGTACATTATGTATTATAACTAATTGATGTTTCACTATCATTTTGTTTATAACTTTTGTTAGCTTATATTATTAAGTTCTAGAGTTAAGAAACAATTTTTATATGATTCTGGACTTTACAGATGATTACTGAATATTTCCATAAATTTGAATACCACATGCTCTTGTATTGGCCCAATCTTAATCTTAAATACTATTGACTATTTAGAGCCACCCACTATAATTTAGACTACATTTTCATTCCACTAAAATATCCAACCCTAAGTTATATGCTGTAACCACAGACACTGGTACCTTATTCATCTTGTAATCTGTTCAACAGATATAAATTTAGTAGTAAGGGGCCAGCGCTGTGGCTCCATGAGTTAACGCCCTGGCCTGAAGCGCCAGCATTCCATATGGGTGTCTGTTCTAGTCCCGGCTGTTCCACTTCTGATCTAGCTCTGTGCTGTGGCCTGGGAAAACAGTGGAAGATGGCCTAAGTTCTTGGGCCCCAGAACCTGCATGGGAGACCCAAAAGATGTTCCTGGCTTCGGATAGGCACAGCTCTGGCTTTTGGGGCCAATTGGGAAGTGAATCAACGGATGGAAGACCTCTCTGTCTCTCTCTCTCTCTCTGTGTGACTTCTCTCTCTGTGTAACTCTGACTTTCAAATAAATAAATAAATCTTTAAAAAAACTTAGTGGTAAGTATTTTTATGATACAGGGATTTATGTGGTTCACAGTCTATTAGGAAAGACTGACTCAATCAATTCAATAGTATGATCCATTTCATAGTAGATCGGGGTGGAAACAAGTGGGCAGGGTAAATCTAGATGAGTCTACTCATTGGGCTGTTTTATATTAATGTATATGAGGGTACTTCAAAAACAGAATTAAAAGATAAGTTCATTTTGTTGCAAAAAGACAAATTCAAATGTAGGGTCCTCCCCGCCCATAAAATGTATTTTTTTGCGAACTTTTTCACCCGTCATATTCAGTGAAGCATTCTGAAATCTCAGACTTAGGTCTGCTTGGCAAGAAAAAAAAGGAAAAGAAGTGTGAGGCCAGAGCAGAAGTTCTGTTGGTATTGTTAGCACGGATTTATATAATATCCCAAATGTGTTGATGAGCAGGGATTTTATGGAAAGAAGAGAGAACATTACGTTTTATACCTCTAAAATATTATTCCTGTCATTGAGGAAGAAAAGTAAAATTAAATTATATGCTCAGAAGTTATGGGTAGAGTCAAAAGGGGGATGATTTAAGGTTAAAGTCATGGGCTTTTATATTAGAACTCACAACATATTTTCATTAGAATGTTCTTTTAAAGTTCTTTTATTATCTTCCCAAATGCAGGTCTGAATCCTGCAATCCAGTGTAGGGCAGTTGTGAATGTAGGTTTCAGGGAGACCATACAAAAAAATCACTCTCTGTACTGTGATATCATTAAAGGATTAAAAGAGGAATCCACTATGCTATTTTTTCCAATGCTTATAATACATTTTACTACTGGAAAATTTATTTATTTGATTAAACTGCACTACTTTAAAATACATTGTAGACTTTAACAGTTCTTCATAGTCTATGTCATGAAATATTTGTAACTCAGATGATTAGGAATAGTAAGAGGGTAGGCTAAATTCCAGCCTCAACAGGTGCTAAATAGATTTCTTTTCTAGATCACCTCCTAAGCGCTTCCAGAAATAGTAAGTAGACATCAGCTCCATAAATACTAATATTATCATTGTGGGAGAAAAGCCTCAAGACAAAAGTACAGTTTTATATAATTCCATAAACTGTATCATTTCATATACTTAAAAGTGTTTTCAGCAAGCCTGCCTCAGAGAATGCTGCGCTACTCCAAGTCAAATGTGAGCAGGAGTTTGCTGGGGCTCAGTAGTTGACGTGATTTGCATCTGAGTTCAAATATTTCAAATCAAAATAAGTTCTTTCCTTTTGTAAGCTGTGGAAGCAAGAGTCACGATGAATCGATCATCTCAATGTTTAAGTAAGCTTTGAAAGAACTTTTGAAATTGGTGCCTGGAGCAGCCTGCAGATGCCCGGTGCCCAGTGTGCCCAGTGATGAAGGGGAGATGGCTTTCTCCAGGGTCAGGACGCCTACTGTCCTCAGCATTTACCTGTGGATGACAACTGTGTTTTCTGCGTGTCTGTTACCACACAACTGTGGATTATTCTGTGTTCAATCTTCTACTCAAAGTACATTGAGAGGTCTTTATAATACATACAGTAATATCAAGTAGCACCTCCTCCCTTAAAATCCTTCAAAAGTCTACCGGTTGTTTTGGGAAAAACTTCAGAATCAGTACTGTGGCCTCAGGGCATTGTTTGATCTGGTTAATGCCTTCCTTAAGTCACTATTCTCCATCGGACCAGCTGACTAGTTCCTTGAACATAGCTGCCTGCGCTGGAAGGCTGATAGCTCCCCAGACACTCAGCCATTGCCTACTTGCCAGTCTTTCTTTTGAATGGTTTTTATATTTCATTTTCTATTTTTCATTACATACATATAGGAATCTGATTAATTTTTGACTCTTGATCTTGTTTCTAGCATTTATAAATGCACTTGTTAATTCTAGTAGCTTTTGGCAGTTACTTGGGGTTTTCCATGTTCAGAAACATGTTGTTAGTGCATAAAGACAATTCAATTTCTTTCCTTCTATTTTTTTTATTTTTCTTGCTTGTATTGTACTGATGGGTTTCTATGTTAATACCTGTAGCTTTATCATAGATAGATTTTTATTAGATTGAGGAAGTTCTCCATGTGGTTAATATGTTGATAATCTATTAATTATAAATGAGAATTGATTTTATTGATACATCTTCTACTTTATTCCTTCAATATGGTGAATAATATTGATTGATTTTAAAATATTAAAACAATTATTCCTATGATAAAACTTGCTTGGTTCTGATACTCATATATTACAGTTTTTATATGTTGCTGGGTAGGGTTGCTAATCTTTCACAAAGATTTTTGCATCACTCTTCATGAGTGATGTAATTTTCCATGTCTTTGCATAAAAATTTGCATAATATTGGTATTACTTTTCTTCAAAAGTGATTCATCAATGAGACCAGTTTCTCCTGAAAATAATTGGTACAAATTACAGAAAAGGCTAGTAAGATGATTCTTACAAAGAATTATTTTGCCAGTTTTAACTCTAACCTCTATTCTGACTCTCCTCTCATTTTTTATGTTGCCATTTAATATTATGAGTAAAAGAGTAAGCTGAAACAATAAAGATATCGGCCTACGCAGCTTCATTTCCCTTAGTGAATGAAAGTGGTAGTGGTGGGGGGGGAACGGAAGAGCAGCTACAAAAGGGACAACTCAAGCCTGGGGTTTATACAGGAAGTCGGTTGTTCTGATTCCTTTAAATTAAGGCAGAATTGTCAGGGTCAGGAGCACTTACCTAAGTAGGAGAAGTGGACCAGTATGCTTTCTTTCAAACTAGAGGAGAGTTCATTCTCTCATTAAAGATGATACAGAGGTCAGTATGACCTTCCATGCAAAGAGAACTTACTCTTGTTAATGGATAGAAATTCAAATATCTGAATTGTCCATGTTTTCCTCCTCTTCTCTGATCCCTGCTTCCCTTTCATTAGAAAAGTGTGCTGCAATACATAATCAATAAAAATGATTTCTGGCCTGTCCTTTGCTCACATATTCATTGGGTTAGTTTTTTGTTTTGTTTTGTTTTAGATATATAAAGCTTTTATTTAAAGAATATAAATTTCCAAAGTACAGCTTATGGATTACAATGGCTCCCCCACACACAACTTCCCTCCAACCCGCTACCCTCCCCTTTCCCGCTCCCTCTCCCCTTCCATTCACATCAAGATTCATTTTCAATTATCTTTATATACAGAAGATCGATTCAGTATATACTATGTAAAGATTTCATCAGTTTGCACCCACACAGAAACACAAAGTGTAAAAATACTGTTTCAGTACTAGTTATAGCATTACTTCACATTGGATAACGGGTTAGTTTAATACTGCAGAAGTTTAATCCTACGTATATAAACCTGGCTAGTATATGTAACATACACTCACACGGAGGTTTAAAAAATAACTTTACACCACAATAAGTAATGATACAAAGACTAAGACAAATAATAGTAACTATCCTTGAAGGAGAGAACTATAAGGAAAAATACAACTTTATTTATGCAGCTCACCACATTCAGCAATGCAGTAGCCACTCGTTGTTGCTTTAGTATCCCACTATCCGTTTCCTTGGCTTTTACTCAGCTCTTAAGTCAATACCTGTGGCTATTTTGTCAAATACAGTGCTTTAAATCTTTATGTTTGAGATATATAAGCACTTTATAGTTCTTCCTGATAAGAATTGTTCTAATGTTATTGAAATATTTACTAACAACCATATTTTACATTGATATTCCAGAGATGTTAATCCAAACAATAGGATCCCATTTTCTTCCTGCTTCCATAATGACAGTAATGATTAATTGAAAGTTTCATATTCTTTTCTTTTTTTTGACAGGCAGAGTTAGACAGTGAGAGAGAGAGAGAGAGAGAGAGAGAGAGAGAGAGAGAGAGAAAGGTCTTCCTTTTTCCATTGGTTCACCTCCCAAGTGGCTGCTGCAGCCAGTGCGTTACGGCCAACCCTAAGCCAGGAGCCAGGTGCTTCCTCCTGGTCTCCCATGGGGTGCAGGGCCCAAGGACCTGGGCCATCCTCCACTACACTCCCAGGCCACAGCAGAGAGCTGGACTGGAAGAGGAGCAACTGGGACAGAATCTGGCACCCCAACCGGGACTAGAACCCGGAGTGCCGGCGCCGCAGGCGGAGGATTAGCCTAGTGAGCTGCAGCACCGGCCAAAAGTTTCATATTCTAATAATTACCATTTCTTGTTCCTAGTCCCTAGCTGAAAACAAAGTACTTCATGTAGTCTAGTTTCAATAGAATGGCGTGGCAAGTAAAAAAGGTTAACAATATTTACAGATTCACCAGATTATCAGCAGGGCTGAAGCAACCTCCCGCTTGAATTTCAAGGAATGAGGCTTCCTGAAGGTGCTTCGGATTCTGCCCTAATCAGGCTCTGACAATATGAGCAAGACATGGGAAAGTCTGCTGGACCTACGAGTATGCAGCCAAATATTCACCCCATTTCCACAAACACTAGCTCCAAGGTAGTCTTATTTGTGTACTTTGATTGACTGAAAGGTAGTCATGGGCTGAATCCTAGCCCCAGGGTAGTCTGCAAAAGTAGTTTCTTCCATTATTATTATTATTATTATTATGAGGAGGAGGAGGAGGAGGAGTTTCTATTATCCCATCTCCTTCACATGAGAAGTTGTATGGAATGGGAAAACATACTGAGTGAAAAGCACTCCTTCCCTGAAGGAAGAACCTTGAATAGCAAACCTAGACAACATACTGCAAGATGTGATTTTAAGTGTTCTACAGTATCACTTGTCTAGTTCCTCAGAGTTTCAAACTCAGTGAACCCATGGTCTGTGGATCACAGGAGACCACCCAACTAGCCGGTTTTATCCCTGTGTACCATACACAGGCTACTTGCCTTCATGAAATCAGGAAAGTGTGGGGCACTTCTTATGTCCTTGGTCAGGCACTGGATTCTGGAAATGTCACATGTCCTGAAGACCCCTTGCGCACACTTCACTCCTTGGAAGTAATCCCTGTGAAAATTGGTATCCATTGTATTGACAAACAGCAAGACGTGTAGTTGTACACAGACTAACAACAACAACAACAGCAGCAAAGTTTATTTGAAAAATAATTCAGATAGAGAACAGGAATAAAAATAACAACTGAAAAGTAAGGCCGAGATACAAATTGAATTGGGAAATTTTGAGAAAATATCCAGAATAGGACCACAAGGTGATTCTGCTCTAACAAATTTCTTTTTTTTTTTAGGATTTATTTATTTATTTGAAAAAGTTATAGGAGGAGAGACAGATAGAGAAATATATCTTCCATCTGCTGGTTCACTCCCCAGATGGCTGCAACAGCTGGGCCTGGGCCAGGTTGAAGACAGGAGCCAGAAGCTTCTTCTGGGTCTTCCACATGGGCATAGTGGTCAAGGACCTGGGCCATCTTCTGCTGCTTTCTTGGGGCATTAGCAGGGAGTTGGACTGGAAGTGGATCCTCTGGGGCTTGAACTGGTACACATATGGGACATTGGCATTGTAGCCAGCAGCCCAACTCTCTATGCCACAGCACCAGCCCCAAGAAAGAAGCTTTGAACAACCTTTCATGATGGTCCCAGAGCTTAGTATATAGGATGCTGGTGCTGCAGGTGGAGGGTTAACCTTGTATGCCATAGCACTGACCCTAACTTATAATTATTAAGGAGTTAGCAGGAGAAGGTGTTTGGTGCCACTGATATTAAATTGGCCCCACAAATGTCTTTACGTTGCATTTTCAACTTCCAAATTGCTTCAATAACTTCTCTTGCTCAGTTTGGGAAAGATTTTTAAGGGGTTGGATCTGAGCAGTCACATGGCGGTTGAGAGTGGAGGGCTCCTTGCCAGGTAGGAAGATTCACAGAGATGAGGAAGGCCAGAGCATCACACACTTTCTTGGCCTACTTGGGAAGGAGAGGAGCAAGGGTAGAAATCGTGCTCACTGTGTTTCGTAGGCCCATTCTTGTTGAGCCAGAATGCCTTTTCTGTTTATTTTTCGTGGCATATCAGTGGGTATTTTGTCCAATAAGTCCACATGACATATTCATATCAACAGTTGGCCAGTTTTCTTCTTTATTAGTACACTGGGTAAAATCACAGTTCAGTAAGTCATTAAAGTTATTCTCTTGCAGGGTCAGACTATACTTATTTCAGCTAATTATTACAGGTAGCTGTTAAATATTTCAACACATATAAAACCCATGAGATGTATAGTTTGTTAGATTAAAATTTTATTTTAGTTGCCTGAAGCTAACTTTTATTTGCATTTTAAAAATTTATCCTAAGTGTGCTGAGAATGGAAAATAGCACTCAGGTGTCCGAGATAACTACTGGGTCATGTGGTTATTGGATTTATTTAGCAGGAGTTCCACTACAGTCTGATAAAAATTACTGCATGAAAGTGGCAAAGCTTTTAAGCAAACTTTAAGAAACACAGCATGGCATGAATGGCCTCAGCACCAGTGTTAACCTCTCCCTGGCCCTGGAGCACTTCTCTTTAGGTCATTGTCATTTGAGCATCATTTGTTGCATTTCTACAAAACTCCCAACAGGACCATGCAAGTGTGAGAAAAATATTTGAGAAACTGTGATAGAAAAACCATGTTATTGTTCCTAAATAAAGGTAGCCTGGATAATTGCTGTATTCATCACCTAAAATAAAATGTTTGATTATACTCCCACATCTTTCACCTTGGTGTTTTTATACCTGTATTGATGGCACTTTAAAAAATTATTTACATTTTTATTCAAAATGGGGAAAGAGAGAGAAACAGAGAGAGAGAGAGAGAGAGAGCTTCCATCTCTTGTTTCACTCCCCAAATGACTGCCACAGCCAGGTTTGGGGCAAGGTGCAGCCAGAAGCCAGGATCTCCGTCCCAGTCTCCCACGTAGGTAGTAGGGGCCCACGCACCTGGGCCATCTGCTGCTGCCTTTGCAGGCACATTACGAGGGTGCTGGATCAGAAACAGAACAGCCCAGCCTCAAACCAGCACTCTGATATGGGATGAACACAACCACAAGTGGTGGCTTAACATGCAGGGCCCTCGATGACACTTTAAAAAAACAAACTGAAAATTAACTTATTTATTTGATAAATAGAGAGAGACTGTTCTCCCTTCCACTGGTTTCCTCTCTAAAAGTCTGCAGTGGCAAGGCCTGGGCTGGGCTGAAACCAGGGACTGGGCACACAATTGGGGTTTCCCACACGGGTAGCAGGAATCCAGGCACTGGAGGCGTCATTGCCTCCCAGGGTCTGCATTAACAGGAAGCTGGACTCAGGATCTGAAGCCAAGAGTGGAAACGGGCACTCCAGTGTGGGGTATGGGTATTTTAACTGTTTCATAACCAGTATCCTAAATGCCCAACCCTCCACTGCACTTTTATATGGTTCCTTTGTGTATAAAACCGTCATTTATTTTTTATTATTTTTTAGATATCTGGCGGGGTGGAGAGAGAATCCATGTGTTTTCTGCTCTAATCCAGATGCTTGCAATAGTCTGTGGTTGGCATAAATTCTAACACTAAAAGGATACTTTTCCACAGGAAATTTTAAATCACACTAATTCATAGTGTAAAGAGGTGAGATAAGTAAACGCTGTTGTAAAATGAAGAATTGACTGCTAATTCACAAGAGATGTGTACATTCAATACTTCACTAGATCAATGCATCAGGAGAGAAAAATTAGAAAAGGGGGCTTTAAAAGAATAATCTGCCGGCGCCGTGGCTCAACAGGCTAATCCTCTGCCTGCGGGACCGGCACCCTGGGTTGTAGTCCCGGTCAGGGCACCAGATTCCCTCCCGGTTGCCCCTCTTCCAGGCCAGCTCTCTGCTATGGCCAGGGAGTGCAGTGGAGGATGGCCCAAGTGCTTGGGCCCTGCACCCCATGGGAGACCAGGAGAAGCACCTGGCTCCTGGCTTTGGATCAGCAGGGTGCACTGGCAGCAGTGTGCCGGCCGCAGCGGCCATTGGAAGGTGAACCAATGGCCAAAAGGAAGACCTTTCTCTCTGTCTCTCTCTCTCACTGTCCACTCTGCCTGTCCAAAAAAAAAAAAAAAAGAAGAAGAAGAAGAAGAAGAACAAGAACCTAAGTGTCATAACCAAGGGACTGGAGCTTGAAGCCTATGCATTTACTATGATGTAACACAACACAAATCCAGTGAAAATAAATATTGGAAATATATAATATTAGATGGTCAAATAGAAGTACAAAGCATAAAAGTAAAATATTATTCTGTAAACTATGAAGAAATGTATTGTTGGGGCCAGCATTACGGCACCACGGGTTAAAGTGCTGCTGGTTACACTGGCATTCCATACGAGCACTGGTTGAGTACTGGCTGTGCCACTTCTGATCCAGCTCCCTGCTAACGTGCCTGGAAAAGCAGCTAAAGTTGGCCAAAGTGTTTGGGACCCTGCCACCTGTGGGATACTGAAATGGGATACTGAAATGGAATTCTAAGTTACTGGCTTCAGCCTGGCCCAGCCCTGAACATTGTAGCCATTTTGTGAGTGAGCCAGCAAATGGAAGATCTGTTTCTCTCTCTAACTCTGCCATTCAAATAAATAAATGAATGTAGGAAAAAAATAAGTGTATTGTTGCAAGACTTCTTGTTTCCCTATTTAATTGCATCTATATCCCTATAAATTAAATAGAATCTATTAAGTAATGGCATGTGGTAAGCACAGAAAAACAAAGATAGCTTTGACTATTAATAGTTTCCACACCAAGATAGAGAGCATTTGCGTTCCTGGATACATTTATATACATGTTGTACTGTGCATATTTTAGATAAGCATCTGCATTTGGCACAAAGGAAAAAAAGTCAATTTTTTAGCATTTCAAACAAAAAAGGAGGAATGACGAGGCTGGATTAATTGGCATATAAATGTGTAGGAACTGTTTCGTTTGGGTGACTAAAATCCCCTTCTATAAATTCCCTCCAGGAATTTATAACAGATGGCAGGACAAATGACAAGTAGGCACCGCTGGGTGTGAAATACAGATTATTACTCACAAAGTGAGCCCCAGGTGGTTTTCCCAGGGCGAAGGGCTCAGGCTCTGGAATAAGTCAGGCAGGAACAAAGCACAGGGAGACCCACGTGAGCGTCCTTGCAGTGGCTGCAGTACCAGTGGAGAAGAGGCCACAGGTCCAGGCAGGGACTTCCCAGGGTAGGGTGCTGAGCAGGGACACTGCCTTGCTTGCCCCAGATAAAGCAGCTGGGAAGAAAGATTGGGTTCTAAAAGCTGTCAGGTAGAACACTGAAAATGAAGTTTCTCTCTCTTTTTTTTCTTTTACAAAAATAAATGTATAAGACATCATCAGTTATTTTGGAAATTGTGGCCAATGAGGAAGAAATGTGAGTAAATAAAATGGTACTTTAATGGGATAGTGAGACATCTGAACAGATTTGTTGGGCAACTGAAAATTCTTTATAAGGCTAAGAAGAACCTGGGCGGGGGCCGGAGCACTGTCTTGGAAAGGCAGTTGTGGTAGCCTCAGAGGTGGGTAGGAACTGAAATGTGCTGAATTAATAATTATGAGTGAAAGAGGGAAGCTGGAGATGCTGTAGACAAGGCTGACCTAAGTGGTGTTGCCTAAAGTAATAACGGGGCAGTGAAGATCAAGGTGCACATTTCTTTCTCTCTCTGCATGTCTGAAGCAGGCTGCTTGGTTCGACAGTGTAATCATCATCATCTTGGGGCCCGGCGTTTTGGCATGGCTGGTGGAGCCACCACCTGTGACGCCAGCATCTCATAGTGCAGCAACATTTCAAGTCCTGGCTGTTCCTCTTCTGACCCTGCTCCCTGATAATGCAGAAAGCCTCAGAAGATGGCCCACATGTTTGTGCCCCTGCACCCACGTGGGAGATCTGGATGGAGTTCCAGACTCCTGGCTTCAGTGTGGCACAGCCTTGGTCATCACAGCCACTGGGTAGTGAACTAGCAGATGGAAGATTCCCCCCCCCCCATCATTCTGCTTTTCAAATAAATCACTTTTTTAAAATCATAAGCACTTTTAATAGAATAATATATTTAAGGTCATTCAGAAAGGTTGCACATTTTCTGAAAAATAATTGTTATCCACAAGTATTTATATAGGATCTGTCTAGTATCATACATTTTGTCAGAAACTCTAGTGTAGTTAAAGATTAATGTCTTATAAACATGAATATTATCTTAACATGTGGAACTGTTTTTCCAGAAAAATAGGCTTTTGGTTAGAAAACTGCAAAATATAAAACCTGGTTTTTTTCTTACATCTTATATGCAGTCATTGTTTGTTCCTTTATGCTAAAGGACAAAATTTTGTGATTTTTATCCTAAAAATATTTGTTAGAAGTTTAAGTTGTGTCTAATAGATTTAATGTTTTCACATTTTTTACATATTCTGTATTTAAAAATTCAGTTTATTTTATGAATATTTTTATTTATTTGAAAGGCAGAGTTAGAGAGAGAGAGAGAGATCTTCCATATATGAATTCACTCCCCAAGTTGTTGCAGCATCCAGAGCTGAGCCAGGACAAAGTCAGGAACCTGGAACTCTATCCAAGTTTTTTACAACGGTGGCACGGGCCCAAGCATTCAAACCATTCTGTGCTGTTTCCCATGTGCATTAACAGGGAGCTGGTTTGGAAGTGGAGCAGCAAGGACTCCAACCAACCTCTTAGGGGTGCTGATGTCCCAGATGGTGGCTCAACCTGCTGTGTACAACACTGGTTCCCAGATTTACTTTCTACCTTTCCCAATATGGACATTCTTTATTCATACTGGAAGTGAATGAAACAAATGTTCATTGATCAGCATACTTTTTTTATATTACAGTTGCTATTCTGTACTAGGTACCCATCTTTATACATTTGTCCACTCCTGTAGACTGTGCAACAGCAAGAGTGAACCTGAAGTGTGAACTTTAGGTGATAATGATGTGTCATTTTAAATCCAACGTTTATAATGACAATGCCACTTTGGAGGGGGACAAAGGGAGAGACCACATATATACTGGGACAGGAGGCACGTGGGAATTCTCTACATAGTCTGCTCAATTTTGCTATGAACCTCAAACTACTCTAAAAATAGTCCACTTATGGTTTACCTCAGATCGTTATACATAGTAAACACTTAAAAATGTGGTAAGCTATTATTCATGCTAACACTATTTTATCGTCATTAATTCAGTCTTCATAAAATTCGAGAATATACAGTGACTTTATATTTCTCGGTGTCGATTTGGCTTTGATTTTAAAGACAGAATAAGAAATACTAAGAATGTTTGTACCATATGCACAATGAAACCATATACTGTAGCTCGTTAACTCATTTAAACAGAGCTTTATGCTAATTAATGACATTATAATGTTCATTTGAGCAAGTTAGTGCTGTTTTATATATATATATATGTATGTGTGTGTAATCATAGATTGTACCCTGAATCTTAATCAGCCTCCTTTTTATTCATACTGTTGGTAACAAGGAGGAATGGAACAAGTGTCATGAGTCATCACAAACCATAAATTACATTAGAAAAATATTCTCGTAGGTGCAGCAGTTATTTAGGGCTGTCACCTCCAAATTCCCCAGTATTACCATGTGATCACTACATAGTACAGAGAAGTTCACTCCTCAAGCAAGCATTACTCTATTGGATCTTTATATTGATTGTGTTTGTGAGAGAAGTTTAGCTCATCCAGTAGGTATAATTGGGTCTTGATGAGCTTAATCTAAAATTACAATTAGTGAAGGCCTTGTAATACTATAGAGAATATTACTAAGCAAAATGATATTTCTGATCTTTTTGTTTAATTTTTCAAATTTCACTTAGTTTAAGTTTACCTTCTTTTCATCTAATCAGTACCAGATTGTTAAAATCCCAAATGTCTTGAATGATTTATCACTTACTGAGGCACATAGCGTTTTTTTCTTAAACACAAATCAAAACTTTAGAGTATTGCAAATTATCTTACATGTACACATACACAACTTCTGTCAATTCTGGCACAGTCAAACGTAACCAGCTGCTTCTGAGATGATATCAAGTGGCAATTAAAATAGCACCAGTAACATTATGCTACAGTGAGGTACAGAAACCATTTTATCTGGTAAAAGCAAGAATTCTATTTAGAGAGTTGGAATTTAAATTCTATTTTAAAAGAACAGATGTTCTGAAAGATTGGCTCTTGGTGCCATCGTGTCTGAGCATCACGTTGGGCCCAGGGTGGCTTTTCTGAGCTGAATACCTGGCTCGTCCAGTTTTTCCATGAAACAGTGGTCCCCAAGTGTCTTCTGAAGGCCCTTATTTCAACTAATATGTATTTTGTCAAAAATGTTTTCCATGCTCAAAGAAGATTTGGAAACACTGTGTTAAATTCACATATATTTCTGTCCAATGAACAGTCAGACCCTTGAATACACTCACACACATTATGGATCTTCTAGAGAAAATGTAGCACTTTCCAACAGGATTTGACTGTAGAATTTCTGCCAGAACTGCTATTAACCATGAGGCAGATAATAGTCTTGTTTGAGATTGCCAAAGTTGGGAAATTTTTATATTGATATTTAATATTTATTTAAAGCATCAAGGAAGTTAACACTAGGAAAGATTAGATTTTTTTTTTTTTACTTAATGCATTCATTGCCATCTAATGTGCTTATGTGCATGCATAGTAGGTGTACACTCCATTTTTCCTTTTAGTGCTGAAGGCCTTTATTTCTAGGAGTGTCTGCTGGGGTACTGTAGTATGAAACACCCTTATGGAATCTCTATCTGTAAATCCCATTTACTACATTTGTCATTGCGCTCTACTAAGGATATTACAACAATTTTCCCTGCTTTCAACCTTCTTGCAGCACTTGTTCCCCAAGGATAACAACAGGTCAGATGTGACTGCCTCAGGGTTCCTCACTAAGGAGGGTCCAGTCACCTCCTTAGCTACAGAAAAACCGAAGAACATCGAGGACACTTGATGAGATACAAGGGGTTGTCTACTTAGGTCAAGTGAAAGACAAGGGGCAAGCCAGCCTGTACTAACCCAGATTCTCCTCTGTCTTAAACTGACAAGGCTTCTACTTAATGCAAGGATTGACACCTGGCGTTAGCATCAAAGCAAGCCCAGGCAGGAAAGCAGTGGTTTATTTTTAACAGCTTGTTTTTCATTGTCTTTCCTTTTCTCTCCTATCCCAGTCAACCGTGCTCTGCAGAACACTCAGGCGCTCTTCTCTCTCGTTCAGAGCCTTCCCACTTCAACACCCAGGCGTCTCTACTTCTTCGAAATTACCTCCCTCATTGCCCGCTGGTGTTTATGTGTCCTCTTTTCAGACACTCAATTAAATTATAGCAAATGAGTTTTTGCAATGACTTAATCACTCTGAAGAAAAAAGAACTGGAGCACAAACATAAGAAAGGAGAATCAAAATTAACTTAACCAAATGGAGGAAGATAGATCCGAAAGTGCCTGCGGGGGCATGTGAGGACAGGCAAGGTGATTTACTGTGAATAACCCGAGAAAGCCTCAAAACCTAGACATATGAGATATATATAAAATGCAGGCTCAGCTCCGGCCGTTGCTGCCAAATGGGGAGTGAACCAGTGGATGGAAGACCTTTCTCTCTCTCTCTCTCTCTCTCTCATTCTCTCTCTCTGCCTGTCCTTCTTTCTCTGTGTAACTCTGATTTCAAATAAATAAATCTTAAAAACAACAAAAAAACTAGAACAGAGTTCTAGGCAAAAATAATCAGTGGGCAAGAATATGACTCTAAAAATTTTAAATGTAGGAAAAAATAAAATCATAAAAAATAAAAAGTAAAAGCATTAGCAGAGAAAATTAAATAAATCTCCTAAAAACTACAGTATATTTACCAAAAGATTTTAAATGAGAATAGTTCAGAAATTCCTAATTTATGAGAATCAAAATATGAAAAATGGTATTTTTAGTAAGAGGAAAAAAAAAAAGATGGGAAGAAATTATCAAGGAGAATTAACAGACAAATGAGTAGAATTAAAGATTTGCATCACCAGATGGGAAAGCGTAACAAGTAAGATCCACTTCAAGAGACATCAATATCGATACGAGGAATATAGATTCATCCTCAGATACCCAAAAGACAGCCAGGGAGGCCATTACAATGATTCTGAAAACTGATCCCCAGCCTAGAATTCTATCTATTAGTCAACTATTATGACAAAACAGACATATTTAGATACAAGGACTAAAACATGTATCTGCTTTGCATGCATCCTTAGGGAGTTTCCAGCACATAACCTATGTAGACAACTGAGGTGTTCAGTCAGTCATATAAAGACGTGGACTCCAGGAGAATGATTCATTAAAGGCAGGCAGCAACACTGGGCTCTGGGGCGGTGAGAAGAGCCCCAGACAGACAAGTGTGCACCTACAAAGAGAAACCAGCAGAACAGACCCGAAGAGTCAAGGACTCCACATTTGGGAGTAATGTCATGAGCATATGAAAAATAATAATAGATGGAGTGAGAATTTTTATGTGTTTGAAAAATGTATATACATGTTAAAGGAAAAAAGTCAATAAGCAAAATTGGCAATTATTAATTCCGGGCAAAATGAAGGAAGATTAAGAATGAAAATTTACTTTGAGTACCTAACTAATTTTAGCTGTGGACAACACCTGCATAGTCATAATCTTATAATCACTGACTAGTGCTTTAGCCATGAAAATTTATAAGCAACCTCTAAGTAAGGGGAGAGAGGAGAGATTATATGGCAGAGTATTAACAAATTATATCATCATCTATCATCACAGCCAGAAATAAAACAGGGCATCCGTAACATGGATGACTCAAGAAATAGCAGTATAAGTCTATTAATTAAAAATACAGAGATGGGGCGGGCGCCATGGCTCACTTGGTTAATCTTCCGCCTACCGCCCTGCCATCCCATATGAGCACCAGGTTCTAGTCCTGGCTGCTCCTCTTCCAGTCCAGCTCTCTGCTGTGGCCTGGGAAGGCAGTGGAGGATGGCCCAAGTGCTTGGGCCCTACACCCGCATGGGAGACCAGGAGAAGCATCTGGCTCCTGGCTTCACATCGGCGTAGCTCTGGCCGTAGCAGCCATTTGGGGGGTGGACCAACGGAAGGCAGACCTTTCTCTCTGTCTCTCTCTCTCTCACTGTCTAACTCTACCTGTCAAATAAATTTAAAAAAAAAAAGAGAAATATAAACCACAGCTAAGAGAACCGAAGACAGCACCAGGAAGCAGAACTAAACAGTGAGAAAATACAGGAGACTTTTTTCCTATATAAGGTTTTCAGAGATATTTATCTTCAGCTGTATACTGCTTGTCTAACAATGCAACTATCTTAAAAGTAAACAAAATGGTAAAAGTGGTATGAGTGGGACGTGAGAGGTCCGGGCCCAGGTATTTTCAGCTGCGCTGTTCTGAGGTAGAACCCTCATTCCAGCGAGCAGGCTGGGCAGCAGAACGAAGCTCAGATGAAGCCCACCCATTCTTCAGCCATATTTCCCAGAACTTATCCACGGAAGGCATCAGAGAGCTGGAGGAAGGATGAGACGTGCGGGTGGACTTCCTGCCACGAGGAAGCCCTCTGCACGGGAGCGGGGCAGACAGGAGCTCTTTGGTGGCTTCTCGAGTCTAGAGTGGAATTTCCTTCTCCCGGAGCCCAGTGGGAGAGCAGAAGGGGCGGGGCTTTGCTCACATACCATGTGGTGCTTACCAGGCTGTACTATGTTTTAACATGTGTGTTTTCATTTGCTGTATGTTCTTAGAACGATGTCTAGAGACCTGAAAGTTTGTGCTTTTTTTTTTTTTTTAAATGTCCATGTTCACTAGGTTTGCTGGGCATGCATCAGCTTAATGCCTCATAGTGTTACGCAGCAAATGGCACTTTTTTGATTAGGTTCTCATTTTGTACAAACAAGTTCACCTCTCTGAGATTCAGCTTTTAGATAAAAATACCTGGGCAGTCCTTTGATGGAGCAGGTGGAGTCCCGTGAGCTGCCTATATCCCCATACTAGAGAACTGATTGGAGTCTTGGCTACTTCAGTTTCCCTCCTCATGTGCCTGGGAAAGTACTTGAACCTCTGCTACCCATGTGCAAAACCCGGATGGAGTTCCTGACTGTTGTGCAGGCTTTGGGGAGTGAAGCAACTGATTGAAGCTTCTCTCTCTTGCTCGCTCTCAATAAGTACATAAATGAAAGTGAGACCTAATTTTCAAAATTTTTGTTAATCTTACATAACATATACATATGCAATATGTAACATGATTCTCATGTGGAAGGCAAAATGTGAAGAGAAAATATTATCATTTTTAATTTGAAAATAATCACTTGTCTTGAATTCATAAGTCCATTCAAATATCTGTGAACTATTTCAGATGGTTGGAATTTGGGGTCAAACTATGGGAACTGCCTTAACTGAGCTTATATTCTGGTGGAGAAGATAGACAACAAATAAATAAATATATAAAATAATCTCAGGAACTTATACATATGATTTTATTTTTTTTTTTGACAGGCAGAGTGAACAGTGAGAGAGAGAGACAGAGAGAAAGGTCTTCCTTTGCCGTTGGTTCACCCTCCAATGGCTGCTGTGGCTGGCTCACAGCGCTGATCCGATGGCAGGAGCCAGGTGCTTCTCCTGGTCTCCCATGGGGTGCAGGGCCCAAGTACTTGGGCCATCCTCCACTGCACTCCCAGGCCACAGCAGAGAGCTGGCCTGGAAGAGGGGCAACCGGGACAGAATCCGACACCCCAACCGGGACTAGAACCCGGTGTGCCAGCGCCACAAGGCAGAGGATTAGCCTGTTGAGCCACGGCGCCGGCCTACATATGATTTTAAACAGCAGAGTAAGAGATAGAAAGTGATACAAGACTGCCAGATGTACAGACTCCAAATATTCCATTTTCTCTGATAAAACAGCAAACTAATCTAAAATTTCCATATTTTGACTTTAAAGCACTGTTTGTCTTCAGAGAGAGAGGAAAAATGCCGTTCAATTGCAGGATCCCAGTTTTGGACCTGCAAATGTAAGTGGGGGCTTGAGGAGAGGCTCATATGTCAGAGGCTACAGAGGCTGAGCTTCCACAGCGGAGCTTAAGTGAAGTAGTTTTATGTACTGCATCTATTTGCTTAACTTCCATATGCTTAAAAATGTGGGACAGACTAATAGAAAATTAGGGTCACACCTGTTGGTACTACTGCAATATATGTATGTGATATCTATCATCTGTCCATAAATCTACCTGTTTATCTGTCTATTGATATAGATGACAGCTCTCAGAAAGTGAGTTGATGTACAATGTATCCCTTTTAGTATTTTTTTTCTAGTACTATTGGTTGAACTCTGTAATTAACACACAATTATTCTTAGGTGTTTAAATTTTAACTGAAAAGTGGTCCCTGTTAAATATAAGAGTGGGAATAAGAAAGGGAGGAGATGTACAATTTGGGACATGCTCAATCAGACTTGCCCCAAATTGTGGAGTTAGAAACGTGCCAGGGGATTCCAATACAATCCCATCAAGGTGGCATGTACCAATGTCATCTCACTAGTCCAAGTGATCAATTTCAGTTCACAATTGATCACACTGATAGGTCTAAGAATCAAAGGGATCACACAAACAAGACTAGTGTCTGCTAATACTAACTGATAGAATCAAAATGGGAGAGAATGATCCAACATGGGAAGCGGGAGACACAGCAGACTTATAGAATGCAGATGTCCTAAATAGCACTCTGGCCTCAGAATCAGCCCTTAAGGTATTCAGATCTGGCTGAAGAGCCCATGAGAGTATTTTAGGCATGGAAAGCCAAGACACTCTGGGGAAAAAAAAAAAAAGCAAAAAAACACAAAAAAAGAAGACCTAAATGAAAGATCTCTGCGAGTGAGATCCCAGTGGAAAGAATTGGGCCATCAAAGAAGGAGGTACCTTTCTCTGAAGGGAGGAGAGAACTTCCACTTTGACTATGACCCTGTCAGAATAAGATCGAAGTCGGCGAACTCTAAAGGCTTCCACAGCCTTGGCAACTCATGACTAGAGCCTAGGGAGATTATTGATGCCATAAACAAGAGTGTCAAATTGTTAAATCAACAACAGGAGTCACTGTGTACTTACTTCTCATGTGGGATCTGTCCTTAATGTGTTGTCCAATGTGAAGTAATGCTATAACTAGTACTGAATCAGTATTTTACACTTTGTGTTTCAGTGTGGGAGCAAACTGATGAAATCTTTGCTTAGTATATACTGAATCGATCTTCTGTATATAAAGAGAATTGAAAATGAACCTTGATGTGAATGGCATGGGAGAGGGAATGGGAGATGGGAGGGGTGTGAATGGGAGGGAAATTATGGGGGGGAAATCCATTGTAATCCATAAACTGTACTTTGGAAATTTATATTTACTAAATAAAAAAATGCAAAAAAAAAAGAAAGTGAGGGAGGAATTAAACTGAAGATCTTATGAATCCTCTAAAATACAGCTGGAATTAAAAGCATTGTAGTGTCAGGATTTATTATTCTGATAGCTGCTTTGAAAAAGAGAGAGAAATCTAAAGTATAATGTAAATTACTTAAGAGAACTAATTAGTAAATTGATTTCTATGCATTAGTATGCTTTAAAGATAAAATACTCTCTTGGCTACTCACTGTAAATCACAAACAATAAGAATCTACTAGGTACCCAACATCATTAGAGGGATGCAGTTATTATTGAGACATACAGCTTATCTTCAAGGCATCTGTATTAGATTGGAAACAATGAAATAACTGTGGAAATGACCATGTAAAGTTCCTATTTCCAGGCGAGCTGTGCACAGCGGTGTTAAGATGAAGGGAGCACTTTGGTTGTTCCAATGCATAAACAGCTTCACCTACTTCCCTTTGCCTCAACAAGAGTGATAGTGAATTTAAGTTGCAAGGATTATTTGTTGGATGTGTCCTACCGCCTGTCTTACCCCTGATGGTCTCCAGGACTTCTCACCGAGCTAGATGCCACTGGGTGAGCCCACAACCTGCTGTTTGAAGCGCTCGGGCCCCTGTGTGCAGCCGCAGGCTTAGGTGACAAGGAGGGGATGTTACTCCATACTTTATCTTCCTTCGCCTTGGTGAGGGAGTCGGGTGGTGAGAACTCGTGTAGATGAAGTTGGCATAATTTTATGTCACAGGCAAGAACTAGGGAGTTTGATGCCAAGGCTTGCACTCCCACTCAGACAGCTGCTGTGTTCCACACAGCCACTACCTCATTCACAGCTGGCCGCCATCATGTATGGACCTTTCTTTGCAGCATCTCCCTGGAAAATGCTCTTTTCATTGCCTGTAATACTCTTTTCTCTCTGTACAGCATCAATAATCTGTGGGAAATGGATTCCAAATGTTCCTCTAATTCTATAGAAATGATTGATGCCATTGCTTCCAAAGTTGTTAGCCATCACTGACCTGAAATTCTTTCTGTACCTTTTTTCCAGAAGTCTCCTAGAAGTCCATTCCTTGAAAAACCAAATTAGGGGCAGGCCTTGGGGCACAGTGTATTAGCCTTGGGCTTGTGATACCCACATCTGTGTTGGAGTGCTTGGGATCAAGTCCCGCCTCCACTTCTGATCCAGCTTCCTCTAAGGCACAGTAGTGTGGGAACTAAAAGGAGTAATCATGTTTAGACAGAGAGACTACTGCTGTTGGTAATTATAAACTCTTGTTTCTTAGATGCATTGATAAGTATGCTTTTAGTTTTTAATTACGCCCTTCTCCGAGAAGGTCCTTCAAACTTCTATGCAGAGTGCATTAATAGTTCCCAGTTTGGTGTATGAACACTGGGGGTTTCCAGGATACTTTCAGGACACCTACTAGGCCAAAAATATTTTCAGAATGTCCTGTGACTGAAGTCGAATGTATTACTGTTTTTTCACCCTAATAGCATTTGCCCTGATTTTATGAAAGCAGGGACAGAAAAAGCTTCATGAGTCAAGGCAATAGGACCCGGCAGTACAAATCATTGAGTTCTTCACTGTCAACCAATTGTTTTTTAAAAATGGGCAAGTTTATGTAATATTGCCTTTAATTAGGCAACACAACTTATAATTTTATTAAATTTAATAAATAATTAAAAACCTAAATAAATTTAAGTAATTAGGATAACATTTTATTAAGTCTTTATTGATGATATATATAGATGACCAAGGATGAATTTGAATTTGACATGAAAAGTTGAATTTTGGAAACTTTCATTGTCTAGTATAAACTTGACTGTTTCTCATATGAAAAATTTTCTGAAGATATTGGTGATGATGTTAACAAATGTGATTTTTATGCTATGTAACTAAGTGTGTGAAAAATTGGAAGACGTGTTTAGCTCCATAAATATTTTCCATATGACCAGTGCCTGATAGAAAAGTTTACTAAAAAGAGTTTCAAATTACCTAGTAAGTTACAACTAACCTGTAAGTATTTACCCCTTGTCAAATCATAGTATAAGATCAAAGAATATTATTTTATCTAAAAAACCATTACAATGAATTTCCCACTTTTAATTATCTACCTGGGTGATGTGGAATTTTCTTCATGAATGTCAGTCCAGATAGTGTTCTACAGCTGGTATGTTACAGAGCAGGTATGAGAAACCAGTGATTTTCTGTTAAGTCAGACATGAAGGAGATTCTCAAAACTTTAAAACAATGAAACTATTTAAACTCTTCTCACTGATTTTTATGATAATATGTCATTTTTTATAAAGACATGTTAGTATAAATTTGGTTTATCATTATTTCTAAGTGAATTAAGAAAAATACATTATAACTTTCTGTTTATAACATGGTACATTTAGATAAATATAATCCACATGAATGAAATCTTTTTACTGTCCTTTGTTAAAGAGCAAAATGATATCCTGAGACTAGATGGTTTGAGAACCACTGATCTGTAAAAATCTTACTAGTTCTTTAGGCCTTCAGTCTTTTTTTTTTTTTTTTTTTGACAGATAGAGCTAGACAGTGAGAGAGAGAGACAGAGAGAAAGGTCCTCCTTCCATTGGTTCACCCCCCAAATGGCCGCTATGGCCAGATCTATGCCGATGTGAAGCCAGGAGCCAGATGCTTCTTCCTGGTCTCCCATGCGGGTGCAGGTGCCCAAGCAGAGAGCTGGACTGGAAGAGAAGCAAGCAGGACTAGAACCCGGCACCCATATGGGATGCCAGCGCTCAGGCAGAGGGTTAGGCAAGTGAGCCATGGCACCAGCCCCCAGGCCCTCAGTTTTAAAAACCCTTTTTCCTCACTCTCTAGCCACTCACTCCCTATTCCGTATTTGTATAGCAGTTGATGTAAATGATACTTTGGCTGTGTTTATATTGTGTGAGAGAGAAGGAAAGAAAGAGACATGCAGGCAGACACATATAAAAGTGAAATGGCTCATGGAGTACAGTGTAAAAAACAGTACATTTATGGATAAAGACAAAAGAGCCATAGATAAGAGCAAAAATTTTAAAAAATAGAATAAGGAAAAAAAGAGCATTTGCCAGATTTTAATGTTACTGGTTGTGAAAAAGAACCATGGTAAAAAAGAATTATAGAGAGGAGGAACTGCATGTTTCAATCTAGTTTGAGAAGTTGATATTGATAGAAATTCAGTATTCACACAATGGATACTAAAAGTGGTGCATGCTGGGGTCTGAATGTTTAGGCCTTGTCCCCTGAATTCATATGTTGACATCCTGGTCTTCAAGACAATGGTATTAGGTCCAGGGCCATTGTGGGGCGATTAGGTCATGAGGGCAGAACCCTCAGGAGTGAGATTAATCTTCTTATAAAAGAGACAGGAGATAGGACCAGCACTGTGGCATGGCAGGGAAATCTGCCACCTGCAGTGCAGGCATCCCATAGGGCTCCGGTTCTAGTCCCAGCTGCTCTACTTCCAATCCAGCTCTCTGTTGTGATGGCCCAAGTCCTTGGGCCCCTGCACCCACATGGGAGTCCTTGAAGCAGCTCCTGGCTCCTGGCTTTGGATCAGCACAGCTCTGTAGTTGCAGCAAACTGAGGCATGAACCATCAGATGGAAGACCTCTCTCTCTCTGTCTCTGCCTCTCCTTCTCTCTCTGTGGAACTCTGACTTTCAAATAAATAAATAAATCTTTTTTAAAAAAGAGAGAGAGAGAGGAGAGAGAGAGCCATCTTCCCTTCTACTGTGCAATGACATAGTTGGAATGTACCCATATGAGCCAGAAATTAGGCATCTATCGGACACGGAATCTGTCCGCACCTTCATCCTGGACTTTCCAGCCTCCAGAAGTGTAAGACATATGTTTCCATTGCTGATAAGCAGTTTATGGCACTTCGTTATAGTAGCTGGAATGGACTGAGATGAGGCATCATCCACTAAGAGAGAAAAGAGGGAGACTTGGAACAATGGCCGTCATGGTCGCAGGACTGTGCTAGGGAAAAATCAGAGAAAAGTCTGGCTGGGCTTCAGCAGTCACCTGGTTGTGTTGGTGACTCAGAAGCTTATTAGAATTTCACTCATTATTTTGTGATGTTCTCTAATAGTGTAGGGGAGGGAAAGTTACTCTGATAGGAGGTTAACTTCAGAGTTGACAGAGAGGCCACACCAAGAGAAGGAGAACTAGTGAGCAACTGGGCAGGTCTGAGGCTCCTTTTGTGATAGAGTTGCAGAGAGGGGTTGGTTTGTTTACTGTGTTTGACATATTTGATCATCTAATAAGTGTAGGGCAAATTCTACTAATAACTTGTTCTGGCAAGTAATCAAAGTATGTTGTAGTTGTCAATGTCTTGCTAATACCTAATTTGATTAATAATAATAATAAGCAACTTTATTAATTTTGGTTCCATTAATTATGAAGGGTAAGGAGACATTTGGATAAAACATGCTCTATAACTTACCTGTAGAAAAAGAGTGCTTGACACTGGCATCGTGGAGTTCGTTTATCAGCAGTCACCTTTGAGAGGCATTGACATAGGTACAGTAATTAATGTAGATTATAGTCTCTGATAATATTTTAGAGCTGGATCTCATAATTAATTTCTATATTGTTCTTGCTTATTTTGAAAATTAACCAGTGTTGAATTTTCATCTTGTTAGCCAATAAAAGTGTTAGTCTAAGTTTGTGTATTTCCACCAAAAAGGACTTTTGACTTCTCTTTCAATTACCTGTTAACTTCTCTGTGAGCCTTGTTTGATTTCCCTAAGCTATCTAGGTATCATTCTACTGGGTTTCCATCTGATATTATGCCAAGCACTATGTGGGGATGCATCAGAATATAAGTGCTCATTCACTTGTCTGTATGTCTCAGGCAAAAATATTCTTGAAATGCACGATAGCATTTTATTTATTATGTCATCCTCAGAGCCCAAAATGATACTGGGGAAGTATTTTGTAATTGGGAAATATTTTAAATCAAATTAAATACAATACATAAGAAAAAATAAAATACCAAAAGTCACAATAGCTGTAATCAAAGTTGATCATTCCAAGTTTAACAAAGGGGCAGAGGGACACACAATGACAGGTTTCATGGTGACTTACATTTTCAGGTACACACCCAATAGCTCTTTGTTTTATGGCTGCAGGAGGTTTTGAACTAAGGGTTTCATGGTGGCCAATAGTTCCGTGGTCCTTTTTTATTGGGTAGGCAGATGAATCCATGTGTTACCTAACACAGGGTCACTTTATTTTTGCTTAAATGCCTGGCATACTTTGTATTACCTTCATCCTAATTGGGGAGGAAAGATCCAGCAGCCAAAGTATCTATATGGCCACAGCAATATGTCAATATTTAAATTAGTAGAAGTATTCACCTAGTTCCATCTTGGAAACTTTCAGATATTTATGGGTATTTTGAAATCATACTTCTTAACATAAAGTATGTGCAGTAGGCAGACTATTCAGAGTTTATAGAGAAAATGCCTCATAAAGAAAGTCTCCAATCCTTCCCCCATGGCCCAGCCACATAACCCTAATGCTCAAGGCAAACACTGATGAGGACTTTGTAGATCATTTATAAAGAGGAGAGTTAATTTGGGTAGAATATACTTTAAAAATAAGTTCTCACATACTTATCATAATGCCAAAGCTATCTCTCTTTTGTATCTCACTTGGAATGGCACATTCATAGGGAGAGCTTTCCTGCCCTCTCACTGTGGCTCAGCTTTCCTACAAAGTATGCTCCCATAATACCAGGTAATTTATCTTTTATAATATGTATCATAAGCACAATATATTGTACATCATACAAGTTTGATACATAATGAACTCTTGGTGAATGAAGTCAAATGAACAAGTGTGGGTTAGGCCATGTGTGCAAACAGAGTCTGTCTGAAAAATTAGAAACAATACCATGTCTTTCAAACAGAGAGGATAACGTTTAGAGAACTGTTGACATGTTGGCAGAGTTCTTTGGGTAGTCCTTTTGTGGAGGGTGGCATGCAGTGATGAGGCAAATCAAACATTATTAATGGCTTAGGAGCACGGCTAACCTGGAGCAGGGGCAAAGGGAAGAGGGGATGCTGCCAGGCAGAGAAGCTGGGCTACCCATGAGGTGCCAAGGCCTAGGCCAGCAGTGATCAGACCCTAGAAAGAGGGAGTATTCCCCATGAGCCAGGAAGATACAGCCGTGGTCAAATATGTTGAAGTGGTCTGTAACCCTCCCTAATTGGTTTCTCTCTGACTCCTACTTTCTGGTTTTCACTGTTGATAAACCTTCATGGAAAGCTGTCAGGCAAGAGAAGCTAGCTGGCAGGAGTATTACATTCCCCATAAGACAGAACAGAGTCAGGGAAGATCAGGGATAGGGTCGGTGCAGCCTCAAACAAATGCCTGTAAGAGTGGACCCTGCAAGCTGCTCCCCAGACTGATGGAGGAGGCAGCCTGTGGACAATAGGACATGAAAATAATTCAGTTTAGATAAATTCAGTGTAGATGTAGTTTATTGCTTTGTTATTTCAGAAGAACATGGAGCAAAATATTTCTATTTTAAAATGAAAGTGCTCTACAGATATTAAATCTACATGCATGGTCAAAAGATGTTACTGGCACGGTATACAGGAAAACATATGTTGAGTAATGAGTGAAATAGATTATGTCCACAGACAAAAGAGAAACATGGCGAAAGTAATCATTTCTGGCATGTGGAGTATGTAAGGCTGTTAGAAACACAAAACACAGGGTGGCTGAAGTATTTGCTTTTACATAACTGGGAAATAGTTATAGCTTCTGGAATATAAAAACGTGTGATCATAAAAGATCTTGTGTGTTTCTGACATCAATTTTATGGTCCAACTAATAGGTTTTAACCATCAGATGAAACATTCCAGATCCTTTATACATTTTTTCATTATTAAAGAGCTAAAAGGGAAATGAGAAAAACATAGTCAATTATATAAGTAGGGGAGATTTTTCAATGAGTGCATTCTGCCTGTAGAATAAAGAAAATGTTCCTAGGGTAAGGAGGATGTGGATACAATTGTTGAAAACAATGTTTTTATGCCTTTAACTTGGTCCTAGGCAATTCTAGTAAAGAAGTGAAGAAACACAGATGATGGCCCCTTGCTTCTGTCTCCTGGTGAAAACTTCTATTAAAAATGTAATGTAAAAAAAAATGAATGATTTGAACTTAACACTATCCAGATAATCCGGTGGTATATTTAAAAATGTGTGGACGCCTGAGGCAATCTCATTAAGTAAGTGTAATAGATTATATGTAATCTTGCAGATATAGTAAGATATTCTCATTACATAAATGAAAAATTAAGGCCGTACAAAATAAACTAAAATGCAGTCTGGTTTGAAGATGCATGACATAACCAACAGAAGTTCTTTTCTTGACAAAAAGACTATTAGTTAAAGCTACTGGGTGTGTAGTTAATCAGAATTTGACTAATTTCAAATTTCTGAGGTCTGCAGCTCCTTATGCGGGCAGAGCCAAGTTGTTTTTGCTTCCGTTTTTTTCATCTGGATGTAAGGATAAACCCATGACCTGAATTATATCATGCTGGCAATAATGGAGTGAGCTAATACTTGTAAAGCATGGTGCAGAATGCATGGTAAAAGTCCGATAAATATTGTCTTATTGTTTTTCTGAAACACATTCTGACTTTACATCAAGCACTGATTAGTCACGAAGATGAGTTGGAAACATTATCTCAATCCCTGTGGAGGCTGATGGAGGAGGACACAGCCTTTCTTTTCTTAAGATTTACTGTATTTATTTGAAACTCAGAGTAATCAAGAGGAGAGACAGATGAGGGGAGGGAGGAGTGAGAAAGAAAGAATCTTCTATCCACTGGTTCCCTCCTCAAAATGCCACAACAGATGGGGCTAGACCAGGCCACAGCCAGGTGCCTGGGACTCCATCTGGGTCTCCCACGTGGGAGCAGGCGACCAAGAACCTGGGCCATCTCTATTGCTTTCCCGGCACATAAGCAGGAAGCTGGATCAGAAGTAGAGCAGCTGGGACTTTTACTGGCGCTCCCATAAGGGCTGCTAGCAAGGCATCGCAGGCAGTGGATTAATCCACTGGGCCACAATGCCAGCCCCAGGGCACAGTCTTTCACACACTGTTGTGATAAGTTCTTCCTGATCTATACCTGTGTCTTTGCACTATCATGATACCATGTAGGTTTTCGTGTCTAAGCAGAGTTGAGTTATTGTTCTCTGGTTACTTCTGTTACCCATTTGCTCAACAGAAAACTGACCACTGGAATCTCTAATCTATTTGAGAAAAAAAAATAACACACAGAAAAACAAACCTTGTGATTTACTCTTCTTTAGAGATCTATACATGGAGAGAGTCACGTTCCAGGCATTTTTCTGAAAGTCCATGGCAAACTTACCAACAGCTTTTCAAATATCTAGCACTGTCAGAATACACACACACACACACACACACACACACACACACACACACACTCAGGTATGTACCGATCCTTATGTGCCGATCCTTATTTAAGTGTATATATACCATATATATGTATAATAAAGAAAGAAGTAGAGTGGTCCAGCAAGGCATCCCTGTGAACGTGCTGTTTGAATGGCTACAAAGAGATGAAGAAGTGACTCTTATGGTCCTGTGGGAGAAAAGTATTTTAGTCAGAAGTTTAAGGAACACCAAGCAGAAAAATATGGTAGAAAACATAAGTAAATAGGAGAACAGTAGAAAATAAAATACAGAGGCAGCCAGGTGGGGCCATCCTTGTGGTGTGGCAGGTTAAAATCACCTTGTACAAGGCTGATGTCCCATATGGGAGTGCTGGCTGTAGTCCTGGCTGCTCCGCTTCTGTTCCAAATCCTTGCTAATGTTCCTAGGCAAGCGATAGAAGACAGCCCAAGAACTTGGTCTCTGCCATCTGTGTGTGATAGCACGATGGATCTCCTGGCTCCTGAGCTCTGTATGACCCAGCCCTGGCGTTGTGGCCATCTGGTGGGTAAACCAGCAGATGGAAAAATGTCTCTCTCTGTTTAGGTCCTTATCTCTATTTCTTTCTCTCTTTATCTCTTTCTCATTCTCTGCCTTTCAATCAACCAATCAATCATTTTTAAAAAAGATAGCCAGATGCCATACAAGGGGTGGATGTGTAGGTGCTTTAGAAATATGAGTGATCTTAGATTTTAGACTGTCGCTGGGCACCTATAATGCACTGAAAAAAATAATGTGAGACTGGATCATCAGCCTCCAACTTAAAGTGAAGTGAGACTTTGAGGGTCTGTCTTAGCCGTGTTTAAAGAGACTCCCACCTCCTGTAGTGAGAAGGTCTGTTTGGTTGAGAGGCAGAGTGAAGACTCAGTTCAAGACTTTGTCTTGAGAGTTCAGAAAATGCTGGCTTAAGCCCAGGTGAGTCTCATGCAAATCCAGGTCTTTGACAAGAAGGAAAGGAGTACATGGGATGAGGGATGAAGGTGAAGGTGAAGGCTTGAAGGGATGAGGATGAGGATTTCCACTTCCATGTTCTCCTGTCGGGTTGGTTTGTTCTGCCTAGGCAGAGGATAGGATGTCCCTTGGTTGATGACTATGCAAAAGGCTCAAATGTGGTAAAGGCTTTCCAGGGCAATGTTCACCTGCTGAGGGTCTTCCCCAGCCTCCCCATTCGTGACACAAGCTAATATTTTTGTGAAGTCTGAGCCTAACATCCTCAGAAGAGAGGAGAGGGATTTTATACCAAAATAACGATGACACCAGCTAAAATGTGAAATACATACCATAAGTACTGGAGATACGTCTGGAGACATATCGTACATGTCTGGGAGTGGCTACTGAAGATACTGGACCAGGAAACAAATGAATAGAAATTTGAATTCGAGAGGGTTTTCAACTTAGGGCCCATCTCTCATGCACCAATGGTTTATGCCAAGGCCTGCATTAGGTGAGAATTGGCAGAACTTCTGTGACAAAATATGCAAAAATGTATCAAAAGGCTCAGAGAAAAGCACTTGCTAGTGTAGATCTGTTAAGACTGGAAGGCACCAGCTGAATATGCCAACCTTGGAGGGATGCACTGTTGATGGAAGCAGCAGAATTCCTGAGTACCTCAGCAGTACTTGTTTTCTGTACGACAGGGATGGCAGTGGGATGTTCTGTCATGATCGTTTAATAACAAGATTGAGAGATTCTCAGAATAACAGAGGCCGGGAAGCAGCCCTGTGGAGAAGCCAGTATAATGGTCATAATGGACGTCTAAGTCAGAACAGCAGCCTTGGGACATCTGACTTCGTAACCATGACTCATAAAGCCTGGTGTCACTGAGGCAGCCAACAAGGATACTGACTTTCTGTAGACATAAACTCTTAGTGGTGCACCTCTTGTTTTAGAGTTCTCCGTGTTTCCAGATTAGAGCTCCCTAAAAGGGTGAGATTCCTCTTGAAACACCATTTGTTTTGAACCCTGTCCCTTCAAAAAGGTGTGTGTGGAAGCTCTTACCCTCCGTGTAATGGTATTGGGTCCTTTGGAGTCAGTAAGAGTTAGATGAGGCCATGAGAGTAGGGCCCCTGTCACTGGATTGGTTCACTTACAAAAGGAAACACTACAACCTCTCCTCCCAGCACATTTTCATTCTCTTCCTTATTTTGCATAATTTAATGGTGTTCTTTACATCCTCTGCAGTGTTGAGTTGCAGCGCCCATGTTCTTTGGTTCTCTGTCCCTCCTGCTCTCTTCCCTAGTTGGGATGACCACTGCACCTCAATATTTGCAGCAGTCATGGCATTGCAGTTCTCTGCTCTTCTTCTTAGGGTCCTCTTGAGGACTTGAAGACGTATCCCAAGTATAACCATAGAGCAGGTTGTGATGTATGATTTCATGTACCTCGTTGGCATGTATTTAGTATGTTTCAGCTTTCAAAGATGTTCTTATTTTACCTTCTACCTTTCATCTTACAGTTTACACTTCAACAGCATTCTTTAAATGCAGTTTTAAATATGCAGAAGTACCTCAGGGCCCCTCACACTAGGATTTCAACATACCACTACCTGTATCTGCTCTTCACAGGTCTAATGTAATCTGTCAGTCACAGCCCACTTCATGGATGTGAGCTCTACAAGTGGGCATTCAGGCATTCTGACCACACTAAAATAAATACTCAAGAGTAGATTGAAAGGCTGCTTTTGCCTAATAATATAGTCAAGGATCAGTCATCTAATTTACTTTTTTTTATTTTGCATTTATAGGAATATGGTAAGAAAATTTAGGGAGGGGAAAGGGGCAGAATCAAATGTGCTTAACAAGGACTCACTTAAAATTATAATCAGCCAGTTACATTTTGAAAAATTACTAGAATTAGTGATAATTTTAGTCACATATTGGATCCCCTAAATAAAGAATCATATCATCTGCAAAGAGGGATAGTTTGACTTCTTCCTTCCCAATTTCTATCCCTTTAATTTCTTTTTCTTGCCTAATAGTTCTGGCTAAAACCTCCAGAACTATATTGAATAGCAGTGGTGAGAGTGGGCATCTCTGTCTGGTGCCAGATCTCAGTGGAAATGCTTCCAACTTTTCCCCATTCAATAGGATGTTGGCCATGGGTTTTTCATAAATTGCTTTGATTGTATTGAGGAATGTTCCTTCCATACCCAGTTTGCTTAGAGTTTTCATCATGAAAGGGTGTTGTATTTTATCAAATGCTTTCTCTGCATCTATTGAGATAATCATATGGTTTTTCTTCTGCAGTCTGTTAATGTGGTGAAAAACATTGATTGTTTTGCGAACATTGAATCATCCCTGCATACCAGGGATAAATCCCACTTGGTCTGGGTGGATGATCTTTCTGATGTGTTGTTGCATTCTATTGGCCAGAATTTTATTGAGGATTTTTGCATCTATGTTCATCAGGAATATTGGTCTGTAATTCTCTTTCAATGCTGCATCTTTTTCCGGCTTAGGAATTAAGGTGATGCTGGCTTCATAAAAAAAAATTGGGAGTATTCCCTCTTTTTCGATTGTTCTGAATAGTTTGAGAAGAATTGGAGTTAGTTCTTCTTTAAATGTCTGGTAGAATTTAGCAGTGAATCCATCTGGTCTTGGGCTTTTCTTTGTTGGGAGGGCCATTATTACTGTTTCAATTTCTGACTCGGTTATGGGTCTGTTTAGGTTTTATGTGTCTTCCTAGTTCAATTTAGGTAGATTGCATGTGTCCAGGAATCTATCCATTTCTGATAGATTTCCCTGTTTGCTGGCATACAAGTCCTTGTTGTAATTTCTGATGATTCTTTTGATTTCTGTGGTGTCTGTTATGTTTCCTTTTTTCATCTCTGATTTTATTGATTTGGGTCTTTTCTCTTCTTTTTTTAGTTAGTTGGGCCAATGGGGTGTCAATTTTGTTTATTTTTTCAAAAAACCAGCTCCTCGTTTGGCTGATTTTTTGTAATGTTTTTTTGGATTCAATCCTGTTGATTTCTTCTCTGATTTTAATTATTTCTCTTGTCCTACTAGATTTGGGTCTGGATTGCTGCAGATTTTCTAGATCCTTGAGATGAATTGAAAGCTCATTTATTCGGTGACTTTCCAATTTCTTAATGTAGGCACCTATTGATATAAACTTTCCTCTTAACACTGCTTTTGCTGTATCCCATAAGTTTTGGTATGTTGTGGCTGTTATCCTCATTTATTTCCAGAAAATTTTTGATTTCTCTTTATCCCTTTTAGTATTTTTTTTGTTCTAATACTATTGGTTGAACTCTGTTATTAACACACAATTATTCTTAGGTGTATAAATTTTAACTGAAAAGTGATCCCCATTAAATATAAGAGTGGGAATAAGAAAGAGAGGAGATGTACAATTTGGGACATGCTCAATCAGACTTGCCCCAAATGGTGGAGTTAGAAACGTGCCAGGAGATTCCAATACAATCCCATCAAGGTGGCATGTACCAATGTCATCTCACTAGTCCAAGTGATCAATTTCAGTTCACAATTGATCACACTGATAGGTCTAAGAATCAAAGGGATCACACAAACAAGACTTGTGTCTGCTAATACTAACTGATAGAATGAAAAAGGGAGAGAATGATCCAACATGGGAAGTGGGATACACAGCAGACTTATAGAATGCGTGAGGCTGTGCAGTTCCTCCAGGGTGTAGTCTTCCGGCATGGGGGGGCAGCCAATGTGGGGTGCCAACCTCCAGGGTGTAGTCTTCAGGTGTGGGGAGGCAGCCAATGTGGGTGCCAACAGATGCAGGGGGACTTGCTGAGGATCTGGTGTGGAGTCAGAAGTGGCATCAGGGGCATGTTGCAGGCTCAGTACCACCCGCTGCCGATTGGTGACACAGAGGGCCATGTCCGCCTGAGCCAGGTGATCGCTGGCATTGGAACACTTTATCTGCTGTACGCGGTTTGTGTGGAATTGCTCCAGCTCATAACCTGAGAAATCCACCTACTATATGCAGTGGAGTATTTCAGTGACCTGAGTATAGTCTGTGTGAACAAGCTCAGATGTTTCCCACTCCTGATTTAGGCAGCTGCACTCTGAAAGTACCAGGTCTTCCAAGACCCGTTTAGGTAGTCACAGTTCTCATCAGTGATGGTATCAGAAGCTAAGTGTAGGATGGCAAGTTTGTGGCAGCCATTCCAGAGACCAGCTCTCAATAGATAGAGAGCTTCCATGTACTTGTCAGATTCCATGCATGCTCTTACCACTTTGGCTTCATGAATCCACTCAGCTTGTTCTTTTCAAGTTATTCAGCAGTACAATTGGCTGCTCTTCCATGAACTCATAAAAGCACAGATGTTAAAAAGTATTCAACTGCATTTAAAAAATATTCCCATCTGTAGTTGTGCCATCCAGTTGCTCTTATTCACCTTATATTGTTTATGGAAGAAACAATTAACACTTATACACACTAATAGTTTCTGAATATATCAAATTACTTAGGAAAAGAGCTTGAGCAAAGCACATATGGAACTAATGTTATTTGTACAATTAAAATGTGGCCTGAAGAAAGACAACTACAAGAATAAATAGCAAATGTTAGTACCTGTAAAACTACGTTAGTTCAGATCATATAAACTTGCTCACATTTCTGTTTTTTGATCCAATATGTAAGTGGTTTATTCAATGAACGTATTATTTTAAAAAATACACTCTAAGGTAGGTTCTAGATAAAAAGATAAGTCAGCAAATATACACTATATTGTACATCACACACATTATTTTCCTATAATGACTGTCAACTTCCAGCCAAGGTTGGGGACTCTAGGTCTCTCTTCTCCCAGCATAAACACATTCCTATAGAGTTATTTTGTAGTTTTGCAGAGAGGAGTTGAAGTGATTGGAAAGTTTGTGTCCCATCCAAAGTTCATCTTGAAACTTAATGTCCAGTGTACTGGTGTGAAGAGGTGGGACATTTAGGAGGTGCCCAGGTGAGGATGGCTCTTCCCTTGTGAGTGAGATTAAATCCCTTGTAAAAGAGGCTTCGCCCAGGGTTCAGCCGTTCTGGTGCCCTTCAGCCTTCAGCTGTGTGGGCTCACAGCAACAAGATGCCATTGGTAAGCAGAGAGCAGCCCTCAGTAGACACTGGGTGCTGGCACCTGGATGTTGGACTTCTTGGCATCCAGAACTATAAGATATCCATTTGTGCTCTTTATGAATTACTCAATCTCATGTATTTTGTTATAGCAGTAGAAACACAGTGAAACAGAGGCCAGTCATCCAGGTACAGATGTGTTTGATTCTATGGTCTGTATGAGATAGGTTCAGGTAAAAGATGACATTTTCATATTGAGAAAGGGTTGAATATTGAAAAGAGTTTGGGGGCCAATGCTGTGATGTAGCAAGTAAAGCCGCTGTCTGCAGCACCAGCATCCCATATGGGCATAGTTCAAGTCCTGGCTGCTCCTCTTCCAGTCCAGCTCTCTGCTATGGCCTGACAAAGCAGTAGAACATGGCCCACAAGACCTTGGGCCCCCTGCACCCACATGGGAGACCCAGAAGAAGTTCCTGGCTCCTGGATCTGGATCAGCCCATTTGGGGAGTGAATCAGCAAATGGAAGACCTCTCTTTCTCTGCCTCTGCCTCTCTGTAACTCTGCCTTTCAAATAGATAAATAGAAATCGAAGGAAGGAAGGGAGGGGGGAGGGGGGAGGGGGGGGAAGGGAAAGAGAGAGAGAGAGAGAGAAAGAAAGAGAGAAAGAGAGAAAAGAAAGAAAGGCGTTTGTATTTTAAAAAGAAGTTTAACGAAGAGACAGATGGCAGAATTCTGTTTAGAGTATAAGGAACTCAAGTGGTGGTGAAGAACCCCAGCTGAGGCTGGAGCCTGAAGATGTTGTAGGACTCTGTTGTTCTAGCAGCTTAGGTTCATGTCCTGTGACCTTGAAGAATGAGAGAGTGGACAAAGAAGGGCGAGTAGTGAGGCGTTTCACTGAGGTAAAGGAGACTCCCGTAATAGGAGGGGTTCCTGGGCAGGAATACTGTTGAGGGGAAGTTTTCAAGGGGTTTATGTCTTCTGGACTGTGAGGAAGTTTGTTCAGGGTTTCGCAAGCATGTTAGTTAGTCACCGATGACCTTCTTGTTGCTGGGAGGTCAGTATCTGGAACTGGACAGGGCCAGCTGTAACCACATCCTGTTTTGTTTGCAGTTTCTGTCGTTTTTGAGTAGTGGGGGCGTTTTGTTTCAGGTGTATCCCTCTACATGTGAGATTTGTGTTTCTTATCTCTTGGGCCCTGTGTGTCCCTGACTGTTTACCTCAAGTTACCTATTAACTGACTCCTGTCTCTTTCAAAGGGAAGAGGGGAATGATGAACCCAGAAAGGACCTTGTCAGGGGCCGTGACTTAGTGATACAGCAAATCCCACAAGAAGTACACAGACAGTGAGCATTCTCCCTCTAGTCTGTGTTACTTGAGCCAGCCTGGAAGGGAAAGAGCGGAGGAACACATGGGTGAGGTCTGTGTGGGTGAATCTCACGTGCACCAGCCATGCACAGAGCAGTGGACACTACTTCTGGTTTTACCAACTCGAACTCTTGCTCTAGTGACTGCCCCCAAGGCTCCATTCCTTGACCCTTTACCCACCGCCTGCTGTCCAGAACACATTTGACAAGTGGCATACTTTCAGCAAGAAATGACTGAGAAACCTGGTTATATTTTCCTAACATTATTAATCAATTGACAAAGTTGATGGTGTTTTTCATGTAGGTATTATGTCAAAATAAAAATAATATTCAACTTTAAAAACATAATTTATCACTGGGTTTAGTGAAATATTGCACATTAAAATGATTGTTTAAGCTTAAAAACACACATGTTGTCAGGGAAATAAGAGAGACCCTACACCCCCCGGAGAATCAAGACTGTGCAAGTTGTTGATTTTTATTCTGCAGTTACTAAGTCAGAATCCTGGGTCAGGAGGAAATTTAATGCAGTGGTCACACCACTTATGAATTTCTCCACATAATGGTTTCCACAGCATTCTACCCATTAATTCACTGGACTGTAAGTTAGCTGTGATTTATCCCGTTCAAGAGAAACTGACTGACTCCCGCTCTTTGCATGGTGCTTGCCAAGGTAGCAGAAGTCACACTTCCTATCCGTGTGCTTCTCAAGGGAACAGAACTGTCTGGAATGTTCTTGCACTGCCAGTATGTCACGTGCGTGGCACAAGTACCTGATGAAAAGCTTTCCCTTTTGTTTCCTTGGTTGGGTTCATAGATTCAGCTCTTTTCAGACTCCGGATGGGCACCGCTTTGAACAACTGATTTCCCTTTCCTAACATATCGCCATGCACTGAGGATAGGGCCATACCCCTTTTGTAGGACTTATGGTTTTACTACTATTAACCCAAACTGCTGAGGACCCCACCTTGTGTTTCAAACATCTGAAGTAACTGTGGTCTTTGAAATTTCTTGCATCAATCATCAGCCTGGAGTTAAGACTAGGAGAGTTTTCCTCTAGTAATTCAAACTAAATGCCAACCTCCCAACCTCCCTTTCCTATTTGCACATACCCTGTAGCAAATAAAGCTAGGAGTTCAGTTATCAGGGAGCTAAAAATAAGCGAGTGAATTCTTCCCTTCACATTCCTGACCTGAAGCAGAGGATACACTGTAGTTTGGTGCTCAAGGGCAACAGAGAGATGGCAGGTGCAGAGCATACAAGGAAAAGACTAACAAGCCGTGCATTGGAGGAGAAAGCTCAGTGAACAAAAATGTGGGCACCTGAGCTCTGTTCCTGCTTCCGTCCCATGACCACCGTATGATGTCAGTGAAGTCTCAGCTTTGAGAGCCTTACCCCAAAATTAAGGATAATGGTACTTCTGTGCCCTACTTTACTCAGTTGCCCTGAGAATCCAGGGAGACGATGATGTAGCATGAGAAAATACTTGAAAAATAGTACCGTTCTATGTGAATACATCATGATCGAAAACAGAACAAATTTGTTAGGAGACTATATCAACATAAAGTTACTATGGAGACACACACATGCACAACTCCTGATGAAGCCCTTCTGTTTTGAATAATCTTATTTTTAGTTTTTAAAATACTAATACCTTTATTACAGTACAAAGCAGTATTTTAAACATTAATTCACTTTACAGTAAAAACATGTACAACTGTAGAGAAATTGCTGCACATAGAGCTCCAACCTAAAAATGGGTTATAATTTAAAAGTGAACTGAATTGTTTGATGCATAAATTTAAAATATTTTTCCTATAGAAAACAGTAAAAATGGTAACATTGTCCAGGCTAGCTCAACAAGCCCATTTAAACTTAACAGTAGCTGAATTATACATTTATAAATATGGTTTGAATTCTGGGATCAAGAAAAAATGTTGGCTTAATTTATCAAAATAGTTCTTCTTAAAATTAAGCTGCATGAAGCGAAAAATCCTCATTTTTGTCCCTCATAGTCTTGATTTATGCATATTTTTCTTCTGGCTACCCACAATCCACAGCAAAGTTCCAGGTTTTTCTTTCTAGCACAGTTTTTGATCTGTCTGCTGTAAGTACCTATTCCTACCCAAATCGTGAAATGTTTTTGTTATTATTCAATCATGCCCATATTTGGGCAAACCAGAATCTAATAAATTTTAACCCATAAGGCACACCTTGCCCTAATTCCCCGTGGCTTCATGGGATGCCATGAATAAGAGTAAAGTGATGAGACTGACAAGAGGGCCAGGGAATAAACACCAAGAACAGAGGGCAGGAACATCTCGTTGGGATTCAAGGAAAGAAATGAAGCTCAAAGAGAAAAGGTTGTTGTCTCAAGGACCATGGAGCTGAGTTGGCTACCAGAGCCCAACTGCAAGGTGACCAACTCAGAGACATTTACAGATTAAATTTTTCGTAAAGTAAGATACAACGAAATGCAGTCACCAGACAATTTTAAGACAGTATTTTCCAAATGTGTTCTGTGAAAATTCTTTAAGCAAGATGCTTATAGGTGTTAGGTAAAAAGAAGGAGGGAGGAGATAAGCAAGGGAAGGAGGGAGAGAGGGAGCTGGAAAGGAAGAGAAGGAAAGAGAGAAAGAAGGGGATCCATGACTCAATAATTTAATTTGGAAACTAGAATTAGTTAAGATTTTTCTACTTTAATATCCTGATATTTAAACTTATCATTATGTAAGAGGGCTACATAGCATGCTCTTTCTTTCCTTCCTCCCTAGAATCAATATTCCTTGAGTCTTTTTTATACTGCAATTACTGAGTCATTGAAATCCTGGGTCAGGAGGAAATGTAATCCAGTAGACATACCGTTGCTGAATTTCTCCACACTGGGCTGTAAGTTAGCTGGCATCATCCTGTCAAAGAGATACTGACTTGCACCGTGTGCGTGGTGGCATGCCAAGGTAGAGGAATTCACACTTCCTTCCTTCCTCCTCTTTCTCTTCCTTCTTTCTTTCCTTCCTGTCTGCCTGCCTTCCTTTCTCTCTCTCTCTCTCTCTCTCTCTCTCTCTCTCTCTCTCTCTTTCTCTCTCTCTCTCTCCTCTCTTCTTTTGACAATTTAAACTCCCAAAACACACTTTGAAAAATACTGGACTAGAGGGATTTGCTTAATCAGGCAACTCTGAAAAGTGGCCAAATCCTGCAGCAGTGGAAGGAGCAGGTTCCAGAGTGCAAGAACATCAATCAAAACAACACACAAAACGACAACATTGGCTAACATTTGTTCCGTGTAACTCCTGCATTATAAAACATTTCCACATAATTATCTCTTTTGATTCTCAATCCACTTTTTAAAAGTAGGTATTATATTCACATTTTCAGGAAAGGCAGCGAATGCCAGCGGAGTTTCAGTGTCCAAGATCACATAACTGGTAGCAGAACTTGAGTTTTAAACCCAAGGTGCCCACTTCATATTCAGGGAGAGTAGACCACAGCCTGCTGCTTTATTGTTTTGAAACAACCACGGAGACAATGAAGCACTCTGTGCAGGTTCTTTTCACTTTAAAATGAGTGATAAAGAATTTTCCTTTTGATTGAGCCTACACCCTTTAGTGGTTGTTTTAGGGCAGAGTATCACCCTGCAGCAGGCCTTTAAGAAATCTCTGCAAGTGATGCATTTGGCGTCTCTGAGGCCAGAAATGGTGATTGTGATATGTGGGAAGAACACCATTGTCAGATGTCCTGTCAGTTTATCCAGCAGTTGCCATACTGAAACTCCACTCTAACAGGACTTTGTGTATGGTAATACTTACAGGTTTTCCACAAAAATATTTATGAATTATAGGAAATGGTTGGTAGTATAGGAGAAGGTCATTGTGATGGGATGCTACTACAAAATGAAGATGTTATCTCAAAATGTGTAAACATTCAGCATCCTGTCCTCTCATTTATAGCATTTACAAATAGATACTGAGTTGAAAATGAATTCAGAAAGCTATCAAAAAAACCCAAAATTTTTTACATGTATATGAAAGAATATTTGAGAACAATTTTATTATTTAATTAGACCAATAATTTGATCAAATTCTATTTATGGCAAATATTTTAAAGTGTTTCACATGTTGCTATCCTATTCATAGATATTAAAGTTTTAAACATAATGGTAAAAATCCTAGGTTGTGAAAAATTATTTTTCTTTTCATGTATTCCTAAGTTGCCAGTTGATTTTTTTCATGTTCTGATGCTGTCTTTGGAGGCCTCTTCTACATGTCCAGCTTTTCTAGGGCCTCTAGTGTTAGTGTTTGCTTTAGATCTTTTAAAGTACTGAGAATTTACCAAGTGCAACAAGATGTAGGGAGCTGTTAGGAGACCTGGCTTTAGTGATTTCTCATTGTTATGCACATTTTTAACAGGGACCTGTTTTAGGGACAGCTAATGTTCTCTTGACCTATTTGAATCCTCGGGACATTCTTGAATAATCAAACATCAGGTCTGAATCTGGTCACTTGTTGGTCCCATGATCTCTGACTTATCACATAATCTGTCTGAATGCAGTGTCTGTATAAGTAAGAATGAATTATTTGGATTATTTGAAATCTATAAGTCATTGAAATTCTAGTCTTGAAATTCAGGTATTTTTTAATAATATTGCCATAATCAGTGTTGACCATTAGAGTGAAAGCATCTGCGTATTTTTGATGTTGGCATTTTCATAGAAATGCTTAGTATAATACCTGGCCTTTGAATACTGCGACATTTGCATACACACTTCAACTCCTAGAAGAAGAGCAGTGCATTGTCACTTGATTTAATACAGTATGGTGCATGTATTTTCCTTCATTTTTTTTTCAGTCCCCCAAATGCATCACTCCTAGATTATGCATGGCTTTTACATATATTCTGAAATAGAATAAACACTTGAAAATAAAATAGACTCCAAATCTTAAAAGCAAATGCTGTTTTTTTTTTCTTTTTTCTTTTTTAATTTATTTGACAGGTAGAGTTTATGGACATTAAGAGAGAGAGAGAGACAGAAAGATCTTCCTTCTGTTGGTTCACTCCCAAATGGCCACTATGGTGGAAACGCGTTGATCCAAAGCCAGGAGCCAGGTGCTTCCTCCCAGTCTCCCATGTGGGTGCAGGGCCCCAAGCACCTGGGCCATCCTCCACTGCTTCCTGGTCCACAGCAGAGAGCTGGACTAGAAGAGGAGCAGCCAGGACTAGAACTGGCGCCCATGTGGGATGCCGGCATCGCAGGCGGAGGATTAAGCAAGTGAGCCATGTTTCCGGCCCCCCAACAAATGATGTCTTCATCAACAGTTTATTTAGTTAGAACATGTGACTGATATCTTCTTCTCATTCCCAAAAACTTAGGAACTACTTCCAATCTGTCTTTGCTACTCCTCCCTAGGTTAGGCACCCAGGATGTAATTACATATGCTCAGCAACAGTCCAGTTGCATAGGTTTTTCTCTCTCTCCTGCCCCACTCTTTTTTTTTCCTCTGTTGTTTACACAAGACTTCCACTTTGCAACTTGTGAATTGCAAAACTCCAGATGCCCTCATTCACATCTGCACACTGTGTACTAGCTAGCTTTTAAGCCTTGTCTCAGAGTCTTGAAGGGAAGCCACTATCTACATAATGCTAGAACTCCTCTGGGGCTGCCTTCTCACTGTGTCTTCACATGGTCATCCAAGCTGTATGTATGTGGAGAGATAGATAGACAGACAGACAGACAGACAACTAGATCCTCATTCTTTTATATGACCACTAATCTCATTATGGGGGTGCCATCCTCAAGACCTCCTCTAACCATAATTGCATCTCAAAGGTCTCATTCCCAAATAGTATCACAGTGGAGATTAGGCTTCAACATTTGAATATGCGTGGGGCAAACATAAACATTCAATTCATAATAATGCCCTTGTGTCTATTTGAAGACTGCATTGAGGCATAGGCCGTAGCTCAAGGAGTTCTGGTGAAAAAGGGGTAGAAAGTGGAATCAGTATGCCAGTTAAATACAGTAGCATCATTGTCAACCCCAAATCCGATATTGTGGTCCCCCAGCTCAGATTCATAGCATATCTAAATCCTTACATTTCAGCATTACAAAGAATGCCCTTGCAAGCTTCTAGTTTATAGAGCTGGATTCACTATTCCACCCTAGTCCCTGTAGGAAAAAATCAAACTACGTATTCTGTATTACCACAAACAGTGTACAATATTGGTGGCCGTATAACACCTGAAAGGACCTTGTTCTATAACTAAAGGTTAAATAACTGGAGGTTTCTTTAAACACAGCGAGGGATAGAACCTGTGCCAATTCCTTTGTCTTCTCTGACCATACTAATTTCCATGGAGAAAGCAGGACCTTGAAACATAAAGCAGGAACCTCCAAGGATCCACTGACGTTATCTAGGCCCATGAATCATTAAGTGGGATGTTCAGTTATGTTGGCACATGCAGAATATATTGAGTTCTGCTGAATGATTAAAGTTTCCTTTGTTGTAGCTGAATGCTGTGCAGAGTGGCAGTTGGCCAAGTTCTAGGAACACCTCCTTGGCTACAGCTGTGAAAGTCCTGGAGCACTCAAAGCGCTAGGTTCTCTCAACCCCTTGTGCAGCAATTTGAAGCTGAAAGATGAATGAATTGGGATTTCCATTCAGGCATGGCCCCAGAGTTTCAGGATGAGTGGTAACCCCCTTGAGTGAAAGGGAGTACTTGTTTGAGCAATGTTTGAGCATGTGGTGGAGCTGCTGTTAGTGAGGTCTTTATAGCTCTAAAGGTCTTTATTTATATAAATAACCCAGCGATACTACTGGACAAGGGGACAGATGGCTCTTGGCGTGAGTATGCTGAATGCCAATTCTAAGACATGAGTAACACCAGCTTGGGAAGGTGAGAGCAATTTAAAATGTAAATGTGTGAGTGCAAGATAAAAGTAAGGAATTTAATGCAATATAAAGGGCATATGTAGATACACTTTTGCTTTCCTAAGGTTACCTGTTCTCTTTGGGGGATGAAATAGGACACAGAGCTAGACAATCTAAATAGAATCAGACTTCCTCACCACCAGTTCCTGATCCAAAGACCACTGCTGATTCATGCCATACTTTCATGTGAATTTTGGAAATGGTGTTGCTTCCTAAAAACACTTTACTTCCATCTATCAGAAAAGTATCATAATATGCAGATTTGGTAGAGTAACTCATTTTTACTGCCATCTGCTGGAAAATCTGGTAATAAATACTAAACTGCATACGATTTTTCTTTAAGAATGTTACCACCTGGCAGTGCCATCTCAAATGGGATGACTGGTCAAGATTACGGTCTGTGACTTGAGTTGGACTGTCAAAATCCTCTCCTAGGAGATCACTCTGACGACTTCTTCCTTTTCTGGCTGAAAAATTGTGAAGCTGTGACACTGAACTTACTAGTGCCCAAGGTTTCATTTTGTGGAGAAACTGGTCGCAGAAAAAGAAGCCAATCCACAAGGAGGATGCTGTAGGGAGTGAGTAAAATACAGAGCCAGGAATCATAATAGACTCATTGGTCCTAGAATTTCTGGCTCCAATCCTCTATGTAGATACATCTATTCTCACCTTTTTTGTTGAGTTGAGGAAAAAAATTCAGTTTCTGTTATATGGATAAAAAGTTTCCCAGCTGGCATACACTAGCTGCTGTTTTAGCCCATGTGAGCTGCTGTAACCAAAAGCCACGAGACGGGGTGACTGGAAACAACAGAAATTTCTTCCTCACAGTTCTGAGAGCGAGGGCATTGCAATTGCAGCACTAGAAGTTTCGGTTTCCAGGGAGGGTCCACTTCCCAAACTGAAACCCTGCAGGACTTCTTTTAAAAGAGCATCGATCTTGTTTATATGGTCTCTGCCCTCATGATTCTATAACTCCCAAAGACCCCTCCTCCTAATACCACAATCTTGGATGTTAGGGTTTCAACATACGAATGTGGGTGAGCCTAAACATTCAGACCGTAGCAGCTAACAAGTAAAATGACTGATTATAGTTAGAAAACAGGGCAGGAGGAGATCTGAAGTAATCTAATTTTGTATTAGGATTGTGTGTGCAATTATCTAATTGTTTCTATTGGGACAATGTCTTGTTAAACCTGGTGGCACATGTACTCCATAACATAAATTATTTTGCAGAGTAACCATTTTTTACAAGATTTATTTATGTATTTGAAAGTCAGAGTTATACAGAGAGAGAAGGAGAGGCAGAGAGAGAGACAGAGAGGTATCTTCCATCCGCTAGGTCACTCCCAAATTGGCCGCAATAGCTGGAGCTGTGCCAATCCGAAGCCAGGAGCCAGGAGCTTCTTCTGAGTCTCCCATGATGGTGCAGGGGCCCAAGGACTTGGGCCATCTTCCACTGCTTTCCAGAGAGCTGGATCGGAAGTGGAGCAGCCTAGATACAGACCAGTGCGCATATGGGATGCCGGCACTGCAGGGGGTGACTCTACCCACTACAACACAGTGTTGGCCCCCAGAATAACCTTTATAAAAACATTTGTTGAATTATTTTTCACACACACACACACACACACACATACACACACACCATTTTATGCATCCATTCTGATATCCAATATTTACTGAGAGGCTCCTTTCTAATAAATATAGCTGTTTTTAAAAAATGTTTGACCACTTACAAATACATATTTGTGTGATACTATGTGATGTTTTCATGCATGTACACATTGCATACTATTCGAATTAAGGTAAACACATCAGTTTCTTCAAACATTGTGATAACATTCAAAATCCTTTCTTCTAGCTTTTCTGAAAAATAAAGTACACTCTGATTATCTGTAGTCACATACCTCTGGGCAACTGAACACCACAACCCATTTCTCCTATCTAACTTTAACTTAGTACCTGTTGATTCATCTTTCCCTAGCCCTCCTACTCTCCCCTCCCCAGCCACTAGTAGCCACTATTCGATTCTCAGCTTCTGTAAGATCAACTATTTTTTTGAACTTGAGAGCCAGATACAGACAGAGGACTCTCATATGCTGACTCACTGCTCAAATGCCCAGAATCATCAGGGTCAGGCTAAGCCAAAGCCAGAAGCCAGGAACTCAAGCCAGGTCTCCCATATGGGTGACACAGGCCCAATGACTTGAACCATCATTTCCTGCTCCCGGAGTCCTTTTTAGCAAGAAGCTAGAATCAACTGTGGAGTCCAGACTCGAACCTAGGCACTCGGACATGGAATGTGGGCCACCTAACTGGTGCCTTAACCACTAAGGCAAATGCCAACGGCCCCATACCAACATTTTTAGATTCCGAACACTAGTGAGATGATGCAGTATTTGCTCTTCAGCATTTGGTTTATTTCACTTAACATAATATTTTCCAGGTTGATTCATGTTATTGCAAATTACACGATTCCATCCCTTTTATCCATGAATAGTATTCCAAACTGCAAAAATACCACATTGTTTCATCCCTAGAGGAACATTTGGGTTGATTTCATGTCTTGAGTATCATGAATAACACCACAACAAACATTGGAATGCAGCTGTCTCTTGGACATTTATTTTATTTGCTTGGGGATTGCTGGATCATATGGTAGTTCTATTTTTTGATAATATAAAGAGAACAGCTTTCATAGGTATAGACAGTTCTAAGAAGATAACCATACTTCTCTCCCTCCTCCTCTCTCCCTCAATTCCCTCCTTCCTTCATTTTTGTTTAATTTTTCCAGTGACATAATTTTAGTCTACTCTATAATCACAGGCTTAATTCACCATCAATCATAATATTCGAAACATAAGAAGAAGAGTGCAGTTCCATAAGATTGAAACAAGGGCTAAAAACAATCAAATCACAAGATGCCTGTTTCATTCCTATACATTTTTCTGTATTCTATCATGGTACTTCTATTTTTAATTTTCTGAGGAAACTCTATACTGTTTTCCATAATTAATGTGCTAATTTACATCACTACTAAGGCTTTCATTTCTCCACATCCTCACCAGCACTTTTTATGTTTTGTTAACTGGAATGAGGTGATATCTCATTGAGGTTCTGATTTGCATTTCCTTGATGATTAGTGATGTTGATGGTTTTTTCTTGTACTTCTTGGCCATTTCATTCTTCTTTGTCTATTGTCCATTTTAAAATAAGATTTGCTTTTTGGCTATTATTTTTGTTGCATTTATATTCTGGATATTAATCCGGTGTCAGGTGCATAGGTTGCAGATACATTCTCCCATTCCCTACAAAATATCTTGGGAACATTTTGTCCTCTTTGAGATTTAAAAAGTATGTCAGGATCTGCTCTTGGGAGGTTTTTTTTTTTCCCTTTGGACAGGCAGAGTGGACAATGAGAGAGAGAGAGAGACAGAGACAGAGTCAGAGACAGAGAGAAAGGTCTTCCTTTACCGTTGATTTACCCTCCAATGGCTGCTGCGGCTGGTGCACTGCTGATAGGAAGCCAGGAACCAGGTGCTTCTCCTGGTCTCCCGTGGGGTGCAGGGCCCAAGCACTTGGACCATCCTCCACTGCATTCCCTGGCCACAGCAGAGAGCTGGCCTGGAAGAGGGGCAACTGGGACAGAATCCAGCGCCCTGACCGAGACCAGAACCCGGTGTGCCAGCGCCGCAAGGTGGAGGATTAGCCTATTGAACCACTGTGCCTGCTGGGAGTTAGTTCTTAAGGATCAATTGCAATGAATGAAACTCACATGTGATGCACCATACACTCAACTAGGAATGAGAAGGGTTTGCACCTGAAGAGACCACCACTAGACGATCTTCTATAATTACCCAATTGTTCCTGCTGCAGAACTCAGAAAATAGGAATCAACACAAAGAATATGGTTCCGGTGTGCAGCCCCTTCTGTAAAGGAGCAACACTTTCCGGTAGTTATAATGCATTATCCTAAGTTTGCAAGTAATGTGGTTGAGTGTGCATTCATGTGCAGCCCATGCTAGTACAGACACGCTGATGGACTCATCCAGTTTCATCAGGCGTCACCTGTGCTGTGTGGTCCCTACAATTTGGCTCTCAAACTTCATGCAGGCTCCTGAGAGCCAAGGGGAGCCCAAATAATGGAAGAGTTTCACCAAAGGGTGCTACAAAAACAAGTAAATAAATTTGATTTCCATTCATGCGTCCTTTACATTCTAACCCTTTCTTGCTTTTTGCTCTCTTTATAAAATATTCTCTAGGAAGACTTTATGAAGACTTGCTGAAAGCCATCCTTAATGACTGAAGAGCAGTAACACACCTAGCACTGCTGTTAACTCTCCCGTGCAGCCAACTCCGTGTTTTATGTAGACAGGTGGAGCATAGCCCTGTGCAAGAGTCCATTGTGACGGGGAAGGGAGTGGGGTGCCTCAGGCAGTATGAAGGACCCAATTTTGAAACAGTAGCAGCAAGGGCTATCACAGAACAGGCTTTTCTGTTTCATCTTTAGCGAAGGAGATTCACAATAGAAGGGGCATAACCTTCCTCTCTTAAATCCCGATGCCTAAAATCACTCTTCAGTTTTCAGAGCTACCTGACACCACTGCTGGGTCGAAAACAGCTCCAGAGGCGGAGTACTCTCTCTCTCTCTTCTTTCCTTGCTGGCTGCTCTGCCCTTCTGACCACTTACCCTTCTTTAGCTGTGAGACACGAGTGTCAAGAGTGATCAGGATTTCGTGCGGGGAATGTTAAGATACAGCTCTAGAGATGCGAAGGGGCTGGGCCATCTGTTCTCCCACCCCGGGAGAACGCAAGCCTACGACTTACTTAGCCTTTCTGACCCTTTCTTCTTTTCGCCTTCTCTCCACCCTACTTTTAACTTCTTCCAGCAGCAGCTACTTTCCACCTCTCCTCTTGGTCCTCTGCTTTTTCAGGGCTGTGCCGTATTCCTTTTGACTCCACCTCTTGTTTTATTCCTCCCCCCCCCCCCCACACTGTTGCCTTTCTTCTTGTATATTCCAAACGCAATTCCCAAAGGTTCTGTCAGGAATCACACAGTAGAAAGAAAAGTGCTTGGCGGCTAGAAAATTGAGTAACTGGGGAGAGAGAGAGAAGCCTGGTGAGCTTCGTGGGGAGTCAGAGACAAGAACCACCCCGGCCGCCAAGGCGCCCAGGACCAACAGGCTCTTAACAGCCAGCGGCGCCAGGAGCGAGGAGCGCACGGGTTTGCCATGAAGCCAATCAGCAGGACCTGGCGGGCTCCCGTGAACTCCGCTCCCTGGGTCTTTCTGGACCCAGCGCCCTGGAGTTTCCTGTTGGTTTTGGAGCCCGAGACGTGACAGCCAGTCCAAAGCGGCGTGGGAGGAAAGTTACCGGCAGCCTCCTGGTTAGCGCCCTCCGGAGGAGCTCGGTGCGGGCTCCATGTCGCCTCCACGCCAGCCCCGCACCGGCGCGGGGCACGGAGGGAGGAAAGCCGGTTACACACGCAACACCACCAACCACACACCCAAGGCCAGAGGAGCTGGCACTGGCGAGCACGCAGTCAAGATGACTCAGACTGGCTCTGGGGGGTTCTGGCGTGGGGACTTGGGGCGCGAGCGCGGTGTCATCCGCGGTGCGAACGCGTCTGCTCGGTCCTAGCTCGAGAACGCGGGTTAGAACCTGGCTCCAGGCCGCGGTGCTGGTCTCTCCCTTCTTCCCCCCGCCCCCCGGCCCGCTCGAAGTCTGCGGGACTCGCTGGTTGTGGGAGAAACGCGGGAGGTCTCCGGACGCTGTGTGGTCCCGAACAGACATTTAGGGTCACTTCCTTCCAACTCCAAATCTCCCTGTGCCTCTCCCCAAACTGATCCGGGTCTCCGCCCGCGGGCGGGGCCGGAGGAACGCGGGCCAGGTGTGAGCCGGCGCCCCAACCCCGGTGCGGTGCAGGGGGGTTCCACGACCAGCACTGGGGCGGGCGAGGGCGCGGGCAGCTCGGGGACTCGCGGTCCCGAACCCCGACGCCCAGCGGGGCGCAGAGGCCCGAGGGCGCGCCGGAGCGCTGCCGCTGCCACCGCCGTGGCCACGCTGCGCGGCGGCCCGGCGCGCCCCTCTGCGGGCGGGGAGCGAGCGTGTGCGCGGCGCGGGCGGCGGGCGGAGGCGCAGGCGCGCTGCTCGCCCGTCTGCGGCCCCGCGCCGAGCGCCGCGGCTCGCGAGTCGATGGCAGCACCGCGGTGCGGCCGCGCGGCCGAGCGCCGAGCGCCGCCGCCCGCCGCCGCCCGGGGAGCGCCCAGGATGTGGGGGGACCGGGGCGGCCGCGGCCGGAGCAGCGCCAGCGACGAGGGCGCGCAGCAGCGTCCGCTCGCCCGCCTGTGCTGACCTGCCTCTCGCGCCCCCAGAGAATGTCAGCCAAGTCCAAGGGGACCCCCGCCTCGTCCTCTCCAGCCGAGGGGCCGCCGGCAGCCTCCACGACCAAGGTGAAGGAGCAGATCAAGATTATCGTGGAGGATCTGGAATTAGTCCTGGGGGACCTGAAGGACGTGGCCAAAGAACTTAAGGAGGTGAGGGGCGCGGGCTGGGCTGGGCGGCCGGGCGCGCCTCGCCGCGGGGGTCCCGGGTCTCTCCAGGCTGGGGAGCGCAATGTTTGTAAACTCTGGGGAACCGCGGAGACGCCTGCACGCGGACTTTTCTTTGCTCGGGGGCCTCCTGAAAGAGTTGTTCTTGCACTTAAAAAAAAAAAATCAGGGCGAAATCAACTGGTGTTTCCTCGACGGGGCCGGCGGCGGGGGGCGTGTGTCAGCCGAGACGTGCGCAGCCGGCGGGCGTGCGCGGCGCTCGCCTGCCCTGCGCTGCCCGGGACTCCCGGCCAGGGCGCTCTGCCTGGCAGCTCGCGAGCCGCAGCTGGGGGAAGCCGGGTTCCGGGCCCTGGGCCAGGGCAGCGAGGGGACGCCCGCCCCCGCTCCCTGCGGGCGCCCGGAGCCCCGCGGGCCGAGGGCCACCCTGCGGGAGGAGCCTGGCCCTGGGGACGTGGAGGGGCTTTGGGACTTTTCTCACTTTTGCGGTTCCCACAGCATCCCCTGCGCCCCTTCGGAGTGCCGCTCGCCGACGCTCTGGGCCTCCCCGCCTCGCCCCGCTCCGTCCTGTCGCTGCTTGGCCGGGACCCCGGGCGGCAGGGCTCGTGTGTGGCGCACGCGCTGGGGTCTCGGCACAGCGTCCCGGCACTTCGGGACCAGCTTCGCGTCCCCGTCCCCCATCCCACCTCGGCCTCCCTCCCTCGGCCAGGCCCAGCGATCCGGAGGGAGAGAAGCCGAGATCGTGCCGGGGTGGCGGCTGCGTTACTCGGGCGGCGGGGCGGGGCGGGGCAGGGGCGGCCAGGAGGGGTGGGGTCTCCCGCGGGCCGGGGAAGGGAGCCCGCGGCCGGGCGCCGCAGGAGCCAGAGCTGGAACTTGCAGGCGGGGGTGTCAGCGAGGTGTGGGGCGTGCGTCGTCTAGGGCCGGGATTACCCCGCTTCTGCAGCCATAGGGGGTGGTGGTGGGGTGGGGTGAGGTGAGGAGTTCCTGGGGTGTCCTGCGGTGTCGAGTGAGGCGAGAGTCCTCCAGCCCACCTCCACCTCTCCCCGTTACCGCTTGGAACTGAACTCCAAATCTGTCACCAAACTGAGGTCTGTAAAAATAAAAAAAAAAAAAAAAAGAAAAAGAAAAAACCCGGCCCGGTGGTCACCGGGGTTCTCCCGTGGCAGCTGTCGCCCCTGTAGGGTGCCCCGCAGACAGAAGTCGGGGAGCGGCAGGTTGGGGGACGCTGACCTCCGGGTTGTGCGCGCTGCCGCTGGGCTTCTGGGGATGGCCGCCCTACAAGTGGCTGGCGGATGGAGGGGCTCCGCGTGGAAACCGGGTCCAGAGATGCTGCTCCCGTCTGTGTTGTCCTTTTGTCTGACGTGCCTGGCAGGCTGTGTTTTCATCTGAGGCATAATGACGTTAAAAAAAAAAAAAAAAAACAACAAATTGGGCACGTTCCTTCTGGCACGAGTGCGCCTGGTAGCTGGGGTTCCCGAGGTGGGGCGCGTGGGGAGCTTAGGGAGGTGGGGCGACTACCCCAGCTGGGCTGGGCTGAGGGTGGTCACCACGTGGCCTCCGCGGGCCCTGCTTGCTCACGTGGTGACGGGCGCATCAGTCCAGCCTGAGCCCTGCACGCCTGGTGCCGGTTCTGCCGGGCTTTGGAGACCCAGGCAGACCTGGAGGGAAGCTGCTTACTCTTCATTTCTTGGTGGGAATCACGGACTTAGAGATCAGGGAGGCTGCGGATTGTCAATCTGTGTTTTCACTTACTTGAGGATGTCTTTGGGGGGGGGGGCAGGTAGTTCATCAAAGAATTAAAAAAAAAAAAAGTTAATCTGTGTGCAAACAAGCAGATGCAGGGACTGGGGGGGAGGGGGATTCGGCTTGATGCTTTAGTAGCTCTGAGCGTGCACCAGGACCTGTGTGGGCACAGATCTCAGCTGATAGTGGAGTGGGTGAGTGATAAGGGACCTGACGTTGGTGACTTCTGTAGGTTTGAACATGGGAGCAGGCACAGCATGGCTGGGTCTGAAAACAGTGACTGTTTCTGTAATGTGAGTTGAAGTTATTTTGAGAACAAAATATTTATAGGGCATGTTTAACCCATGCCCTGATGCAGTTGTCCAGCGTTTATCTTTTTAGTGTAATACTGCATATGTGACTGGGACAAGACTTTGATGGTTTCGAATAAAGGAATAGCTTAAAACTTTGCAGATAACAAAGCTTATTGGTTTCTGTAGGTATGGCTTAGAAATGTAAATGCTGCTAGACATCAGCTGCTGCGGGATTCAGTATTCTGGCGATTTATAATCACATGTGTATTTAAATTTCTCATACCTTTATTGGCAATGCTGTATTTTTAGTGAGCTTTTAGTAACACGGAACAGAAATCAAGAATAAAAAAGTGATTTTGACTGGATCTGCATGTTCATTGCCATTTTTTGTTGTGTTTCATTCTAATTAAAATGCAGCTTTCTCTCTCTCTCTCTCTCTCTCTTTTTTTTTTTTTTGAATGTCCTGTCCTTTATCTTTGTATAAACTGTACTGACATTTGACATTTATTTGAAATTGTTTTTCTTTTTAGAAATTTTCTGGACTTTAGCCATGATTAATTCAGGTAGCACGGTGGATCCAAATAAGCTAGTAACTGCCTGAAACACTTCAATAATTAGTAACAAAACTCCAGTCTGTCCAGCAAAAAGAGCTGCTATTATGGATATCATTTGTGGTTGAGTATATTAACTTAATCGGTTATAATTGGAACATACATTGGAGGAAGGGAAACCGGATTTCTAGAAAGACTAAGAGCAATTTTATTATACACTGAGACCTCACATAACTTCAGTTTTCAGAAATAATGAGTCATTTTCCCTTCTATGCTATAATGGAAAAGCCTTAAATATAATTCAGGCTATTTATTCAGCACCTGCCGTGTTCCAAGTCCTCTACCATCTTTTCATTGTACAAAGATGAGTAAGTATATCTTCTGGTCTCAGCTCAAAGTTTATTTGGGGATGCGTTTATGTTGTCACTCAATGTAAGTGATATAAAGGCATTACCTTGTTCAGTGGCCACTCTCAATATTGAACTGGGGAAGGAAGGAAAATAAAACTGAGAATGAGCATATGTTGATTTAAAAGCCAGTAATGGCCAGCGCCGTGGCTCAACAGGCTAATCCTCCGCCTTGTGGCGTCGGCACACCGGGTTCTAGTCCTGGTCGGGGCGCCGGATTCTGTCCCTGTTGCCCCTCTTCCAGGCCAGCCCTCTACTGTGGCCCGGGAGTGTAGTGGAGGATGGCCCAAGTGCTTGGGCCCTGCACCCCATGGCAGACCAGGTAAAAGCACCTAGCACCTGGCTCCTGCCATTGGATGAGTGTGGTGGGCCGGCCGCAGCACGCCATCCGCGGCAGCCATTGGAGGGTGAACCAAGGGCAAAGGAAGACCTTTCTCTCTGTCTCTGTCTCTCTCACTGTCCACTCTGCCTGTCAAAAAAAAAAAAAAAGCCAGTAATGGCTATGTGCTTAATAGAATTGTAAGACTTTGGTAAAGACTTAAAAAGATGATAAAATAGGACTTTTTAAAAATTTTTTATTTAAGTTATAGAAGTTTCATGTATTTCATATACACAGATTTAAGAACATTGTGTTACTTCCTCCCTATCCTCCCTCCTGCTCATGCCCCATCCCTTCTTCCTCCTGCCTCTCATATTCTCACTCGTAATTTTTACAAAGACTTATTTTCAGTAGAGTGCATGAAGAAACTGTGGTATATATACACTATGGAGTACTACTCAGCTGTAGAAAAAAATTAAATGCTTTCTTTTGCAACAAAATGTACACAACTGGAAACCATTTTACTTCACATAACCATTATACATTCACAAAACCATTATGCATTCACCTAAGTGAAAAAGACAAATATCATAAGATTTCCCTGATCTGGAGTAACCAGTAGACTACCTAACCATATAAGTACAAAGATAGGAGTTTTAAGAGTTTATTCAGGTTGTCAAATCATGGACTGATGCCATATATAATAGATAAAATACTCAAATATTACCACTAAATATTGGATATTTCCATTAAAGGTGAGTGCTTTGGAGAAATGGAGAGTCTAAAAGAAGAGTTTAAATCTTTGTATAATGTGGGTAAGATTTGAAAAGGGAAATAGTAGAAATTAAAAGGAAATAGCATTAGAGTGCAAGGTTGATACCCATTGGTTTTTTCCTGCATATTGAAAAAATGAAAAATATAATGATGGAACTCTAGAGCTTTGGAATAACATGAACCATACTGGTATAGCAGGTGTGGATGTTAGTTTTCACTAGAAAATGTAGAAATAAAGCTATTGCTTTTTCAAAATAGTTCTCAAGTAATCTGACATATTTGGGTAGCAGTTTCTCTCTTCTTTTTTGAAGATCTCACTGATAAGTTGTTTTGTATCAGATGTTGGTGTTAACATTCAATCACAGATCTTGTTAGAGATACTGGAATCTCTAATAAACAGACTTTATTTTCTGGAAACAAAATTCATTGCTGCTATAGCCAGATTCTCTTTTAGTTTAGATTGTTTATGACCTTGATCTTTTCTTGCAGCATTCTGCTTTTTGATTTTACCTCAGAAGACTACTGTATGAGTTGAATTACATGTCAGGGATCTTTAGACTGTTCGTGGAAAGTGTGTATTATGAAAAAGGTATGCAAAAGAAACATTTTTTGCACCAAAATAAGATAGTATTAACTCATTCTGGCATGTCTAAACTGAGTGAAGTTTGAGACACCAGGAAAGCTAAGAACAGCAGTTCATAACGAATCACCATGAAGTCTGCTAAAACTGATGCAGAAGCAAACATGAACTCCAGAGTGAAGCCTGTGTGGAAGAATGGAAATCCCTAATATTTTATGAAAAGGTTTGAAGGATAGTGCTCCAGGGATATCAGCAGTTTACAGATGGATAACTCACTTCAAGGAGGTGCAAGACCGTATTGAAGATACGCAGACCTTGAACATCAGTATATAAAGGAAAAAGAAATTGTTCGTGGCCTAACTGAAGGGAACCATTGGCTAACACCAGAAACATTAGGCAGAACTATGGCCAGCTGGCTATGGCCATCGCTGCGCCATTCTGAAGCCTGGAGCCAGGAGCCAGGTACTTCTGGTCTCCCGTGCGGGTGCAGGGCCCAAGCGCCTGGGCCATCCTCCACTGCCCTCCTGGGCCACAGCAGAGAGCTGGACTGGAAGAGGAGCAACCGGGACTAGTACCAGGCACCCCAACTGGGACTAGAACCCCCGGGGTGCCGGCGCCGAAGGCGGAGCATTAGCCAAGCGAGCCACAGCCGGCCTAAGGATAGTTCTTTAGGGATAGACTCTATGGCTGATATCATTGCTTACAAAAGCATTTGGAATTTTATGGAATTTAATATTGAGAAACAATTTATATTTTGTGTTTTTGTATTTTAATTCCATTTATCATGAATATATTTACATGCATGTATATGTACACACACACACACATATTTATATAGAGAGAAAGAAGGAAGAGAGAGTCTCCAAGTTATCTATGGACTCCAAAAGTTCATGCACTTGCATTAATTTCAAAAACTTTTTGAAAACTTTTTCATCAAAATGAGCTTGTATTTTGATTCCATTTCCACAGTCTTTTTGAAGGCCCTGTGTGTGTGTGTGTATGTGTGTGTACAGACCATGCACATATACGTGTTATATAAGACATGATTTCAGGAGAAGCTCCCAGAGGCAGGAGCAACCAGTTAAAATGAGTTGTTCTGTTGGTGACCTCGAGTTGCTCAGTGGTTGGCCCCTTCGGCAGGGATGCCTGCCCATCTTGTGGCTGTGGACTGGGAAGCATCTGTGGTCATTTTAATGATATCATAAATCCAGACAGGTTAAACTTACATTGAATTTTTACATGTTTAAAACTTACAAGGGACAATCTGTGGACTGATGAAAATAAAACTAACAGAACTTAGAATTACCTGCAAAATATTTTTGCTTTTAAACATTCCCTCCTTTTTAACGGCTTACCCACTTGGAGTTCTGTGGTTTATTGCCCCGGAAATCCTGTAGCATATTTTTTGGTTAATGAGTCCAGGCATAGAAAACTCATTACTAGGAAATATTGAGGAGAATAATCTCTGGAGCATTCTCCAAGTTCTAAAGTTGTGAATGAATGGAATTTAACAGTTCGTTTAATAAGTGGCAATAGCTGCACTTTTACTGCTTTGTACCACGGTCCACCCTCCCAGACGGAGGTGTGCTTACCAAGTGCTGAAACACTTAAATTTTTCTTGACTATGATTTTATGGCATGTGGCTGAGCCATGTGTGTATGGTTTTGAGGAAACAGAGATAGACAGTAACCATCCTTCTTGGGCTTTCTATTTCCAATGAATTAAACCATTCGGTACACAGAGAATTAGCTGATAAGAAATTCAGGCAGCCCTAAAGTAATAGAGAGTGTGCTTCAGGCAATAGCAAAGTAATAGATAATAAAACCACTGTAATAGGTTTCATTGTTACCTGGATTATGTTTTTTTCCACTCTCGCTGTTCTGAGGATCTCAGGTATTTAAATCTAAATACAGGAAAAGAGATGGAAATGCAAGTTTGGCCAAAACATATTTTCTCAAACAAATTGTGGGACCTTCTGTAGAGCTAGTTCATCAAAAAATTTTGGGAGTGATAAAATTCCAGTAGGTTGCCTATCCAGTTCTGGTAGAATTGCGCATAACTGATATCAAGTCTAATACAAAATTAGTAAACAACCAATGGGACTTTAAAAAATGAAAAAGTTTCCTTTTTTCTGATCTTAGAAGTAACAGAGTACACAGATAGAAAGTTTAGAAAATTTACATTTTCTCCTGTATAATTTTTAGACGTATCCTTAATACTATACAGGGGTAGATCTGCTAAACATTTTTTTAAAGATTTGTATCTTATTTGAAAGTCAGGCTGATAGGGAGGGAAGGAAGAGAGGGGGATCTTCAGTCCTGGTTCTCCTCCAATGGCCACAGTAGCCAAGGCTGGGCCAGACGGAATCTAAGACGCTGCATCTACATCTGCCTTCTGGGTGGCAGGGGCCCAGGTTCACAGGCAGTCCTTGGCGCTGACTTCCAAGGCCCATCGGATGGAAGCTGTTTTGGAAGCAGAGTAGCCAGGATTTGAAGTGGCATTCCAGTATGGGATGCTGGTGTTACCAGCTGCGGCTTAACGCGCTGTGACACGGTGCTAGGCTTGGTATGCCAAACCTCTGTTTACTTCTGGCTTTTGTGATAATTATTTATAACTAGAAAGAACAGTCTTCACAATAAAAACACTTAGCAGACAAGTCTTACTCTCTGCCGTGTGCTCCCCTAAGCACTGCACTGTTAAGTCATTTACACCTGAAAATGGACCAGAGGAAAGTACTGTTGTGCTCCATTTTACAGATAGGAAAACTGAGGCTTGAGAGGCTGTCATTTGCCTGGGCTCACTTAACTGAGGCTTCAGCAGCAATTACTTTAGTGTCAGAGCCCTGCATTTAACCACTAAACTGTACCTCCCCCTTTTTTAAACATTTTTTTCAAAGTCAGCGATATGAAGGTTTTAAAGTTCTTGGTCCATGGTACCAAACTGTCTTCCGTGGAGTTGTCACAAATTTCTCCTTCCCGTAGAAGTAAATGTGTGGGCCTTGTGTCTTAAATTTGAAGTAAGCCACTTAATTTGAGACTTGCTGTGTAATTTAATAGCTTCGGGTGAAGGTCATTGTTTTCTTGAGTTCCACTTAATTTGAGGTACCAGCATTGAGGCAAAATTAATAACATGTAAGTTAGACCTTGCAATATCTACTTGGCAGATAAATAGCTACTGTACTGAATTACCATGAACCTAGTTAATCTTCAACAATAATATTGATAAGAATATTCCATGGCATTTTTATATTACAGCTTAGAAGACAAAAGGAACAGCTGACATGGGTGCTTGGTGGTACCTGGTAATTGTATGCCATTGTTTCAGATGAATAAAAATGATGGAGGATGCCTCATTCTACACTGTTGGCATCCTATGCCTTAGAAGGAAGGCGTTATCTTTACCATGTTCTGGGGTGTTTGGGGTTTGGCACTGGAATATTTACCAGGCAGAAGCCACTGCACTGTCTCATGATGTGTCATTGTTTCGTAAGTAGATCTCTTGTATCACCTTTAGTTCTATTGATTACGAGCCACCGCCTGTTCCCAGTCTACACAGAGTGCAAGTAACGGTACTATTCTAAGATCCTGTTTGCTTCCTCTTCTGGTACATTATGGACTAGAAATGTTTTCCTTCTGTTGGAAGCTAGTTCACTGGGAAGAACTGCTCTACAGTAAGGCTTCCGTTAGGACTCTGGAACCTGGGATATTTAACCTTTAAGCGGGAGCCAGAAAGTAACATTAACTGAAATGAGAAGATAAAGACATTTCTAATTAATGTTCAAATCATGGTAGACTCGCAAGGTGGCCTGTCAGCTCAGGACACGGGTTGCCTTGTGTGGCATAGGCTGATTTTTGTTCTGAGAAAGGCGAGATAGGAGGGCTCCAAAGGAATTAAACTCCCACTCTCTGCTTTGAGGCAGGAGACATTGACATTGTAAGTACTGGGGATAAATGTTTCCATGTAGAATAACGGGAGCCAATCAAATTGCATACCTGTGCCCAGTGACTGTCAGTATGGTGTTAGGCACACCACATGTGTATTTTTAGCTGCAGGTACAATGTGCCATGCTTGCCTAGGAAAAGCAGATTTTCATGATTGCTAATAAGTTCTCTAAGATCAGACAAGGTAACAGCTTATCATCTTATATTCGTGGAAACTTACCCTTTTGCAGTATCAAATGTGATTCCAGGATTTCAGACTACATGTGACAGGAAAATACCAAGTTGAAAAAAAAATTGGTCCAGCCGGTGCTGTGGCTCAATAGGCTAATCCTCCGCCTTGTGACACCGGCACACCAGGTTCTTGTCCCGGTCAGGGCGTTGGATTCTGTCCCAGTTGCCCCTCTTCCAGGCCAGCTCTCTGCTGTGGCCCGGGAGGGCAGTGGAGGATGGCCCAGGTGCTTGGGCCCTGCACCCCATGGGAGACCAGGAGAAGCACCTGGCTCCTGGCTTCGGATCAGCGGGGTGCACTGGCTGCAGTGGCCACTGGAGGGTGAACCAACAGAAAAAAAGGAAGACCTTTCTCTCTGTCTCTCTCTCTCACTGTCCACTCTGCCTGTCAAAAAAAAAAAAAAAATTGGTCCAGCCAGAGTTCTTGTAATTCCAGTGGTTCTTCACTTTCCCCCATATCAAAAACCCCTTTTGGATGAATGATTGAAGTTGGGGCTACTTCCCCTTGGGACAAAGATTGTTCTAAACGTGAATTTCCCTCAGGTGGGAGTGATTTGGGATCAGAGGTGAAACAAGTGAACGATTACCTTTACAGGGAAAAGAAAGCAAACAGCAACTGCTGGTGTCCAGCTCCATAATCTTCTGAGTAAAAGTCAGGGCCGTATGAGAAACGGAGAAAAGAAATGCTGATGGCTGTAAAAAAAATCTGATGGCTTTTATTCTAGGGAGCAAATGAGTCATATATCAGCAGTTGTCTTCTATTAGATTGAACCCTGGTGCATTTAACCTCAAAGTAGAAAAATACAGTGTATATAACTTGCCATATCTCCCAAACTCCAGAACACTTGTGTGTCTAGTGGTTATCTCATTTGCTAGTTTCTTAGAAATGTGTGCCAAAATAGGTTGCTACATAGAAGGCAAAATGTTCCCAGCTCATTATAAATTGAGCATATCCTTGGGAGCAGGTGGTTAGCCAAGCAGTTGCGATGTCTGTGTCCCACCTTGGGGTACCTAGATTCTATTCCTGGTTCCAGTGCCTGATTCTAGCCTCTTGCTTAGGAAGACCCCAAGTTGATTGGGTTTCTGCCACCCATGGGGGAGATCTGGATTGTGTTCTCAGCTCCCAGCTTCAGCCTGATCCAAGCCCAGCATTTGAGGAGGAAACAGTGAATGGGTGTTCTTTGTCTCTGTCTCTCAAATTAATAGTTAAAAAGATAAGCTAAGCATATTGCCTTCTTTACACGGGTCCCAGAGCAGCAGTTTCCTTTGTTGTATTATTTTCCTGTAGGACACTGATGTGTGAATCATGAATATTTGGAGTTTTGACATGTGTATGGTACTGTGCTTAAGGCTGTAAAGGATGTCAACAAGCTGAGGCTGTAAGCTCCAAGCCTATCCTCCCTGCGGGGAGGTGGGGAGGGCGAACTCCACCTCTGGAAGAATGCTTGGCTACACACAGAATGCAAAGACAGAGGAAGCACTTTTCTCCCTTTTCATACGCATTTTTTCTCTAAGTTAATGCATTCTAAACTTTGTGTAGCAAGATAAGTAGTAACTCCTGAAACTCAAGAGATACTTAGAATTCATAGAAAATGCATATTACTAGAGAGAGGCATGCGTTTATCAGTTTTTCAGAGAAATAAACAGCATTTTTACATACCTTTTGAAGTGCCCTGGTGCATTGTAGTTTGTGAGGGCAGGCCTTTGAAGCCCCACCTGTTGCTTTGTTTTTCCACATTACAATGTTATTCTTACTGAGCATGTTAATATACTCTGAAACATCTCACTTCTTAGTAACGCAAGACATTACCTGAATGAAATGTCTTTCCCAATAAGTTCTCTTGCCAAAGAAACATGAAAACAACCAGCCATTAGTTATTACTATTTAAAATATGTCAGAATGGATCACTGCTGTTTTCCTTACGCTGTGCCAGTCAGGATTTTATAGGGTATGCGTATAATGCCTGTATTTTAAATTAACTTGAACAAGACATCTGAAAAAATATGACAGAGTTACTGGAAAGGATAAGTGGGTAACCCTCCTTTGTACCGTGGATGATAGTGATAACACTATACCTCATCTATAATTAATTGAAAATGCTTTGTAATTTTAAAGTGTAACTCTTAGGGAGATATTTATGTCTGCTCAGTTATGTGTAGAATGAAGTTTGATTACATCCTTATTGTATAGATGAATATTTCTTAGTCATGTCTGGCTTTTTTTTTTTTTTAATAGGAGAATTTTGAGGCTGTGATTAGAGTAAGGTGCAGTAGTGTAGAGGGGTAAGATCTTAGATGCAGGCCAGGCTGCTTTGTTTCAAATTGTTCTGCTGTACAGTATTGGACACTTACTCTCTCTTTGTCTTTATTTCCTGCCTCTGATGGTGATGGTGAGAGTGTTATTTGTGGTGTCTCTGGTTATAGAAAGTAAATGCCTTATATGTCAAGCACTCAGAATAGTTTCTGTGCACAGAGGAAGCTTCCTATGCTTGTATTTTTGTCCTTACTGTTACTTCAATGTGTCTCAGCCCAAAGAATTCTTCTAATTGCTGGGAATAATGGGAATATAGTGGTAAAACAGACAGGTAACATTCCTGCCTGGAGCTTACATGGTATGTAGGGAGGGTGTAAGGAAAATAGGACAATGTAACACATGCTGCATTAAATACAGTATCAGAAGGTGACAGTTCCTATGGAATGAAAGAGGTTTATAATGGGATAGAAGTGATGGGGAGGAGGTGCCACTTACACAGAGTGGTCCAGAATCGCCCAGCTGACAAAGTGCGGGCTGTGCTGCAGGGCAATCCTGCAGGGGAGGAGGAGCCTCTGTGAACCTGCGGGGGCACTTTGTTCTGTGGAGGGAATCGCAGGTCAAGGCTTTGGCGCCTCACAGGCAGGCCATACTTGCAGACCAAGGAGGACAGTCTGGTAGGTGAAGGTGAGCTGGGAAACCACAGCGGGTGACAGGGTCAGGTGCACATCGGGTGTCTGTGTAAGGCATCTGACCCTGAGTAACATGGACACCTGGTATGTTTTTGAGAGGAGGTGTGGCTAGGGTTGCTCAGACTTGGCACTGCTGACATTGTGGATGGATGGTTCCTTGCAGGGATTGTCCTGTGCCTTGTATGATGATTAGCAGTAGTCCTGGCTCTGCCAGCTAGATGCCAGTACAACCACCAATATCATGTGAGCAGCCACAGTATTTCTAGATGTTGCCGGGTGTGCCCAGGGGACAGGCAGTCTCCATGGGGAGCTCCAGCTCTTCATTAGGATTGTGCAGTCCTCACTATGGCTTTTCCTACACACCTCTTTATTTCCTTATGCTTAGCCAGAAAGCACTGGGACTTTATGTTTCTTTTATATCTTCTGTTGTTTACTATCTTTTTATATCTGGTGTTATTTATTATCTTTTATATCTGGTGTTTTTTATTACCTTTTTTTTTTACGTCTACCCGATTGCTTTTTTCCTCTACATTTTTTTTTTTTAATTAATTCTTTGAAAGGCAGTTTGACAGAGGCATGGGGAGGGCAGGGATGGAGAGAAAGAGACACAGTGGGGATGGGGTGGGGTGGAGAGATGGGCGAGGGAGAAAGAGCAAGCTTGCTTCCATCTGCTGGCTCACTCCCCAAATGGCTACACCAGTCGGGGATGGACCAGGCTGAAGCCAGGAGCCGGAACTCCATGCATCCATGCAACATGGATAGCAAGGTCCCAAGTACTTCAGCCATCTTCTGCCTCTTTCCCAGGTGCATTACCAGGGAGCTGGATCTGAAGTGGAGCAGCTGGGTCACAAATCAACATGGGATGCAGATGTCCCACGCAGCAGCTTAACCAGCTGCACCACCACATCTGCCCCTCAGCCTAGTCCTACAGCATACTTCCCTTTCCACCCACGACTTCTCCTACCTTGTTTTCCACTTGCCATAATGCAATAAAACTGACCTGGAAGTGTTCAAAGGATGTAGCTTCATAGTGTATTTTAGGCTTTTGGAAGGGCGGTGAGAATGGCCACCTCTGACTGATGAGTTATGTCAGTGGCCACTCTGACCAGACGAAAGGCCTTCATCTCATCCACCCGTTAGTGTTAGTCTTGCACTTTTCTTGCCCCTTCCCTTCCTGCAGACGTAGGGGACATTAGAGTGGCATCCCTGTTTGTGATGTGGCACAAACTGTAGAAGAAATTCGGTGGTGGAGATGGTGATGGCTGACATCAGCTCAGTGCTGCTCTGTTAGCCCCTTCATCCTCATAGACCCTTGGAAGTTGTTAGAATTATTTTGTAAATGAGGAAGTAGAGGCAGAGACAGAATTATTTACTAACTGAGGAAGTCGAGATAAAGAAGTTAGCTTATGTAAAGAGCCAGATGATGGAGTTGAGTCGATATCTCCTTTGAGTTGATGTCCATAACCAGCCTCCTCACTCCCCACTGTGACACAGTTAGCTATTTTTCGGGTGTTCAGCCTCAACTTCATCTCTCTCTCTTCTGCCTTGTCCTCTGCATCACCTTGTTCTTCCTTTGTCATCGTCTTTGTTGTTTCCTTTTTTTCTCCTCCCTCTCTCTCCTGCCTTCTCATCCATTTCTTCGCTGTTTCTCCAAAACGTAAGCCCTCACCCAAAAATTCTCTCTCTGGAGGCCTCCTATTGTGGGGCACTGGCTGATCAATGTTGATGGAACAGCAAGCAGAACTTAAGGCTCCTGCACAGGTGGAACTTAAATTTTTGTAATGAGATACTATTCAAATGAAAACGTAAACACGACTCACTGAGAGTGTCAGGAACTAGGAGAGAAAAAGTACACGATGCAGCAAGAGCTTAAAACCATTGCTCGGTCCTGTCAATTCTTGCTAAACAGGGGATTTGCCGTCGGCCACTACCTTCTTTCTGACCTCTGTCTTCCTACTTCCTGTGCTGTTGGGTTTCAAGAATGATACTTTGGTGACCCTAGAGCCAGTCCCTGTGCCGTTTTTCTCCGTAACCAATTCGTTCTCTGAACACTGCCAGACTAGCTTCAGTGCTCTGCTTTCTGGAGGACTCCCATGCTGGGAAGATCTCACACCATCCCCCTGTTACTGACCACGTGCAGCCCTGCACCTGCAGCCCGACGTCCCGCAGTCAGGTCTTCCCCAGCCGGCCCTCTGCCTGTCATCCCTCTAGAGACTGTCACACGCATTCCTGACACCATTGCTGTTTTTCAGTTTGATGTCTGTTCTGTCATGTTTGTGGTCATTGCTCCACTGTCTTGTGTTTGTTTCTGTTAACTGCAGAATTGTTCCCTGCGTGTCCAGTGTTCTTCTTGTTCTTCAGTCTGCTGGCTGCGAACTATGCAGACGTCATTGTGACATTTTTTAATCTGATGAGGCCTTGGGACTGAGAATCCAGTGTCACGTAATGCTTGTTAAGGGTAATTAAGGGCCAAATGCCGATTGTTCCACTTGTGTGAGAGCCTGTTCTTTGTCTTCTACTCCAGAAAATCATTAATAATCCTCCCATCTCTCATATCGCATCGTTGTTCTCTCTTCCCAAGATGATTTCTGTCAGCATACGAATAAAAGAGATAATGCGTGCCATCTCCTGTGTCCTCGCATTCATCTCTTAATTCCATCCATTCAGGTCCATCCTCTCACAGCTGCACCAGTGGCTGCATGGTTCTTAGTGCAACAGTGACTTCTCAGTCTAGCATCACCTCGCCTATTAGCATGTAATAGTCTGGTGTCATAAAATCTAGTAGCGTACCCTCTATTGACAGGCCCTGTAACAACTTTTCTTCACTTGCCGTAAAGAATATTGTATTTTCTCTCCTCACTGATTTTTCTTTATCTGTTACTTTCAGTTACTCCCTCTGTGGGATATCAGAACTCTAAATTTTTATCTTTTAGGGAAAAAAATCACTCTTCCCTTCTTGGTGATTTATGCAGCCCTATGGGTAAATTTCAGATATAGAGCTGCGACTCTCGAGTTGGGCCTCCAGCCTGGGCCGTTTTCCTGAGCTTGTTTCCCTGTACTTAGATGTCTAGGAAATACCCTCACCTCACTGTGTTCCAGACTCAACCCATCTCCCCCCCATCCCCTTCCCTTGCTTCCCATCTGTTACCATCCATGGCGCTATGCTCAACGCACTTCCAGATGCTCACCAGCTCTTCCCTCCTGCACTGCTCGCACCCTGGGCCAAGCCACCGTCCTCTCACTTGAGTTGCTACAGTGCCCCCTTAGTCCTCTTCTCAGCTCGGCAGTCAGTGCAGCGCCGGGTCACATTAATCAGCTCAGATCCCGGAGGCAGACTGATTTCACTCTCAGAGTGCTTGCGGTAGCTGTGAGCCCTGTGACACCTTCCTACTTCTCTGTTAGCACTCTGACCTGGTTGCTCCTCGCGGGCTCTCCTTGCTTTCACTCTCTGCAGCAGTGGTCTTGCTGTTCCGGGGATAAATGTGCTGCTAGGCGCACTTTTCCATGCTGAGCTCCACTTGGGAGCTGCATCTTCTGCCCCACGCAGGTCCTGCTCAAGTCCCTTTGGGCACCTGCAGGTTTTGTACGTGCTGGAGTTTCCTATCCTTCTTCCCCCGAATACCTTTCTTCTTTTACTTAATTCTCAACAGCTTTTGATACATGCAGCGATTTATTTCTTGTGTTTATTGTTGTTTGCTTTCTGTCTCCAGAGTGCCTGCCCCTGGAGGTCAGTGACTTTTGTTTTATTCCCTTAGGTATTTCAAGATCCTGGTGCAGTGGCCAACACAGAGTGGGTGCTTCTTAAGTGAATGAATAAATACTGGATCTCTTACAACTGTCAGTTTGTTCTCCCAAATTTCCCAAGGATCAAAATTAGCAACTTTTGTTTCCCATTGCTTATGCACTATTTGCAGAGAAGGACCTGCAATACATGTTTATTAAGCATTTCAAATTTTTTATTAACATAAAGAGAGCAAATCTCATGTATTTCATAGATTCAGTTCTAAGAAGATAATCATACTCCCTCTCCTCCATTCCTCCCTCCCTCCCTCTGTCCCCCTCCTTCCTTCATTTTTTTCTTCAATTTTTGTGATAATGTAATTTCAGTTTGCTTTATAATCACAGGCTCATTTCACCACTAGTAGGTAAAAAGTAGAAAAACCACTGTTCCACAGGAAGGTAGACAAGGGCTGTAAACAGTAGTTAAATTGTAATATGTCAGTTTCATTCTTATACTTTTTTTGTATTCTATGTTAACTACATATCAGAGAAAGTATGGTATTTGTCTTTTTGGGGCTCCTTATTTCGCTAAGAATAATGATTTCCAGTTGCATCCATTCTATTGCAAAAGACAGAATTTCAGTGTTTTTCATGGCTGAGTAATAGTCCATACTGCATATATACTACATTTTCTTTATCCAATGATTGGTTGGTGGATGTCTGGGTTGATTCCATATCTTAGCTATTATAAGTTGAGCTGCTATAAACATGGAGGTATAGATAACTCCTTCATATACTGACTTCATTTCCTTTGGGTATTTTCCCAGAAGTGGGAGGGCTAGGTCATATGGTAGATCTATCTGCAGATTTCGGAGGAATCTCTATACTGGCTTCCATAATGGTTGGACTAGTTTACATTCCCAGCAACAGCGTATTGGGGTACCTTTTTCTCCACATCCTCACCAGCAGTTATTATTTTGGTTTTGGGGTGCTAGCCATCTGACTGGGGTGAGGTGAAACCTCATGGTGGATGGTGGTTTTCACTTGCATTTCCCCCCTGGCTAGCGATCCTGAGCATCCTTGCATGTGTCTGCTGGACACTTGTGCAGATTCTTTATCCCCCTTCCTGTTACCCGTGGTGACGGTTTCCAGATTGGCTGAAGGGAACCCTTGTCTCCACTACTTGGAGTCCCTCAGGTGGTACCCTCCCTCCACCCATCCCATGATACACAACCCTTGCTCTTGCTCTTGAGATGGACCCAGAACCTGTGGGAGATAGCTGATACTTGCATGGTCACTGTGTGTCAGAGTGAGGAGGATTCATCCAGTCCCCATCCTCTCATCCCCAGGAAGTAGCACGAGAATTGTCCTCCAATGTAGAAGTTCTGGAACAAGTCAGCTTTTGCAAACCCTAGTGCAGACTGGAATCCCAGAACTGCACCTTCAGACATAAGCCTGGCTCTGATTTGGGAGTGTCCATCTTCCTAGTGGGCCCAGGGATGTCATTTTAAACTTTTTGAGGCACTTAGAATTATTTTTTCTAAATCAGATTCCTAATAATAATTCACACATAAAGGAGGAAAGTGCCTATTTTTTGCAGCATTTTTTTTTTTTTGCTTCTTAATATAGTGCTTGTTTCTTACCATTAGTCATCACAAATTTTAAATTATCTGGAAAATACCATTTTAGAAAGGATATTGGATATTTTTTAAAATAAGTTTTAGACAGGCCACTACTGTGCATTGGATGTAAGGATACACTTCGATAAGACCTAATGTTATATAAAACACTGAGAAACCAGGGAATAGCAGTATTTGGCTTTCTATTTTTTTCTCATCTTTTATATGCTCCCTCTAGTGTTCAAGAATATGGATATGTGTAATTAGCCGATTGAGGTGCTGGAGAACAGACATTGTGGCAGAAAGAGGACTTTCCTAAGCTAGCGTTACGTGGTGTTTCTCAGGTTGCGTTGTCAGCTTCCTGAACGTCCCGTGTATTTTACTCACAGCAGATCCTGTGTGCTCTCCCCCATGGTGCTCTGGTCATGCCAGGCCTTCTCACGTGTGTGCTTTCACTGTCCACTTCAGTCAGGGACACAGTTGGATTTCTGTCTTTGAAGAAAGACAAGGGGTCCTCAAAAGTTCCTGGAAAATGCGTATTGTGAGAAAGCTGTGAAGGGTCTCAGGAGTGTTTGTGTGCAGATTGCTTTGTTCTCAGTGCTGCTTTTCCACAGGCGTTCTGAGTGCCCCCACACCACCTTGCAGGCCTTTGTCCAGTTTGTGTGGTTGAAGTCCAGCTTTTAGAGGTGCGGCTTAAATGTGAATGGACCGTTTCCCACGGGTTAAGTATGTGCAAGTTTAAAAACTAAACTGTAATAACTAGAGGATCATCTTTGAACATGGAAAGTCAAACATTCAATGACATCAGTTTAATATATTGAAATATTATTTAAATACACTGGTTGCAAACTACTTTAAGGAGTAAGCAAGATGCCACTAGGAATAGCAAGTCTAAAGAAAAAATACATATACTATTGTTATTTAATATGGATATTTATAATTGCTAACATATGCTATGTAGAAGAGAATTTTAACTAAATAACTAAAATATTGCTGTTTACTGATAAGAATCATGTATAAACATTTGAATCTAATTTTTCTTAACTGACATATAATTATAGTACCTACCCTTTTCTTATGCCCTATAATTTTTAAAACACTTTGATGCCTACTATTTCTGTTTCCTCATCATTAAATGAAAGTAAAAGGAAAAAAAAAAAAACCAGACCCAATTACTTTCCATTACTTTCTGAGATGCTGTTTCCTAAGCTCTCACCACTTCCTCCTGGAAGTACTTTATATTATAATGATTAATACATTTTAAAATGGAATTCAGAGCTCAACATTCAGCTAGTGCCCTGTTTTCAGGAAGATTTATCTTTGATAGCTAAACCTTATTCGTAACCTCTACACTGTATGCCCTTGGGGGATCTTACATTTTTTAATATGCAGACTCATATGGTACAGTGTGCATGTTTGTGGTCGTCTCATTAATCACAGATAGTATGCAGCAAAATGCCTTAGAGTTTAACATCTGCTTTCTGAAATCACTAATACTGTTAATGGCTGATGGATTCTGTTACTCTGTAACCCAGGTAACCTAAGATACCCTTGGTATTGAACACTGGGGTAGCTGATTTCACTGGTAGACATTGTTGTGGGGGAGGGAAATAGTGATTGAGAAATGACCCAGGGGATTTTCTAGTCACAGTACTCTCCTTTTTGTTCTTCCACTAAAAAGTGCAGTCTTATCTGTGTAGAGACTATTTAGTATTACGTAATGGAGTTAACGCCTGTGATGTACAGCTTTGATCTTTCTTAGAGTTGAAGTGCTCATAACCAAGTTAAGCTCTGATGGTTCCAGATAATGTGTCTTCTTTCCTTGAAAAATTGATGCAGAAAGAGATTTAATGAAAAAACATTGACTGGATGGAGCTGTGGACAACAGTAAGGACGATCCTGGAATGTGGACTATCAGAGCGGGTCTTCACAAAGTCTATGCGGACTGGGTGTTATGAAAAAGCTGGGCATGGTTTTCGAAATATTTTAAGGCTGAAATAAACTTGCCTGTTAATGCTATTTTCCCTTGTTTTTTGAAGTATCTTCATATTAATAAGTTAGTTTTATATGTACAGTATACTGTTAGGATATTTACAGAATCTGAAGATAGGCCATTATTTACTGATGATGTTTTTTTTAAATTTTGAGGAGCACTAATACATCAATTAATTATTTTTAGTCAGAAATTTTGATTTCATATGGAATTAAATGTGAAATACTGATATGTTACTTAATTTTTTAAACAAATATCTGAGAACTTAGGCAGCTCATGTCTCTAAGTTGTTCTATACCACATGTATAGCACTCATCAGTTCAGCACTTAGCTGAAGAACTGGTTGTTTAAATGTTCATTTATACTGCTTCCTGGGAAGAGGGAGAGATTGTCCCTCTACTGGTTCACTCCCTGAATTCCTGCAACAAATGGGTGTGGGCTAGGCTGAAGCCAGGAACCACTAACCCAGTCTGGGTCTCCTGTGTTGGTGGCAAGGACCCAGCTGACAGAGTGATCCCCTGCTGTTTCTGAGGGCACAGAGCAACAGGAAGCTGGGATCAGGAGGGAGTCTTAGAACTGAACCCACAGGCTGTGATATGGGGTGCAGGTGTTCCAGGGGGCGACTTAACAACCACACCATGCTGGACCCCTGAGTGCTGTTTAATGATAAAGAATGTGGAATGCACCCATATGGGCGCTGATTCTAGTCCCGGCTGCTCCTCTTCCCATCCAGCTCTCTGGTGTGGCCTGGGAAAGCAGTGGAGGATGGCCCAATTCTTTGGGCCCCTGCACCCATGTGGGAGACCCAGAAGAAGCTCCTGGTTCTTGGCTTTGGATCAGCACAGCTCTGGAACCATCGGATGGAGGACCTCTCTCTCTCTGCCTCTCCTCTCTGTGTAACTCTGACTTTCAAATAAATGAATAAATCTTAAAAAAAAAATGGGATGTACCACTTTGATGATACAGTTCCCTTTGATAGTTGCTAATTTTCAAACTAAGCACAGATGCTTCACCAACATTTTTAAATATGTCATTACAGGTAGAGGTCCGTTCTTGATATGAGAAAGACATTTATTATAACATTCTCTGGGAAGGGTTTGGAGAAGGCATTCTTTATTAAAAAGTGGAGCTAAGAGTCTTAGTCCACTTAGAAGAATGGATTTAAAAGTATTTCCCTAATTTTTCAAACAGAAAATTTTATTTGTTCATTTGTTAGCACAGAGCATCAGAGAGAGCAGAAGAGAGATGGAGCGAGAACTTCCACATGCTGGTTCACTTCCAAATGGCTGTAACAGCCTGGGCAGGGGCACGCCAAAGCCAGGAATCAGGAACTGCATCTGGGTCTCCTACAGGGGTGGCAGAAGCTCAAACACTCGAGCCCGAGCCGTTGTCTGCTGCATCCCAGGATGTGTTAATTAGTAGAAAGTTGGGTTGAAAGTGGGGCAGCTGGGACTTGAACCCCCGCTGGTTAAGAGAAGCCAGTGTCAAAAACAGTGACTTAATGACTTGGGTGTGTTGAAAATAGAGTGGAAGCTACTGCAGCAAGATGTTTTGCTGCCTGCTTTAGGCAAAAAACAAACAAAACAGTGGCTTAACCCACTGTGCCTTGCAACACTGGCCTCAGTTTCCTAATTTTTATTTTTTAAACATCTTTTCCCATCTCAGGTTTATTTGTGCAGACAACACAGGAGGACACTAACCCATGCAGACAGTAGCTCAGGGGCCCTAGCATTCCGTTTGTCTTTGCGTTGGCTGACACATGCTGTTACTGTGGAGCCTTCTTAGGGGAATGGACACTTTTCAGAGGAGTCAGATCTGGGGCTGTGGGTGCAGGTGTGGTACAGCCTGGGCATGCTTCTTGGCCTGGGGCTTGGTTTGGACCTGAGCCTTGGCCTTGACCTTGCCCTTGAGTTGAGGCCTAGTCCTGGCCTTTGCCTTGGTCATGAGCATGCTTCCCACATTGGGGTGGGTGATGTAAGCACGTCGAGCGAGCTTGCAGCTGAGACCCTTTGGGATCGAGCTCTTAATTTAGGTTTGACAAGGGCCTTGGGAGTCTCAGCACCTGCACCAGTAGCCTTGGCGCTGCCAGTCTGCATCGTCTTCAAGCCTTTCTTCTCGTACTTCTTTTTTTTTTTAACCTTTATTTAATAAATATAAATTTCCAGAGAACAGCTTTTGGATTACAGTGGCTTTTTCATCCCATAACTTCCCTCCCTCCCGCAACCCTCCCATCTCCCGTTCCCTCTCCCTTTGCCATTCCATTCACATCAAGATTCATTTTCAATTATCTTTATATACAGAAGATCAATTTAGCATATATTAAGTAAAGATTTCAACAGTTTGCACCCACACAGAAACACCAAGTGTAAAGTACTGTTTGAGTACTAGTTAGAGCATTAATTCATACTTTTTGACAGCACATGTTCCTCAGCACCTCTTAAGAGATTTGAGTTTTTGTGAATGGGGTTTCTTGATGCTGTTTCTGTGCCATTTCTGGGACTGGTTGTGCGTGGTGTGGTTACTGGACTTGGCCATGTCTACATTGTAACCCACAGCTCCTGAAGCACCTGGGACCGGAAGAAGATACCTAATTTTTTAGTAAAATTTATTTATTTATTTTTATTTACTTGAAAGGCAGAGAGAAGGGAGGGGTGGTGTGGGAGAGAGAGGGAAATCTCCTGTCTGCTGGTTCACTCCCTGAATGTCTGTGAATAGCTGGGACTGGGCCAGGGAGAAGCTGGGACTCAGTCCTTGTCTTCTGTGTAGTTGAAAGGGACTCTGTTATGGGAGCCTTCTCCCTGTTTCCAGATGTGGAAACAGGAAGTGGAGCCAGGTCCTAGAGCCAGGCACTCTGATGTGGGATGTGGGCATCCCAAGTAGCATCTTTGCGCCAAATGTCTGCTCCAGCGTTCCCTGTTTCCTATGTAATCATTGAGTTTTTGTAAAACAAACAAAAAATCAAAACTCATGACATGTTTTTCTTCTAATTGTTGTCTATAATTAAAGTATTAAGATAAATCAGGCGTACTTTTCAGTGCATTTTGGATGAATTTTGGATAATGGCGAATGACATCCTTTAGCTGACATTGACATGACAATCTACATGCTTACAGCGTGTGCTGTTTGTACCTGCTGTGGATTTGCTGAGGTTCCCTTGAGTGGAAGCAATGGTGTGTCATGCAGTGTTTTGATCAAGCCACAGTGAAATTGTTCATAATGAGTTACTAGTGAAGATTGCAGATACTTGGGCAAATGATGCTTAGATTTAGTTTCTCATGTTTCCCTGCTGTCACATTGAGTGAAGTATGAAAAATGAACTTGAATGACTAGATCCTGTGATTAATTTTCTTGGGGATTGCTGAGCCTGATGTTGAGAATATATTATAAATACTGAGCCTTCATCATTTTCTCTTCTTGCATGTTCTGTATTAGCTTAGGTACAATACCTCGGGGTATGCACTTTCTCCTTTCCCTTTTTATTTTTACTCATTTAATGTTTTAAAGCTATCTACAAGGGAATGGTGTTGCTTCCTAGATCATAAAACCTTGACAAAGTGCATTGGGAGCATTTGTTTAAACAGTCAGTTGAGAATAAAAAAATTAGTAACACTTGGGACAGGCATTTGGCAGAGAGGTTAAGTCACTTATTGGGACTCCAGCCTGTTTTGGAGTGCCTGGGTTGGAGTGCCAGTTCTTCAGCTTCCAGGCCAACTTCGTGCTGTTGCAAATACTGGGAGGCAGCAATGATAGCTCAAGTACTTGGGTCTCTGCCACCCATGTGGGAAAAGAGATGTGAATTTTCCTGTCTTCAGCCTGGCCCACTTCTAGCTGTTTCAGACATTTGGGGTGTGAGCAAGCAGATGGAAGATCTCTGTCTCTTTCAGTCTACCTTTCAAATGAAATGAAAATAAATTTAAAAATTTGAAAAGCAAAAATCCACTGTACATAGATCATAAAAATGTTAAGTAGTTAATAAAGTATAGTGTTCAGTCATTTGCTTCACCTTTTAAAGATTCGTTTATTTATTTGAAAGGCAGAATTACAGGAAGCATGAGAAAGACACAGAGAGAGGTCTTCCACCCTCTGGTTCACTGCCCAATTGGCCAGAACTGCCGAAGCTGGGCCAATCAGAAGCCGGGAGCCAGCAGCTTCTTCCAGGAGCTTCTTTACCCACGACACCATAGCATCACCCCCTTGTTCATGGTGAAACCACTACTCCAACAGTGCTCTACACTTTGTGTGTCTTTATGGGTGCAGTCTCTTGAAATCTTTACTTAGTATATACTAAGTTGATCTTCTCTATATAAAGATAACTGAAAATGAAGCATGATGAAGAATGGGATGGGAGAAAGAGTGGGAGATGGGGTGGCTGCGGATAGGAGGGAGGTTATGGGGGGAAAAGCTGCTATAATTTGAAAGTTGTACTTTGGAAATTTATATTTATTAAATAACAGTTGAAAAGAAAAAATTGATATGAGTTGAATTAAATCAGCTGGGTGTCTTTGTTGGGCTACTATATTTTCAGTCATAATGATCTCTGTTTTTCCAATGATAACACATATCATTGATATTTGTAGTGATTAGAGCTGTAAAAGTTGTTGGAAAAGGATCATTGAAAGATAAGTATATTTCAGTGCAAAAGTTCTTTCATAATATGCATTTTCCACAAACTTTTCAAAGATCCCTCACATAAATAGATTTCAAATTTTTTGCACCAAAATTAATCTTTGTCCATAGATTTTTTGAGGTACCCTTGTCAGCTAATTCCTGCATTTTATTCTTTTCAGAATTGTTTTAGTTATTCAACATTATTTGCTTTCCATATAAATTTTAGATTTTTTTTTTTATTTTTACAAAAAAAATTTTCCTGAGGTTTTGAAAGGAATTATGTTAAACCTGTGTTTGGGGAGATCTGAAAACAGTCGTGAGTCTGAATCCATGAACATAGACGTCTGTTTATTTAGACAATAATTAGATTTTATTTCATGAGTATTTTATAGTTTTCAGCATATAAGTCTTGCACATGCTTTGTGAGTTTTTTAACCTGTATTTTGAATGGTTGAAAATAGTACATTATTTTTAATTTTTAATCTACCTTCTTGTTTTATAGAGATAGAATTATCTTGTATATTGTGACCTTGCTAAACTCACTTATTCTAGTAGTATTTGGGTTTATATTTGTATTTCTATGTATATTCTTTAGGATTTTCTGTGTAGATGATGTCATTTGCAAATGAAGTGTGTTTTGTGTCCTCATTTTCTGTGTGTCTATTTGTTTTTATTGCACTATTTTAGTGAATAGAACCTCCAGGTTAGTGATCAATAAGAGTGATCAGTGCAGAAATCCTTTTATTTCACCTTATTTTAGGGAGAATGCATTATTCTGTCACCATTAAGTAAAATATCAGCTGTAGGTATTTTTTGTTGGGTGTTCTTTATCAATTTTACATAGTTCTTTCTGTGTTTCCGGGATTTTTTTCTTGATGACGAATGGACATTCAGTGCTAGGTTGTTGTATAAAGTGATATTAATTTGTTATTTTCTTTATTTTTTAAAGATTTATTTATTTATTTGAAAGGGTTACAGAGGCAGAGGTGGAGAGAAAGAGATCTTCCAGCTGCTGGTTTACTCCCCAGATGGCCACAAAGGCCAGACCTGGGTTGATTTGAAGCCAGGACACTGGAACTTCTTACAGGATACAGGAACTTCTCCCATGTGGGTGCAGGGGCCCGAGGACGTGGGTCATAATTTACTGCTTTCCCAGGCAATAGCAGAGAGCTAGAATGGAAGTGGAGCAGCCAGACTCAAACCAGTACCAGTACGGGATGCAGGTGGCACTTTACCTCCTAGGTCACAGTGCCGGGCCCTGTTATTTTCTTCTTTAGCTTAATAATATGGTTCATTTAAGGAGCCCCAAATCTCTATAAATACCATTTGGTCATGATGTATAGTTAATTTTATATATAGCTGAGTTCTATTTGTCAATACGTTGTTAAAGATTTTTGTATTTCTAGTCATAGTATAGCCGTTGGTTTGTAGTTTCCTTCCTTCCGTCCTTCCGTCCTCCCATCCATCTGTCCGTGATTGATTTTGGTATCAGAATGATAACTAGCTTCGTAAAATGAATGGGGAGTTGTTACCTACTCTTCTGTTTTCTAGAAAAGATTGTGAGGAGTTTATGTTAATTCTTCTTTGAATGTGTGATGGACTTCTTGGACCTGGAGATGTATCTTTTTTGGAAAAAATTTAAATTGCTATTACAATTTGCTTGATGCTTATATGATTTTTTAGATGATCTGTTTCACGTCAAGTAAGGAGAAGTTTTTCAAGGATCTGATCCATCTGATCCAAGTTGCCATATGTATGTCTGTAGAGCTTTCATAATGTCTCTTGACTGCTGTCTAGATACCCCGGACCTTTGGTGGTTTCTCAAGGTTCATTTACGGTGTTGGAATTATGTATTCTCTTTTGTTTTCTGTGTCAGTCTCTTTAAGAGACTTTAAATGGTTTTGTCCTCTTTAAAAGACCATCTATTTCTTAATTGATTTTCTATATTATTATTGTATTTCATTTCCTCGATTTCTGCTTTTATATTTTATTATTTACTTTGTCATTCTTACTTTGGTTTACTTGGTCTTTTTTTTATAGATTCTTGAGATAGAAGCTTAGATGGCTGATTTTGGACTTTTTTTTTTCATAGAAGTGTGTGGTGTTACAAAACTTGACTCCAGCATTGCTTTAGCAGTGTCCCATATAAATTGACATGTTATATTTTCATTTTAATTCAGTTCAGTGTATATATTTATATATATTTACTATATATATACTATATATACTATATATATATATATATTACTTTTCCTGGGACTTGTTCTTCCACCCATGAATTATTTGGAGGTATGTTGTTTTAAACATTTCTAACTTTTGGAAATTTTAGTGTTCTCATATGTTATTGATTGATAATTTGATTCCACTGAGGTCACAGACCACATTATGTTATGGTTTCCATTTTGATAAATTAGTGGAGGTTTGCTTTATAGCCAAGATATGGATATAAGATATGGGTGTCTTGTTGTATGTTTCATGGAAACTTGAAAGGAATTTGCATTCTGCCATAGTGTAGAGTGTTCCATACATTTTCCTATTGGTTATTGATGGTGTTGAGTGTGTCTGTACCCTTGCTGATTTTCTATCTGGTTGTCCCATCAGTTTTGATAGCGGGATGCTGAAATCTCGAAGGATGTAGACGTCTCCAGCTGTAAGTGTAGTTTTTTTCTGTTTTTCCTTGCAGCTATGTTAGTTTTTCTTTAATTTAGAGCTCTGTTTTTGGTGTAACCACAATTAGGATTACTGTATCTTCTAGATGAAGTGTTATTTCTGTTATTATATAGTACTGCTCTTTCTCTCTCTTGAAAATGCTAATGTGAACAAGGGAGCTTCAAAAAGTTTAAGAAAAATAGAATTTAGGGACTGGCGCCATGGCTCACTTGGTTAATCCTCCGCCTGTGGTGCCAGCATCCCATATGGGCGCTGGGTTCTAGTCCCGGTTGCTCCTCTTCCAGTCCAGCTCTCTGCTGTGGCCCAGGAGGGCAGTGGAGGATGGCCCAAGTGTTGGGCCCTTGTACCCACATGGGAGACTGGGAAGAAGCACCTGGCTCCTGGCTTTGGATCAGCACAGCTCCAACCATGGCAGCCATTTGGGGAGTGAGCCAATGGAGGGAAGACCTCTCTCTCTCTTAAAAAAAAAGAAAATGGAATTTAAAAATAATGTGCGTTTTCATAAACTTCTAAAGCTCCCTTGTGTGTGTGCATGTGTGAGTGTGTGTATGTTAAATCTTCATCTATTATTATTATAGCTCCTCTTGCTTTTCTGGTTGTCCACAAAGTATATCTTCTTCCATATTTTCTATCTGTATAATTATATTTTAAGTCATTTTCTTACAGAGAGTATGCAGTCATCAATTTTGTTAACATTCTATTTTAATTGGTGTGTTTAGACCATTTTCACCAGATTCATTATTGTTATGTTAAGACTTAAAGTGCTATGCTAGTTTTTGTTTTCTTTGTTACTTTTCAGTTTTAGTTTTTCTCAGTTTTGGTAGGTTATTTGGACATTTTTAGAATTGCATTTTTATATATTTATAGTGTTTTTATGTGTGTGTCTTTATATAGATTTTCTGTAGTTGTTCTAAAATTATAAATACAAGCCTTACCATAGTCTACTTGTGTTTGAAGTACAGAAAACTATAGAAGCACATATGTACTCCTTTATTTTTTTTTTAAAGATTTGGTTATTTATTTGTAAGTCAGAATTAGAGAATCTTCTGTCCAATGGTTCACTCCCTAGGCCCAAAACAGGAGCCGGGAGCCAGGAGCTGCTTCTGGATCTCCCATGTGGGGGCAGAGGCCCAAGCACTTGGCATCCTCTGCTGCGCTCTCAGGTGCATTAGCAGGGAGCTGGATCAGAAGTGGGGCATCGGGAATGCGAACTTGCGCCCATGTGGGCTGCTGGGGCTGCAGACGGCTGTTGAACCTGAGAAGTCTCAGCGCTGCTGCTGCAAATACTCACTTCTAAAAAAGTCTGATTTATGATAATAGGATTAAAAATTGGTTACTATTCATCTTTTTTGCACATAATTCAGTCAAGGGAATATCTTTTACTAACAGTTTCATCTCTATGATTTAAAACTTTTACATTAAGATTGGTACTTCCATGTGTTGATACATTTCTCATTTGTAGAAAGGAGTGAGACTACCCAAGTGGAAAAATGAATAGATAATTTAATTTGATGGCTCATACAAGAGGAAAAATTAATGTGTAATATATGCAAGTCACTGTGAAGGGGACGTCTGAGTCAGGCACTCTGAAAGTTAGGTGTGCTAAGGAAGGTGTGAACTGGAACAGTGATTCTGGAGCCAAGTTTGTCACTGTTTATCAGAAGCCTGGTAAACCTGTTGAATAACTCCACTACCATAAATCATCCTAAGGAAATAATCTTAGAAGCATAGAAAGCTTTAAATAAAATAGTATGAACCAAAATGTCCCAAACAGTTTCCTGCTGTGTTTTCTTTGCTCATTCTTCATTTTTCAAATGTTCCTCATTATTTTTCCCTTATATGTTCTTACATTAGATAACTAAAAACTGTTAGTTCATAATTGCTAGACAACCTGATATATATTATGAAGAGCACATGTTCAAGTGGAACATTTAATTGCTTTATACTAATAGACTAGTCAGGTAAGGGTTAAATATTATTCTTATTTGTCCTTGTTACTCCTCAGCCAGAAAATTCTTTTTATTTTTCCTTGTTCTGTGACAGAAACGTTTCACATGTTTTAGAAAGCAGAAACTGGAAGAGCAGCTGGTACCAAAGAGGCTCTGTGTGTGACATGCAAGGCGCCTGCTGTGGACTCCTGAGGTTTTGGTTCCAATTGCAGCTTTGTTACTTACCTTTGGGCGAGTCTCTTCATCCCTCCTGGTGCAGTTTCCTTTCTGCTAGTTGAAGCCTGTGATGTTTCCATTTTTTCTTGGTCAAAACCAGTTCCTCACCAGCAGTTTCTGATTCCAGTCTCATAAAACGAGTAGCATTCTTTCTCCTAACACCAGCAAACTTTGGGTGTGCTGTGGAGTTTAAAAAAATAGTTAGTGGTTTCTTCTTACTCAGCTGATGTATTTTAGGAGGCAAATGAGTTACTCTGACCATTCAAAACCTTGTAATATTAACTAGTGAAAGTTCCTTTAACTTACCCTTTTATTTAAGAAACGTTTTCCTGGTTCAGAATTCCATGCTATGCACTAAAGCATATGAAATACTATGATGGCACAAAAACTTAAAAGAAATTATTGCACATTTAGTTAATCTTGGTGAAAGTCCTCACTTTCGACAAGTAAGAAAACTTACGAATAAATTACTGCATGTGAGTATTGAGGTATTTTTAAATGTTGTAAAAAAAACCTAAAAACAGCACATCAATTTCAGACTCTGAGGGATAAATTTCATGTTTGACTTAACAGAAAAGGAGATAAAATGTTAACATATTTTCTTAAAAAGGAATGCAATTTCTAAAGATATGAATGTCTTCTTTAAACAGTACTATTTCAGTCATAATTTCTATGAAGTGCTGTCATTTTACATGTTCTCAATCGGGGATAGGAAAAGCGAGTTTGCTGATATGGTGTGAATGTCCCAGAAGGAATAATAATAGACACAGAGTCATTCCAGGGAAAGTCTGGAATCCAAATGCTGTGCTCCTCAAGTGTGGTGACAACGGAGGGCAAGGAGGCTCAGATAACCTCAGAAGCTGAGCAGACTTAGCGCCACTCGATCAAGAACCACAGTTCTTTGGTAGAAGCCTGTTTGTAAAACTGGCCAGCTGTGGGTGACAGTGGTATTTGGCAGAGGTACAGATCTCTCACCCACTCTCTGCTTCCCTTTGCCCTGACCGTGGTGCTGATTCTGCAGGAAGGAAGTTAACCTCACTGTAGCATTGTGAATTGGAAGGCTCTGTCGCTGGCCACGCCCCAGCATCGGTATAAGTAGGAGTCCTGTACTCAGTGTCTAGTGGAGACAGACCAAAACGGATGATAGGAATTCCTGTGAATTCCTACTATTTTTTTTTCTTAAACATGGAGCTGGAGAGTTACTGGGGAAACCGTGGGGATGTATGAGTGGAGCTTCTTTCACCTACTTTTGTGAGAACACCTGCTTTGAAGCAGTGTGCTGTGTACTGGGGGAGCATGCTGAAAAGGAACTTTCTGATCCAGTCACAGAAGAATGCTTCAAATTTAAAAAGAAAGCAGTGGGTCACCTTTCATGGAGTTGACACGGATGATGAATATTTGATCCAAGAAGTGCAAAGTGTCTGGACGAAGATGATGATCCAGTGAGTGGGATTGAGAGAAGGGTGCTCAGCCGGTTCCTTGCTGCACATCTGTACAGGTACCCTCAGCCAAAGCCCCTGGAAGTCAAAACTCAGGGGCTGATAATGGCAGGCAACTTCATGCTGCTGCTTAGAGTTATTAAAGAGGAGTGTGAGAGGGTCACACACCGTGGAGTTACCTGCCCAACACCTCCCACCCAGACCCTCAATCGCAACTCTGAAAACACAGGGACACCCTCCCATTGTCAAGGATGTGATGTTACTCATGGATATAGGAAGGAGGGTTAAGAACAGGAGATAAGAGTTACTGTACTATAGCACCTCTGCAGGTTCTTAGACGTTCACAGGGTTGTTTTTTTTTCTTACACTTATGGAATATTATTTAGAGAATGAAGCTGTGTTCTAATTGTAAATAATACCAAGAAAGAATTGAACCTGGTTAATTCAATCATCTCCCTCTCTCCTCTATTTTCCCCCTGTTCTTCTTTTTCCAAACACTTTTTCTGACTTCTTGAAATAAGTAAGACAGTCTGATTCCTGGGTACGAGTGCAGTAGAGAGCTGGTTGCTTTCAGAGTGTTGAATATGGCTGTCGCCTCATGCCCTGCTTGGGCAGGTGTCCAGTGTGAATGGAGTTCACAATGGCTCCTTCATCCCCCCTTGCCTCGTGTAGAGACGGGAGTAGTTGAAGTTAAAATTCCAAAAACAAGTTCTCCCAAATCTACTTCGAACTTGTTCTTCACAAAAATCGTCAAGCTGTCCACTACAGGAGGACAAAGATGACACTCACTGCCTATTGTGCAAGTGTCCATTATGTTCGTGGAAAATGTGGAATGGAATTTTCCACATTGCATTTACAACAGCCTACTGTGGGGTAAAACTTTAAACAGGTTGAGTCCTCTGTTATCCTTTATCACTGAGTAGTCTCTGAAAAGCTCTGAAACAGATCAAAATGTTTATGGAATATTTGGCATGTCTGGTTGAAACTGATTCTCTTATGTATATGTGAGTATAAACACACACACAAGTAGAGAAATACATGTCTATCCTTTTATTGTAGGATAAAACTAGGAGCATACCTAGTTTTATCACATACACTTCTTTACATGGACTTGTAAACTCACACCATGTGATAAGAAACTTTTCTTGCCTAGAGAACATTGATTTCCTAGAAGTGAAAGTTTAAAAATAAACAAATAGAGAAACGTATACTGACCAGAGCCTGTGGGAGTCTCTAATGACTAACCATTGAGTTAAAACCAATGTGTACATTGTTGTTTTAATTTTTAATTTTCAAAAGTAGCTTTTAGATATTCTTTAAAACTCCTGTCATCCATACTTCTTTTTTTATAAAAAAAATAATAAATTCACTCATTTTAGAAGAAATGCTTGCATACCAAAGCTAAAATGCATTAACACATTTTGATTAGCTGTTTATAAAAGTGTTTAAAAGTATCACAGGCATGGCCTGATGTTTGATCCATACCCATGGTGTAAACTGAACTGGTCTTTGTCAGCTAGGACTGTGTACAGCTGCAAACTATAGGAAACCTGAGTAACAGCAGCTTAGACTTACGGTGGTTGTTTTTCTCATGGAACGGCAAGTCCCTGGGCAGCCAGTGCAGGTCCCCAGTAGGGATGCCGAATCTGATGCCCTCCTATTTCTTGTCCATGTTGTGTGACTTTTCCCTTCTGGTGGCAGGATCCATGCTGCGGTTCCACATGTTAAATCAGATTCTAGGCAGGAAAAACAAAAACAGAAAACAAAAGACTAAAAACCTACCAAGAGGATCTTGCCAGCTGAGGTTCTCTGTGAAGTATTCCCCATGCACTCCCTGGCCCCAGTTGCATCCCATGGCCTGATGGAGTCTGGAAGGGAAAGGCTGTTCCACTTTCTGTCCTCAAAGAAGGCAAAGCAGCTGAGAAGGCCTGGCATGGGGCAGTTCAGTGCCTGCTGTTCTGTTCCTTCCAGCTTCTGTGAGCGCTCCCTCCAGGCTAAAGACAGAACAGGAGCAATCTCCTTGCTGAGTGATTTGCTGTGGATGCAGATAAGTCTATTGCTATCTTGGAGAATGTGTCCAGAAGCCTTGGAAAATTTAAAATAAGGGTATGCTTCCCCAAAGAGTAGGTCACAACTGCACTTTTTTGAAAATTTTTGTTTATTTCCTTGAAAGGTGGAGTATCAGAGAGAGAGAGAGAGAGAGAGAGAGAGAGTTCTTTCAACTACTGCTTCTCTGGCCAAATGCCCACAATAGCCAGGGAAAGGCCAGGCCAAAGTTAGAAGCCAGGAACCGCATTCCTGGATCTCTGATGCGGCGTCGACTCAACTACCAGGACCATTGTCTGCTGCCTCCCAGCTTGTAAACTGTCCTGACAGTGGAGGTGGAACTCAGATCCAGGCACTCTGATCCGGGCTGCAGACATCCGAGTGGTGGCCTCACTGCGCACACAGTGCACTGCCCCTTTAACTGCCCTTTTTGGGGGTACGTCACTTTATATTTAATGTAGTAAATTTAAGTACACCCTTTTTTTTTTTTGACAGGCAGAGTGGACAGTGAGAGAGAGAGACAGAAAGGTCTTCCTTTGCCATTGGTTCACCCTCCAATGGCTGCCTCAGACGGCGCGTTGCGGCCGGCGCACCATGCTCATCCGATGGCAGGAGCCAGGTGCCAGGTGCTTTTTCCTGGTCTCCCATGGGGTGCAGGGCCCAAGCACTTGGGCCATCCTCCACTGCACTCCCGGGCCACAGCAGAGGGCTGGCCTGGAAGAGGGGCAACCAGGACAGAATCCGGTGCCCTGACCGGGACTAGAACCCGGTGTGCCGGCGCCGCAAGGCGGAGGATTAGCCTGTTGAGCCACGGCGCCGGCCTAAGTACACCTTTTAAGACATGGTGTGTATTGGTACAATTCACATTAAATTTTTATTCTGTTTTTGATGAAATATGTCTAGAATACATTTACTTGGGTTGCAAAACACGTGTTTCAGTGAGCATAATTCCCAATATATGGGCAGTGTTTTTCCGTGTGACAACCCTTACGGTTCACCACAATGGTAAATGTGTTTGGCATGCTTCATCCACTTAGTTTGATCATCCTACAGAGAAGGGGAATTCCTCGAACAAGCCCAGTTCTTTTCCATCTGAGAGACAGCAGTGGTAAATTACTGCACTGACATGATTTGGGCACTGTTTATAAAGCATGGGGAGTGCAGTCAGTGTTTTGATAGTTTGTCACCTATTGTATTTTTAAAAGTGTTTTTCTTTATCTTTTTAACTGATAACAATTTTACGTGTTGAAAGTGGACATTTAGCCTAGCAGGTAATACACTTGAGTCCCACATCAGAGTGCCCATGTTGAGTTCATGGTTCCAGCTCCCAAGTCCAGCTTCCTGCCAGTGCAGATCCTGGGAGGCAGTGGAAATGGCCTAGGGCATCTGCCACCCGCAGAGGAGACCTGGATTGGGTTCCAGACTCGACTCCGGCCCGAGTTCATCCCCAACCATTGTGGGCATTTGGGGAGTGAACCAGTACATGGTGGGAGTCGCCTAATAGCTCTCCTTTCTTCTCCCTCCCTCCCTCTTTAGTCTCTGCCTTTCAAATAAAGTTTAAATCTTAGGGAAAAAGTACCTGTTTGTGGGGATCCATATGATACTTTAAATCATATATGCTGTTAGATGCTGGAATCAGAGTAAATGGACCAACAGCTGCTAGGGAGAATGCATGACAATTGATTATTTTTAAAAAGCCCTATCTGAAGTGTTAAATATGGCAGTTTGACCTTGGGTATATTTGGGCAGTAATTACTGTCTGATGGAAGAATCGATGTAAGCTGATTCTCTTTCACAGTTTCAAAGCTGTGTCCTTTTGTGTTTGTTTACAGAAATAACTGGGCAGCCCAACAGTGGGTTTATAACACAGGCAGGTGCTGCTGGCTGCCTCCTCACTGTCTTCCCGCCTCCTCACTGTCTTCCCGCGTCCTCCTCCTCTCACACCAGAATCCCATTTCGGTTTGAGGCACTCTGTGCCCACGAAGTTACTACACTTTTTTGCCTCTGTTAGGAATTGTGGCCTGGTCAGGCTAGAGATGCGTCAGTCCGCCGTTGGTGGAGCTTCCGGAAGGTTTTTAGATGGTGGGCTTTGCAGTGTACACCCTTCCTCCTCCGCCGTTCTCCCCTTTCTGCGGCATAGGCCGCCCGTGAGGCCGCAGGGTGAAGCACCCACGGGGAGAGGCAGCACCTGGAGTCCTCACTGTAGACTTGTCACAGTCGTCGCCTCATCCCTGGACCGCTTCAAGTTTGACTTCCCATTATGCGAAGCCTCCTGTGCTGACAGCAGTGTTATTTGGGTTTTATTTTATGTGCAAGTGAACACGGTGTTGAGCTGCTGCAACTTCCAGGAGAATGCGTGGAGCCTAAGGACAGTTGGCCCTCTTCTGATTAAACTGCTGGAGTCTGATTCTGATGCTTCCAGCAGACGAGCACCAGTCCAGGACGCCTTGGTTGCTGCAGCCGTTCTAGCACTAGGAGAGGCCTCCCAGCAGTGGGGTTAGCCTCTCTCTGCATCACCAGACCCCTGCACCTGCAGATCTCTCCTCCCGTAAATCTAGAAAATACTTTAACAATTTGTTTTGTCTTACTAGAGCCTTAACCGGAGAACAGCCATCAGCAACACTTCCGTTTGCACTTTGGATGTTACTCGCGTGTGTGCAGATCGTTTTTAGTTTTGAGGCATCAGTTTAAGGACAAACCTATTACAAAACTATGATCTGATTTATCAACCATTGAATATGTCAGGTTTGTACCTGTTGCCATGGATTGAGCTAAATCATAGTGCCACGAGAAGTACTAGGTTATCATCCGAATTTAAATATGATGTCTCTATGATTTTACTATAAGACCTTAACTGAAGTTGGTTTGCAGGGAAAGATGGTGATAATGATTTTGTTACACCAATAAAAATTCTTTTTTTTTTTTTTTTGACAGACAGAGTGGACAGTGAGAGAGAGAGACAGAGAGAAAGGTCTTCCTTTGCCGTTGGTTCACCCTCCAATGGCAGCCGCGGCCGGTGCGCTGCGGCCGGTGCACCGCGCTGATCCGATGGCAGGAGCCAGGTGCTTCTCGTGGTCTCCCAGCCATTTAGGGGGTGAACCAATGGAAAGAAGACCTTTCTCTCTGTCTCTCTCTCTCACTGTCCACTCTGCCTGTCAAAAAAAAAATTCTAAAGGTGAAATTGTTTAGTGATGGGGGCATGGCTTTCTCTAATGTAGCATGTTGGTTTAGAGTATATCATCCTGTCTAATGTTTATGTTGCCCGTGAGTCTAAATAGTACATTTCTAATTAGCTGGCAAAATGCAGTAGCACAGTGGATCTTGTCTTACACTCGCACGTGTTTTGTTTCTTCTGTCTTGTAAATACTTCAACTCACATGGTTTATAAGCGCCACAGGCCCACCATGCTGTAATCATACATCTGCTGACCAGATTTCCCCTGGGTTTCTGTTGAGTTCTCCACATCCATGTTTACCACCATGTGCTTTCGCTACCATGTGAGAGTCAAGGGGTGAGCTGAGTCCCCCAGAGGAGGGCGGGTACGTCACTGTGGGGCTCCTGAAATGTTCCAGTTGGGTGCAGTTGGATGCTGGGGAGTCTGCTGCGATCCCGAGGCTCTGCTTCTCTCAGCGAGGGGCATAAGGAAGCAGAGCTGAGGAGGGATTCCCCCACTGAGGATTTCTGTAGGGACAGTTCCTTTGGACATTCTTTAAGTGCAATTGTGTCTAGGCATTACTTGAGGAAGGGGGTTGGGGCATTAAATTTGGTGAAAAAAGAAATTTTTGGTTTTAGGCTTCTGAAGGCCGTTGAGTATCTATTATCTTTCAGTGTTACACTGGAGTTTTGCCTTAAAGTATTTGAGTTAGAGTAGAAGAAAATTAATGTGGGGTCTGGCCTTGTGGCTGAGTGGGCAAAGCCGCTGCCTGTGATGCTGGCATCCCACATGGGCACCGGTTCAAGTCCTCTCTGTTCCACTTCCAGTCTAGCTCCCTGCTAATGTGGCTGAGAAAGCAGCAGAACATGGCTCAAATGTGGATAAAACTCCTGGCTCCTGACTTTGGATCAGCCTAGCTCCGGCAGTTGCAGTCATTTGGAGCATGAACTGGTGGATATAAGACCTCTGTCTGTAACTCTGCCTTTCAAATAAATAAATAATTTTTTTAAAAAAGAAAATTATTGTGGACTGAAGTTGTCATGTGACTGTCAAGACAGTTTTTATTTTATCTGTTGAATCAGAAACTTTCCCTGACAGAGTTAATAGGCTTCTAAATTGGAAATCTTACATCAAGAATGAATAATATATAATCCACAGAGGTCTTTCTGATCTCTAAGATCTTTTTTTTAAATATGGAAGATTATCCCATGTGGTCCTGTGGCAGGGAAACCGATTTCCTATTCATTGCACTCTTCTTTACATAGTGTTTTATTAGTGTGTCAGTGAGGCTCCTGCCTAGCCCCCAGGGAAGTTCCATGAAGAGCTAAAATGGACAAAACTGGGTAAATACATACATTATTCTAGCTGGGCTTGTTACTTACAACTGGGCCGACTTTGTCATTAACTTAACTCTGAGTTCGTGTGCATTTCTCTGCTGTGACAGCGAGAGAATGATTCATGCCTGCCTCTGAAGGGAACGTGTGACGAGCGAAGTGTTCGTGATTGGCAAGATGCTTTGTGCTCTTAGAAAGCCGTTTAGACACTAAATAATATTCAGTGTGTTGCAGGGGAACTTGTTAGTGTGTGCCAGAGTACAGTTCACAATGGAAATATGAGAAGTGGATAGGTCTCGACAGTTGGGAATATTCGTCAGTTGAAATTGCTGGATGAGAAGTTACTGTCTGGTGTGCTCATCGTTGTGTGACAGAGCCTGCACTCTGTGCGGGTTTATTTTGTGCTTCCTATCATTTGCAGAAAAGGATCATGTCCCATGAAACGCCATCTGCACCCACATATTGGATGCTAGACATGGTGTGATGCTACCACTTTTTTTAAAACTATCAGAAGCAGTGTTACACATAGCAGATAAACGAAGTGATGGGGTGGCAAAGTTTGAAAATGATGTAATTAGATAAATGATTAGCCTGATACCCGGATTGGAATACCTAGAAAGTTCCTACTCACCCCAAACACTGACAGTCAGTAGTGTGGTACATATGACGGATATTCGGTAAGTTCATGGAAACTGTGTTATGGAGGAAAAAAATGCTTGAATTTCAGTTTTTTTGTACCAAAATAAACATCTTTTAATTCTGTTTTCCCTGAACATTATGGAGTTCCCTTGTATATACAGTCAGGCTGTAGTGAAATGAAGTGTGTAGAAAGAGTTGGGAGGCCCAGATTCTGGTTCAAATGCTGCTGCACCTGAGGCACGTGACTTTGATGATCTCTGATGTGTGTGGGTTCCCTTTTCCCTGCTTGACTGGGGAAACTAGGAGGGTGTGGATGAGAGTGCAGGACAATGTGATGTGCTATGATCTGGTTTTCAGTCTTATGACATCAGCAACCCGATTTATAGGCACACTGAATGTGGATCTGTCTCCTAGGAGCTCATGCACAGGGTTGCATAAGCTAATGAATAAAAGCAGAGTGTCCGGTATTAATGTTTAATGAGAAATAGCACCACCAGAGGAGCCATCACTGAGGGGATCCTCTGCCTAACAGCAAACTACTTGGGAAGCGGAATACAATTGAAAGCCTATGTAAGCTGCATGGAGTCAGTTTAGACTGCAGGAGATCAGCCTAAAGCACCTTTGTTGGTGCAGCTGAAGTTCTGTTTGTCCCTGGGACTGAAGAGATACGGCGTTGGACAGAAGCATTCTGTCTGTGGACCGGGACTCTGAGACGTTCGTTTTCTGCATTCCTTTAAACCTCCATTTCAAACTCTCCTCCTGACCTATTACTGGCTTTAGTCACATTATAGCTAGTTTTTCATGTCTGGGAGCCATTTACAGTTCTTCAAAATGATGTACCTTATCTCTCTCTGACCCGTTATATGATGGTTTTATAATTTAATTTTCAGAAGGAAATTTTATCTTCCTAGTTATAAGTTCCTGGTAGAATTTTTCACTGCAGTCAGTCCCCTGAGAGAGAAACTGACCATTTGTCCTGTGCTCTTGCACCACAAGGTTCAACACAGCAGAGTTCTGTGGCTTGAGCCCTGCAGTGGACAGTAGCTGGGTACCCTCCAAGTCCACTCAGTTCTGACACCAGAACTGCACGGCTGAAGGCCAGACCTGCGGCTACCCCGACCCTGGGTTGTTTGACCTGCGTTTCTGACTGGCCTGCTATAAATCAGGGTTCCTACAACCCCCTCCTCAGGTTCACTCAACTTACTTGAGCAACTCAGAGAACTCAGGGACTCCTTGGCTTCACTGATTTATCATAGAGGGTGTCACAAAGGATACAGACGAGAGAGGCACAGGACGAGGTGCTGTGGACGAGTGGGGAGATCCCATGCCCTCTCCACATGCGTGAGACCCCTTTCTCCCACAGCCCCTGCAGCCCTCGTCCTGTTTTTATATTTACTTATTTTTTTAAATGGACACGTCATTGCAAAGACATAAATGTTAATAGACTGGGTAGTGAAACCCAGAGAAGACTCTCTGTTCAGATTACTTTTTTTTTTTAATTATTTTATTTATTAGAGAGAGAGCTCTACTGTCTGTTAACTTCTGATTCACTCCCCGAATGCTTCAGACAGTCTGAACTGGGTCAGGCTGAAGCCAGGAGGTGAGAACTCACCTGCATCTCGCAGGTGGGTGACCTGGTCCCAGCCCCTTGAGTCATCACCTGCTGCCTCCCCTTCTGCACATTAGCAGGACGCTGGAATCGAGTGGAGTTAGGACGAGAACCTAGGCACTCCAGTATGGGATGCAGGCATCCTAACTGCTGTGCCAAATGCCAGCCCTGATAAGTGCTCAGATTCTTGACCATTCCTTTCTTGTGGGTATGGAGCAGAGCCCCTCTGGAATGAGCAGGGTTTGGGATCTATTACCTGAGTTCCCAGGCCCTGCCCTGGGGAGATAGTTAGGAGCCAGGGACCATGGATGAATCCCCTCTCCCAAATAATATGTTATGATATCACCCTACCACCCCTACCTATGTTAGGTGAATTTCAGTGTCTCAGTAGAGTGATATGCTACTCAGTTGATACATTTATGGAATTCTTGGTGTTGAAGAGCTTATTTTATACTGTTCAGATTTTACTCTCATAGGAAAAAAATCAAATTCCTTTGAAATACTAGCCAAGCAACAGAGGATATATAGCATTATCTTATTATTTTATTTTTTAGTTTTTTGGTAGAGACTTACTTATTTAGCTTGTTTGAAAGGCAGAGTGACAGAGTGAGAGCGAGCGAGCGAGAGAGCTGTTTTCACTCCCCAAATAGCCGCAATAGCCAGGGCTGGGCCGGGCTGAAGCCAGGAGCCAGGAGCTCCAGGTCTCCTACGTGGATTGCAGAAACCCAGGTGCTTGGGCATCATCTGCTGCCCCCCAGCCCTCTGATACTGGATGTGGGCTTCCCAAGTGGCAGCTTAACCCGCTGCACCACAACGCCCCCCCTCCCCCATCATCTTTTCTACATAGTTTGTGTGAAGTAAGACACACACGTGAGCAGAAACCTAGAGGAGCTGCTGTAGTTGTTCCCTTTCTCTCGGTGTTGGTTGCCTTACAAAAGTAAGGAAATGTGTCCCTTCTGGAAGCTTCCGAGGCAAAAGAGGAGCTGTTGTTTCTAAAAGCTTTGCTGCAAGAGGCATCTGTTGGAAGCCTCTGAACCCCACCATTAAATGCTTCAGTGTTTCCTTCCACTGAGAGTCAGGTAATGCTTCATTGGTGCAGTTAAGGAACCCTGAGAGGAGAGGAGTTAATGGAGTCGCATGAACTTTTCCCCCACAGCCATGCTGCATTTCTGCACTGCCCTAGATTCACACGTCTGCTCATCGGCTTTGTAGGCTCCCAGCTTTCCCCAGAATCCCCTGCTGTCCCTGGAGTCCCCTTGCATTGACCTTGAATGCAGGGGAAGCATCCACCCGTCCATCCCCTATTTATTGGCCCTAACTTTGCTGTGAGGTGGACCTTCCTGTTCTCCTGTAGCTTTGTGAGTAGGCGGCTATGAGCACTCCGGTTGACTGACTGTGATGCTTCTCCTGGCTGGAACAGTCAGCAGTCTCAGGGCAGAGGAGCTACCATTCCACTGGGCTCTCTCTGTAGGAATTGTTAGCCAGGAGTCTCTTTCTCTGTGAGCCTTCCCAGACATTTGGAAAAGTGGGTTGCATTGGGTCTTCCATGTAGTTGACTTCTGGTAGCAGATTTGGGGTGGGGGGCAAATGGAACAGTAGAATCTGTTCCTTCTCCCAAACATGTGACAACAAGGTGGAATTAGGAATGTCCAGAAAGATCTGAGATAACTAATCACCCTGCTTCTTTCCTGTGGTGCTTTGCAAACAGCTGGCTGGCAACTTAGATAAAATCATTCCACTCCTGTGCTTCAGTGACTTGCTCTTATTGCCTGTCTTACTTTTCACAAGCTTCAACCCCCACCCCTGCTTTGCTCATTATCCCCTCGCCACCCTGACTACCTTTTAGTTCTCAAATATTTTCTATACGTGGTGCTCAGGGCTGTCTACACATGTCCCTTGCCTGGAGACCTGTGCCGCCACCTCTTCTCCTGGCCCCTCAGTCTCATGCTGTTGCTGTCCCCTGTACCAGACCTCCCTATCACCATTCTCTGTTACTTCCACATGTTCTCCTTTTTCATAGAGCTTGTCACAGTTTGGACTTAGACATTTATTTGTGGCTGTATTTAATGTCTCAATTAACAGTCTGACTTAGGAGGTTAGCACGTCAATATAATTCATCCTGTGCCCAGACTTTAATGACATGTTTGGTATATAGCAGGTGTCCAGTTAGTGTTTTTGAATGAATGATGTGTGGATGAACTTAAGCCAATCAGTGATTTATTGATTTTTCTGTGGCACTGTAACAAGTGGCATCTAGAATGCTTGGAATTCTATGAGTCCATGTTTTTCATTCAATTCTGTATGAAATTGGAGACTCTTTAAATGTTCAAGAAATGAATATTACCACGTTATTGAACACATTTAACATTTATATATGTGGTTCATACTCTAAGGTCTTAATATGCACATATTAGCCTTTCCTCCTGTTTAAGTAGAGAAAATTATTACATGTTCTTTTCCAACAGTCAGTAGAAGTTTCTTTCTAAAATAATCTATTTTTTGTAGCTCACTGAAAAGCTGGTAGGTGATACATAATACTGATGATGTAAACTGGCGATGACACGGGCACTGGGAACCAGGTATAGAAATTGCTTGGGCCAGAAGTAGCCTCAGGGCTACCTTCCATTCTGATCACTGTTCCTTTTGAAAGTCTTCATCCACTCACTGCAGAAAAGCAGCTTAGCAGTGTACTGTGTGAGACTCTGACATAATTTACTCCTGTGTGTGGATGCAAAGTCAGTGTGCAAATACAACATGTTTTCTGCCATCAACTTTAAGCAATTTGTTATGGAGGGAGAAGTAAAATGTGCCTTGTGTGGGTAAGGGTTCATGCTACGTCATTGCTTTATGTATCCAGAGATGATGTAGGCTTTATTCAGTGGTGGGGTGTTTCCATACATAAGAACTACTACGCTGATAAAGTTTTCTGCTTTAACAATCTCTTGTTTAGTAGCGCCTGACCCAAACAGCCCCTCAAATTTAAACCAATTGTGCCTTGTTTCCGTATTGAAGAATCACTGGCAGGCACGTTTCACTTTTGTGAAGTTCCCGCCTGTTAGTACCACCGGCTGCAGTTGAGAATGGAGCACTCTCTCTTTGGAAGATGAGGTCTTTGGTCTCTCAGGTCTGTGGTCTCCAAGGAGGGTAGAGCCTATATGTTACCAGCTACAGGGTGCTTGAAATCATCCTCTCATGACATGAGGGTCTGTTGAGCATCACCTTTGTTAAGCAAGGTGTGGCCTTTATCTGTGCTTTCCTTTTTTGCCATCTCTTCTTTCAAAATGTGCTCGTTTCAGGCACCAGTCAAAGAAGAAAGAAGGAAATTGGCTGAATATATCACACAGCTATTGAAAACTGTGTCACCACGAATTGGTGACGTTGTACAGATTTTAGACATTCAGGGTGCTCTGTGCCATAGACAATGCTAACTGCCATGGCGTGGGAATCTGGTGGCTTCAGAGCCTGCTGCTTTATTTCCTGTTGCAGTGAATTCCATATGGCTCACATAATACGCACCAGCAGGCTTTGCCAGGCTGGCCATCGAGTTGCCTGTGGCATTTTGAACAGCCTGCTGGGTCTGTACCCAACTCAGAACGACTTGATTGTTAGCAGTGCTGTGAGGAATCCTCATGGAGTAAATACCGTCCAGGGAGAAGTCTGCTCTGGGGTTCCCTGAGCCAGCGTGAAGAACGGTTGGAGCAAAGTCTGGCAGCAGACGCCTTTACAGTGCTGTGCTGGAGCAGGCTGGGAACAGCTCGATGCACATCTCGGGCAGCCTGCTTTCCTCATTTCAGATCAATGACTTCTATGTTTTACTTTCTGTATTAGAGTTACAGTCAGTCTCTGAGTTCTCTGCATCCCCCTTTAAAATTAATTAGAAACAACAAAAGCAGAAGTCTGCTCTGACCGTCCACCCATCAGGGATTTCTACTTGCTGCCCCTCCAGCTCCTGCAAACCTGCTTAGCCATTGCTGACCATTTCTTCTTTATCACTGTTCTCTGGGCAGTTCCTCCACTTTTACTCCCTCTAAAATCTGCAAGAAACTCCTTAGCTTAATGTTCTGAGATTCTCTAAAGTCTGTATGTTTACAAGCGAAATATATAATCTTGTACTGGGGAAAAGTAAGGTCCGTACAGTGATGGGGATGGGTAGGTGCTGAATCGAGAGGCAGCGGCGGGTGTTTGGCTTAGCTACTGAGTTGCTTGCCTCCCACGTTGGAGCGCCTGGGTTCCAACCCGGATGCAGACTCCTGACTCCGGCTTCCTGTTACTGAAGACTCCCTGGAGGCAGAGGAGATGGCGCAAGAAGCTGGGTTTCTGCCTCCCACGTGGGCACCTAGCTTCAGTTCTCAGCTCAATGTTCCAGATGCGACTGAATTTACTTCCTGGCATTTAGGGAATAAAACAGTGAATATGAGCTCGCACTTTCTACCTCTCTAAAATGAATAAAAATTAAAATCCATCAATCAGTCATGTGTACAAAGTTAATTGAAAATGAAGCTTAGTAAAAGATAAGAGTGGGAATAGGAGAGGGAGGAGGAAGAGGAGTGGGAAGAATTGCTCTATTCCTAAAGTTGTATTTATGAAATGCATGAAATTGTATTCCTTAAATAAAAGGTTTCTAAGGAAAAAATAAAATGTATAATAAAGTTAAAAAAATTCTCAAATCAAACTGCTTGGGTCTGAACCTTTCTTGTCTGCTCTGATATGTGTGAGCCCGACTCTTTGTACCTCAGTTTTTTCATCTGGAAGGGAGGTGAGAAGAGTATACATCTCCTAAGGTTACATGAGGTGATGCATACAGAACACTAAGGAAAGCAAGTGCTTATCGTCTGTTAATGCTCATTAAGTTTTGCAAATATCTGCTTCCGTAGTGATCTGTATGCAGTCAAAGAACTTAGCAAGTCATTTGCTCACCCTCAATAAGTTGATTTAGTCATGGTTAGATACTTGTGAAGGAACAGAGAGGAATAGAGAGACACAATGAAAACCAAGTTAGGAGATGTGGAACCCTTTGGGCCGGGTTGGTTGTGTAAAGAGACCAGGGACAGAACTGCAGTGTGGGTTCCAGGAGTGGTATGGGAGCTGATGTCCGAGTGCATCTCAACACAGTCACCTTTGCAGAGCCTGTTTTACTCTGCAGAGAACGAGAGAGGTTTTTGTGGTAGTGGTCCCATATGGGAATTTTTTAACCTGTTGATTTCAATATTTATCATTGTTGAGGCTGTTAGTGTGACTTAGCTCTCTCAAATACGTGTCCTCCATTTCTGCATGCTTCAAATGATGGATCTTCACAAAGTTCATGGAGGAGTGCATATTATGCAAATACTACGCATGGAACAGACCACAGGTTACAGTCTACTTATCTTTACAGGAGTCTTTTTTGTGTTAAAACTTTGAATCTGTTGACATTTGACTTAATTTACAATCATGGAGTGTGAGTTCTAGGATCTGTTGTTCAGAATTAACTTCAGAAGGGTAACTGGAATGGCTTCCTTTTTAATCTCTGATTTATTTATCACTATTTTCTGGAGGTAGATTTTGTTCTCTTTGTATTTATAGAAAGTAACCCTTTTTCTCATGTTTATTTATAATTTTGGTGTAACTTAATAATTAGTTCCATGTTAGTGTCATGAAAATATTTGAATGCTTGCAGTTTTATAGGTGTGATTTTCTTTCAAAGGTTGACATGTGCCAGTAGAATAATTTACTTAAATCATATTATTTTTTATTCAATAGTCAACATTGCTATCAACAGGCTTTTTACTAATGGAACAAGTACTATTTTGAATTGCAGATATTAATTTTGCCATAGCACAAATAAATATAATGAATTAATTTGTATCTGTAAATGTTATAGTTACACATCATTTAATACTAATGTTAGTGACTATGGCTTATTTTTATATACAGTTCAGTTTATTTCTGCCTTAAGTTTAGCAGCATTCATTGAACATAAAATATTTTCGTTAATGTTTAGTAATTTCATTTTTACCTTCAGCAGAAATTTGTGTTTCTGAAAACCTATATGGTTTATCGTACTGAGATTTGTATATAATATATTTAAATTAAGATGACATTTGTTGCCTGGTAGGAGTTGTCCTCAGTCAGTGTTTGAAGAGTGACTGTGGGGTGTGTGTATGTGTTTGTGTATCATAAAATACTTGAAGTCATATAAAAGCACTATCTCATAAAAGTAGAATACAGAAGAAATATTTAATTACATATAAAGAAGTAACAATTGAAAAGCAGAGGAAAGAATATTAATGTGTAGACCACAGGGTCAATGCAGTCATTGAAGCTAAGCTTCCAACTCAGCTTGGAATTTTCCAGAAGCCAAAATGCAGAGAAAAGTTTTCCTTGTTTGAAAGCATTAGTGGTAGTTTCCATTTTCCAGTGAGGGAACTGAGATATAGCGCTGTAGGTAACCTGCCCATTGCCACAAAACTCACTGGAACCAGGATTTCACCCCATTAAGCTTACTTCTGGGTCCAGCCTTTCAGGCATTCTTTATGGCAGAGTTGTCAATACCCACCTAAAAATACCCACACAGGAAACGTAGGACAGGTGTCTGGTTGCTGTAGCTGAATTACTGTTCTGAAAAAGGCTGCTAGTGCATAGTTTTGAATTATTACTTACTTTTGTTCATTTAAATACAGAAAGACAGAGAAGATCTCCCATCTGTTGGTTTACCCCTGAAACCCCTGCCAGAAGTAAGATCCGCATCTCTCACGTGGGTGGCGGGGCCATGTCTTGAAGGGTGGGCACTGCAGGAAGCTGGGATTGATGCCAGAGCCAGTGCACTCCAGCCCCAGCGCTCTGAGAAGCAGTGTGTGTGGGTATCGTAAGCAGTGTCCTCAGTGCTCCACCAGATACCCACTCTGGAGGTTGAGTGTTAATGGTGTTTGACCACTTGTCTTTGTTTATTCGCCTTCCGTTGTGAAGACACGCATGTGTAATGTCTAAGCTCCAACACTAAGTGATGTTGAAGAGTTGGATTCTTCAGAAGATCTAGTTCATGGCTTGTTTTCACTGATACCCAAGCAATTAGACTGAACATTTGAAGTTGATGATGAAGCTAATAAAGATGTTCGACCTATACAGTGGCAAGTCTATATGATCCAATCTTACACGGAAAGGATATCTTTATAATATAACAATACAGAAATGTCTCACTTGTCACTAGGGTCATATAGAGAATTCTTTTAATTATGTGAGCCTCCTTGAAAATACTCAGTGTTAGAATCTGCAGAAGTCAACCTAACTTCACAAGTCCTTCCTTCTTACCAGACTTCTGCACACATTTCTAATGCAGGCTTAAAGAAAAACAAAATGTGTGCTTAACATGCTTCGTAAACAGCAACATGATATGTAAGTGTGGGAGGATCCCATTATATTTTTCAGCACTCTAAATTAGGTTGTCTGCAAACTCACCACATTGGCCTTGCCTTTTAGACTTAATGACTAAGCTCTACTTCATGGACCTATTACCATTCCTTATTTCAGTGCTTATCTATCCAGGCTTGAACTTAATAAATTCAGTACGAAATGCAATTCCACCATTATTTTTCTTTCTTCTTCTCCTTAATTTATGCTCCTTTGCTGTATTTTAAGAATCTTTGAAAGTCATCTTAAATTCTTGCAGGAACGTGGCTGATCATAAATAAACATTTGTTAAGTGGAAGTCCCATTGCGTGGTATTCGGTTCCACAGACCACCATGCATATGCATTAGTGACCTAATTTAAGAAATGTGGTTTTCCTCTGGCAGCAGCACCAGTGTTACATTCATCTTGCTAAGACTAGTGGACCATTGTCTCTCTAAAGCCTCTTAGAAGTAATTAATGTAGACTAAATGACACACAATGCACTTACAGAACGTGTAGTGCTTGTAATGCACTGTAGAAGACACTCCTTGAGGAGGACTTCAGTACAGGTCAGGTGGTCCAGTTGTGCAATAGATGTTGAGCACAACATTTATATTTTTAGGGAGCAGTGAATGCATTATTAGGCAATGATAAGCTTTGCTCCCTGGTTAAACAGTACCCAGTGTTTGGAAAGAAGGAAGACCATTTGGGGACAGGCATTTACCCTTTGAAAGAGCATAATCTGTTAAGATAGTTAATATGAGGTATCTGATTTAATTAATATTTGGGAAGGGGGATAGTCAGGGCCTCACTCTCTGGTCTTACTGTTCTCATCTGAGCGGGGAAACTTGGACACAGTGTGCAGAACAGACTCTAAAACTCCCGGAGATTTTGTCTGTCTGGATAACAAAGAATTCATCTTGTTGTCACCTCCTGGTCATGAATGTGACCCTCGCAGACCTTGTCCTGTTTGCACTCTGAGCCTCACTCGCCCCCCTTCTCCCCGCTGAGCACACAAATCAGGCCACCCTGGTCCCTTGTTGAAATTCCTGAATCCATTTCACCACTACTGTAAGATCTGTCTGTCCTCCAGAAGCATTTGGCGTTTAATCATGATTGTGTGCCATCTCTTCCCTTTCTGAACATTGAGATGTATTTCTGTACCTTTTCTATGTTCTCTTCCGGCAACAAATCCCAGCGATACGAGGAGTCACTGCAGTTCTCCTCTTCATTTATTCACACTGCATTGCACATACTAAACACAGCTGTGTGACCAGTCCTGGGCAGGGCATATCTTTAACAGTAAAGTCACTACCAGCCTTAACAACTCTACTCTCCACCAGATACAGTAATGGTTACAGAATATCATTTGTTAAGTGTAACCATTGTTGCAATCCCATTCTCAAAAAATTTGAATGGGGTGGCCTCAGTAGAATCACAGCAAAGTAACAGATGAAAGAATCTGATGGAATCATCTGCCAAGTCCAGAGTACCCCTAGGTTTTCAGTGACGTTACTGTAGCACAGCGATCCCAAGTATTGCAGATAAAACTAGGAGGGGAATGTGGGCTGATTAGCCAGTATTCGAATCATTTGCTCAGATGGGGCTACCGTTCAGCATTCTCATCTAAATTGTGTCACTGTTCAGGTAGAATTTAGAGCTGTAGAGTCCTAAAAAGGAACTGTAGTAGTCATCAGAGTGAAAATAGTGAACATAATTTTAAAGAAGGTACTAGTTACATGAAATGGAGCCAGCGTCGCACACTGAGTTAATGGCCAAGGTGCACATGACAAATCACGGCCTCTCTGGATCAATTACATTGTTATTTCTTTTAAGTCTGCATATATCTTCACCTTGGTAGAACATGGCTGCACAGGTTATAGCCCACTTGGGCTACTACTTAATTACAAGATGCAATAAATCAGAACTACTACTCGTCTACCGCATCCTCAACCCCTGATGCTGTCACCCCCTCTGTACTCTCCTGGCCAAGTGTCCTAATTTCAGCACAGTGAGATCTGGCAGTTGCAGCTCATTTTCAACTCCTTAGTCTGGGTTTTTGCTTTTTGCTTTGCCTACAGCTCCATGCGGAACTTTGTGGTTTAAAGAACACCAGCATAGCAGGAATTCATAATGGCACTGGGACGTAGCTAGTGCTACTTTCAAATCGCTACACTGGTATGGCTGCTAGTGAATGGGAGGTGGACGGCAGAGGAACTGGTAAAACTGGCAGCAAAGGAACTGGGAGAGGGAGGAGTACACAGCAGAGGAGAGAGTGCCTTACTGTGGTTAAGCGTGGAGGCTCGAGATGCAGACGACACTATGCCTTGTAGCAACTGTGTCTTAGGCAAGCTGGTTAGCTTGTCCAAGCCTCTGCTTCATCATCTTTAAACAGGAATAATGCCTCACTTATAGGGTTGGTGAAATGTATAAAGCCTAATACTGCATCAACCAGTGCTATTAATAAGTACTAATATGAAAATAATATTATTTTACTAAGAAGGAGGACGGGGGGATTATCACTGTATTAAGTTAATACTAGTTATAATGAGCAGCACAAGAAGAATACATATAATTAAGTCTAGAAAAATGTAATGGGAACGCCCTAGTTCTTTTTTCCTTAATTAAGCTGCTGTGAAGATTTTCCTTTGCATGGAGTTACTGTGTCTGAATGTTTCTGCTTTTCTTTCTTTGTGTTATCATTGGAAGAACACGTGACATGAGACGTGCTGTCCTTAAGTATACAACACACGATGCTGATTCTCACCCAGCAGACAACTAGAAGTTGCTCATTTGCTTCACTGAAGCCTGATGCCCATTTGTTAGTTTTCGTTAGTTTTGTTCCCCTGGCCCCTGGTTACCACTTTTCCATGTCTTGCATCTGTAGATTTGACTGTTTTAGATACTTGCTATCAATGAAATCATTCAAACACCCTCATGTTGCAGGGATCGACCATCATTTCTGTAGACTTTACAAACAGAGACAAAATTAAGGATAAAATGCAAACACTTACATATCAGATTTTCACAAGTTCTCATTGATTAAATTCAAAATCATTGATTTCAAGGTTGTGTAAAACAAGTCTACTGATGAGATTAGTTGAATCCTTTATTGGAGGAAGTAAAAAATGTTTTGCTTAATTGTGGTTCAAATTTTGTGTTACCTATCATCAGATTGCTGGCATTCAGCTTTAAAAATCAGTCTTGGCTTAGGAGCTGCAAAAAACAGGTGACAGGCTTGATTTGGCACATGGATGTAGTTTGCTGACCTTGGGCTTAAAGGACTAGGGAAACAGAAGAGGGGCTGATGAGTTAGCATAGAAGGTTAAGCCATTGTCTGCAACTCTTGGATGCCATATGGGTACCGATTTGAGTCCTCTCTGCTTCTGATCCAGCTCCTGGCTAATGTGTCTGGGAGGTCAGCAGAAGACCACCCAAGTACCTGTGCCTCTGCTACCCATGTGGGAGACCTGAATGGAGTTTGAGGCTGTTGACATCTGCCTGGCCCAGCCAAGGCCATTGTAGCCATTTGGGGAATGAATGACCCAGCTGATGGAAGATTTCTTTGTCTCTATTTCTCTCTCTGCAACTTCGCTTTTCAAATAAGTAAATAAATCTACACACACACACACACACACACACACAAAAGAAAACAGAAGAGCCATGAGAGATTATGACCAAATGAACATGTTAACAAATAACAATTTAGCCTCTGGCTTATTTTGAGTGAGGAGTGAGTGAGAAGGGTAGCTGTAATAGAATATAAACTCACATGTGTAGTACAGTTGGAAACAAAATTTGGGAATATGCCATGGTCCCTGATTTCTGAAAGAAGACTCAAGAATCTGAAATTGAACTTTCTTTTCCATTTGCATCAACTTTCTGCAGAAAGGCTGGTCTGGGTTGACAGATGACTCCCTGTGTGTATGTTCCCGCTTGAGGACATTCTAACAGAAAGGGAAGAACAGCCAAGGCAGTGCCCAGGCAGGTTCACTAACTCCCTCTCTTGGAAGAACGTGATCATCTGGAAGGAAAGTGGATATAAGCATGGAAATCAGCTCTCTGCTTTGTGTATACCTCCTGTGACAGCAGTATGAAGAGGGGAAGTAAAACCCACAGATCCTCTCCAGAACCTTTTCTTAAATAATAATAAAAATCCCAAGTTAAATTCCTTGGTAAATATTATTTTAGATGCAAATCAAAAAGAGGAGGTTTGCAGAAGACTTAATAGTGATAGGGCACCCTGTTCCTCCTGCCATGCCAGGATGTATATCCTGCAGCCTGGGACAGATGGAGAATGCAGTTCTTGCCTGCTGCCTTAGAAAATTCTAGACGTTAGGTGGAATGAAGAGTTGAGGTCAAAGGGGAAATGTAACTGTGTCACCAGTAGGGTCAAAAATACTGTATGTTTCTGGAATGAAATCACCACTATGGAGAGCCAGAGGGCAGTAACTAAGGAAAGTTGTTGGGGGGTGAAAGAGTCGATACTGCCCTAAAATGACTTTGATTTGAGTGCAGTAGAATGATAATTAGCAGAGACATGATTTTGTAGGAATCAAGAGATCAATCACTTGTGGCATCTTTGCCACATTCTGGGAAAATGTTAGGGGAAAGAACCTGGGATGGCAGGCAGTCTACAGAAAACAGAAAATGGGGAGACGTGTAATACCTCAGGGGAATAGGTGAAATCCTTAAATTAAGTATGAACAAACTCAGTGAAGCCATCTGAGTTTCGAGCTGAGCTTAGGGGTTCATAGTAGAATGGGATCCTGTGCAGAGATCCAGTGCAAAACAGGGAAGGCCTCTTTAATAAGAATACAAGGAAGGTGTGGTAAAGACGCCAGGTTCAGAGATGGTTAATGCAGACTTCAGTGCGAGAATGGTGCTGGGCTTAGTACCTCCAGGGAGGTCTGAGTGGTGGGAGACACCTGGGGGGGGGGGGCAGGCTGGAGCGGCCCTTTGGAGAGAGGAAAGCTTAGTTGGCCCTGCCACAGATCTGCCTGGCTGGTGATATAGATTGGGTAGGAAATGATAGTTCTACAGTTTTATGAAACAAAGAATTTTTATGATGTAGGTTTTCACTACCCCTTCGCCCCAGAAAAACCATGCATTCCTGACTCAGCAGACCTTAACTCTCAGTGTACAAGTGTATTAGAGTAGGGTACATGCACAGGTGACCAACAAGCCAATGCACTTCAGCAGAGTTACCTTGCTCTCTGCAGTGTGTGGGGGCCCGCTCAGTGTCAGGTTCTGTGCGACGGTCATAAAGACAGCTTTGACAGGGTTTCTGGAGAGAACAGCTGTAGGAGTTGCATTAGTTAGGATGTTATGCCCACTGCTAATAGACAGGTGAAATTCCTGCAGAAGCAGAGGAGAGCTAGCAACCCGTTTGTTTTCTTTCTGCCTGCCCTTCACAGTGGCTCGTGGACAACCTGAATCACCTTGTACACTGTATGTACTGAACTGAGGCGTGGTGGGGCTTTATTTTTTTAAAAAATCTGTCTCTAAAACGAAAGCCTCGTTTTCCACTGGAGACAGTAGCACAGTAAATAACCTTCTCGATTACATAATGAATTCCAGTGATATTTATATTTCGGTGCAGAAATTCCTGCTGGGAGTTCACTGTCATGGGGTTCGCCAGCTTTAATGGCCTCAGAACTGCTCCTGTTGAGATGAGCTTGACGAAGGGTGAAATAGCACAGAGAGAGATTCTTACACATCCTCTTAAAAACATGACAGGGGAGGTAAGGATAAACTTAAATGGAGCCTACACATCTCAGATTCAAGAATCATGTATTTTTAGCCCCTTTGTATTATTTTGCACCACAATACAGTAATTAAGGCTCCAGTTACCATGGTGATACTTCTTTTAAGAGCAGATAAGTAAATTCACTCAATTATAATATAAGGAAATAGTGAACACAACACAACAGGCTCTTCAAAAATAGTGACCTTTTTTAACGACATAAAATACAATAAATTGAGCTTTTGGTGCTGGGATGAACTGAGAAGAATCTAGTACATTATGACATAATTTTCCCCTTTCTTAGGAAGCTTACATTTCTTAAAACTCCTTTTTTTCCCCTGTCATATATCAAACTACAAGACTTGACCATTTGTGAATGGAGTATGGGCAGTTCTCAGAAAATGTTACCTCTGTAACTGCTACACCCAGATGCGTTGGTTTCTGTAGACTCTGCAGGTTAAAGCAGTTAGGCCAACGTTTCCCTGAGTTGTCCTCAGTGTATATAGATGCCAGCCTGCCTGCCTCCTGCATACCTGACTTCTCTCTCCCCTCTGGCCTGCCATTGCTTCCTCTCGTTGTCTCTTCCTATGCTTTGTTCTGGAGTCACCTACACTGGCCCCCAATTCTCTTCTCATTTGCTTCCCAGTACTTCTCTCTCTTCGATTTTCCTTAACTAACTGAAAGTTGAGATTAAATATTACCTAAGAGCATAAAACTGCTGCCCGGGTAACTCCACAGCAGTGAGAAGTGATTGCCGAAACAATGGGATTTAACAGGGCTTGACTGTGGATGCGGGGAGGTGCAGGAGATATGGGGCAGATGGCTAAGAGAAAGGGGTGGAGGGTGAACTCTGATGGGGGAGAAAGGTGAAGGGGCAGTGAGTCCCCCGGGGCAGACAGGCAGGGTGGAAGTTCCAGCTTTCCCATCTAAGCCAAGGTGCTACCAGTACAGGAGAAAGCTGTAGGAGAGGCCCTTTGTAGAGCATGGTGCACTCTTAGAATTATGTCTACATCTCCATGAAGTACATTGCTTAATGCAGCAGGAGTTGGAAATAGAAATAGATATACAGCTGGTAAAAAAAAGTAATTGAAACCCGAGTATAAAAGAAATGCAGTGACAGCCCTCTCCTTCTCCCCCATCAGCCACTCTCACTGCTTAGCTCCATTTTTCTCTACATTGCGATTACGCTGGCTGGAACAACTCGGAATTGTAAAAACTCAGGCTGCAAGATTTCTGTTCCCATGTGTGGGGTGGAAAACTGTAGAGCAAGAATTTGCCTAGACTGTGACCCCTCTCTTTTTCCATTTAATGGTGGTAGTATGAGGGCAAAGGACAGGTTGCCACATTTGACCCGACTTTTATTATGCAGGGAGTTGTTCAAAGACAGCAGCTGGCTCCCGTCTATAGAAGGAGGAGCTGGGGAGGTCCCATTCCTTTCTGCATTCTGCAAGTCCCAAGGCAGCTCAGAGGATGTGGTAACTAAATGCAGGATGGTGGCAGTGAGTGAATAGGGATCTCGAGGCAGGTGTCTGGGGCCCAGCTCTCCATCCACAAAGCCACCTGCTCTGGAGCACTGTGAACCACTCCATGGATGCACCTCTTCTGTAGCATGTCGTTCCCAGAGGAGCTTCCTTTGGGACATTTGCCTGGGTGAAGTTGGTTGGATCTTTTGATTCCTGCCTTCCTATTGGTGTATTCCTTTATTTGAGTGGCTGGCTTTGTGAAATTCTGCTGTTGTCTAAGTAGCACTTCAGAACCCTCTGGACTGGCACCTGTTTAACAGAGAAAAAGCCAAGAAAAAAACACAACAAAAGAGTAGTATTACCTAAGTATAATCCTGAATTATAGATATTTAATTTTTGCATGTGTACTTAAATTCACATACGTGGTGCAAAACACCATCAGTGTATTTACTCTGCTGTACTCGGGTAGAGTAAGCTGATGAGACAGCGATTAAGGCATTGTTAACTGGCATCTCACAGTGCAGTGGACAGCTTATGATAAAGAAGCTCCATTGGAAATGCCCTTATATGTTTGTTCAGGTTCTTGCTTCTCATTCTTTGGAAAAAGAGGCATTGATTGCCTTCTTCTTCAACAGGAGATATGAGAAAAACCCTTATAGCATTCTCATCAATAGATTCTCAGAATCCTAAAACTCTGTAGGTTGGGATCCAGAGACACTGGTACCCAGTGCCCTCCTGAGGCAGGGTTGCCTGGAAATCTCAGGATTTCCCTGCTTCACGTCCAGCTATGAACTGCAGGTAAAGACTCCACACAGGTGTTTCTAAATAATGTCTTTTATTAACTGAATATGAAGTTCTCTCAAAAACCTACCCAGAGTTCCTTTGAAGCATACTTAGGTGAGTTTTCTCCTTGAATTTACACAGGAGTCTTCAAGATTGAATATGTTGACTGTCACAGAATGTTACATATGTTAAGCCAGAAAACCAGCATATTTCAGGCTCCCTTGTATTGTATTATTTGTGAAATATTCTATGATGTCAGATTTAATTGGCACTGTTGAAACTTCCAGTTTTCTCTGGTTTTGATGATTTATGCATTTAAGCCATTGTGCCTTTAGACTGGATAGAAAAATGTTAATGTGAAATATTGCATTCAAAGACATGCAAGAAATCTAAAATACTGTTTTATGTTTCAAAAATATAAACTTCTGTTTTTAGTATGAAAACATAACATATCTATCTTGGAATTTTTTTAAAATAAGAATTAGCTTTTAATTCTATAAGAATTTTTAGAGGAAAAACTCTTTGAGAAAAATGTAAAAAGGTGAGAAAGCTACTCCAAAGACCATACGCCCATGGTGAGTCATTATTAACCTTTGTACACGTTGTCCTAACTCTGTTCTATAAGCCAAGCTGCAGGATGAATGGGCTGGGGTAATTTCTCCCCCGTCTCCAGTTTTTTCTCCTCGCCCTGGCTCAGAACCGCCTCCAGGTCTCAGGCAGGTGTTGCTGCCCTGGTCTTCCAGTCCCCCACCTCAGGGGTCTGCCCAGTTACAACAAGGGGCAGATAAAAGATAAAAGGATGGTTTCCTCATGTTTTCCCCTCTTCCACCTGAATACAGCTTCGAGGCATCCCCTCTAGCAGTTCCAGATCACCCCCGTCAGCCACACAAGCACCTGTTTGCTGTTGGAGATTCCTACTCTGTCGGAGCTTAAATTGTAAAAGGGAGAATGGACATTGAAGAAGAACCATGATAGATCAGTCACTTATAGGCATTGTAGAAAACATTAAGTTCTGTGGAAAAAGAAAAGTTGACAGGCATGAGCAGATATGAGTGCCAGGACAATGGTCGGAGGCGGGGATAGGTCACAGAAGAGACACTTGAATACTGGTTTTGATGAGGTAAGGGAGTGGATTGTGTGACATATGTGCACATAACATTGTGGTTAATTTTGATTTAATGTAATTTTAATTCTTAAAATCCTTCCTTACCATCTCTAGGTATATAAGAGTATTTAGCACTTTTGAAAAACCTGTCAATGACTTTGGAAAGATAATAGTCTTACACTTTATTTGCAGCCACCTAACATTTCTGTTACTGGAGTACATTTCAGGTCTAAGTCGGTGGATGCTGTAGCAAGTATTATTCAAATATTGCCAATCCCATTATGAAAATACCATTGTACTTTTAGTGCTAGTGGCTATTGTTAGCTCAGAAGTTCCTCCCTGCTCTCCCAAGAAGAATGGCTCAAGATCACAAGAGTACCTAGCAAGTGACTAAGGTTAATGTGTTGTTAGTAATAGAACTGAAATGAAATATGTCTCGTCAGCATGAAATATTTTTTGTTAGTGTAGAATGATTTCTTTCAAAGATGATGACCCATGTACCTGTGTCTTGGATTTAAAATTTTTAAATACAGCATAATATTAAAAAGTTCTCTGAAGAGAATTTTCTGCTAAACAAGGGAGATTAAAATGAATGGGTATCCACTGATCTCCTTCATGTTATATTTACCATTTAGGAAATGCAAACGAGTCATTATTAATATATCCATTTCTAATGTGAACAACAGATTTTTTTAAAAAAGATTTTATGAAAGAGCAGAACTCATGTACTTCAAAGGTGCAGTTCTAAGAAGGTAACCATAATGCCTTCCCTCTCTCTCTCCCTCCCTCAACCCTTTCCTTACTTTATTTCTTTTCTTTAATTCTAACAAGAGATGTCAGCCACCCCTCTTTTAAGCTACTGCTGTAGTTTAATTGATGAATATTTTGAGATTTTTAAGAGAATCTCTTGAAGAAACTTGACATTTTCAGCTGTATTTCTGTGTGTGAGTAAGGATTTTGTCTCTATGCAACCAAAATCAAATCCACAAGTTATTCCACTATGGAAGCAGCATTTATAAACATCAACTGTAAAATTTTGTGTGGATTAAAATACACAATCAATTCAGTTTATTAGATACATGTATTGCAAATTTGAACTTATAAATGTTAATATATGCTATGAAAATGTCACATTTACTGCAGATACAAGGATTGAATAAAGGTTTCCACAACTAGCACAGTTTGGTAATTGCTGGGTAGTTTGAAGTCTTCAGGAGAATGAGTGCACAGCTACAGGGTACTGGGGAAAAGTCAAAGAGCCACAGCATTTGCATGGATGGCTGCAGTCGCAAATAAAAAGGGGAGCTATCCTTGCTTCTCACACTTCACTATAGCTCGGAAATGCTGCAGTCTTCTATGATCCCCATCACCTGAGTGACTCCCCGCATTCTGTCCCGCTGGCTACAGCAGGGCTGGCAGTGGGGTGTGCTTCTGCAGCCTCCTCGGGCTACTGCTGGGCAGAAGTGTGGGCCGCTAACTCACAGTTAGACTGTGATCTGTTCCAGTGAGGAATAGTGTGAGAAACTTGGTGAACTGAAATACACAGCATGGAAATCAGTAGGAAGGAACTGTCTAAATCAGCAGCAGACAAGATGACCCCAAGGACAGAAAAAAGCTTTTTTTTTTTTTTTTTTTTTTTTAACTTGGACCTCTGACAGGAAGATTTAAGTCTTCTGAAAAGAACTGTTTTCATGAATATTTCCTATTGAAGAATATTAGGTCTTAAAACATCATGATACTGGTAAATGAAAACAATAACATTAATTTGAAATAACATTTTTACTCTGGGCAGATAAAAAAGTATTTCAAATCAGGATCAAATATTTATAATAAACAAAAACAGTAAATAGAGACTAAAAATAAACAATGACCAGGAATATTTTGCATGATTTTAATATAGATTTTATTCTGAAATTTAAATGATTAATATTAAACAATATTGCTGGTAGCCTTCTGACAGTAATGGATTTAAATGTTTTCTTCAGCAACAATTTTAGTGTACTTTTGGGTAAAAAGTGCATAAAAGAACATTATAAAATATAATGTGTTTTGTGTTCATTGGTTAATGAGAGCTCAGGTTCCCAGTTTGGTATAATACAATTAATTGCATGCTTACTTTTTTGACAGTAGCTAATACACCAGCCTGAAGTAGATAACTATATGCATATGTTCCCATAATATTCATCTTCCATGAACTTGTTGAAGATTCCTTACATGGCGTGGAGTTGAAAAATTTTTGCATCAAGGGGCTGACACTGAGGCATAGTGGGTTAAGCCGCCATCTACAGTGCAGGCATCCCATATGGGTGCTGGTTCCAGTCCCAGATGTTCTTCTTGGGCCCCAGCACTCACATGGAAGACCTGGATGAAGCTCCTGGTTCCCTGGCACAGTCCTGGCCATTGTGGCCACTTGAGAAGTGAACCAGTAGAAGGAAGATCTCTCTCTCTCTTTCTCTGTAACTCTGCCTTTAAAATAAATTAAAAAATATTTTAAAAAATAAGTAAGCTTATCTTGTAACCTCATTTTCCTTGAACATTTTGAAGTACGTGTGTGTATATGTGTGTAGCTGCAATTCATGGCAAGAATTAGTTTTAAAAAAACTGTGTAGATTCTAGAGCTTTTTCTCCTTGGTGTATAGTTATCATGTGCAGCAGGAGCGGGGAATGAGTCATTTTCAGTCTCTTGTCTTACACTTTCGGTGCTTTGCTCTCCCATTACCTGTTTGGGGTGTGCCTTGGGAGGCCTGAGTGTGCAGCTGCCTTCACAGAGACCCGCGCCTGGGACAGCTGGCCGTGTTCTGAGTTCACTTCCGGCGAACCGTGCAGGGCTTCCTGTTATGATGGATCATCACGCAGAAAGGACAGTGATGGCAGGCCTCCTTCCTTGAAGGAGGCAGGCACTTTCGCACACTATTTTTCTTCCACTCTCAAGAGAGCTGCTCTTCAGGCGATAGGGGGGATACCAGTTCTCAGCAAGGCCACTCAGTGGCCCCTAGCATGCAGCAGCCACATTGATCTTTATTGAATTGGAATATGAACGTGTCTCTTCCCTCTTCAACACACGTTATAGAGCTGGCTGGGCTTGCTGTAGCCACAGAGCTCAAGGCTTTGGGGGTAATGACCAGGTTTCTGTTGCAAGCCTGGGAGAACCTGTGTGACCGGGCCATGGCTCATTTTGTACCGTGTGCCCCGGGCAGTCAGTGTCCCTGTTTACTGTCCCCGGGATTGCGATGTTCCTTCCTCTGTCAGACATTAGGTGTGCTACACATGCCTCCCATTTGCTCTCTGCTTTGGACTGCCCCGAACAGCTCTTTCCCGTTCTGCAGAACACAGCTTAAAGAGCAGTCGTCTGATCAGCACCTCATTGTTGCCATCTTGTAGTATCATGTGTTACTCCTTTGTGGTACTTGTCACTTTGCATCTTAGCAGTTTTGCTATTGGCACTGCGTTGTTGGCTGGCCTAAGTCATGTGTTGTTGTGAACAAAGGTGATAAATAAGCATTTGCAATAGATGAATTCAGGCTCATGAACGGGATTGTTTTTGAGATACCATAATTGATTGCTTTAGTATTTGAAGTGGAGCAGAGGCAGCACAAATTTGTAATAAAGCAACAAATGACTGCGTTTTGAAAGCCTGGTTGTTTCTCATTGCTTGTCATCCCTGCATCATTCTAGTCACAGGACCACAGTGCACCCTAGAATGTGTATTCCTCCCCTACGAACTAATAGCAAGCAATTAAATAACGTGTTCTTCCATCTTGGTTGGGGAATTGAAAACGTATTGCTTTAGGGCACTTTGGAAAATTGCCTATTTTGTAGAATTGAAGAACTGAAATACCTTCACAGCCGCATTCCAAAAATATGGTTGTTGGTGAAAATTGTGAATCTAGACAGAGAAGTGTTCCTACCAGGATAATTGGGGCCACATGATCAGGGCTCCTTACAGGCTTTGGGAGATAAATGTGTTCATCCTCTGGCATTTCTCGGCTGCTTCATATTCTCCTAATGTTTCTTAAATCGATAGGCAGGATTTTTTATCCCTCTTTTAGTCCTTTTTAAAATTATTTTTATTGTTGCTATACTCTTGAGTACTCATTGGAGCTGCCAATTAAGAACAAGCAGTCAATCTTCTGGTTCTACCCACTGGAGTTAGATCACGGGTGTTTCTTCCTTCTTGGTTGTTAGGAAGAACCTCTGAAGAGGATGGTTTTCTATATTGGTTAATACTGATTTCTGTGTGTGATGTATGTCTTGAGGGGTACTGGGGTGCAAGTCTGGAGAAAACTCTGGGACTTGTTATGGCCTCCAGCCAGCTTGTGACAAGATTTTGAGTGGTGATAATTAACACTGGAGTAGCTTTTAGAAAAAAAAAAAAAAGGATATTTTCTTTAAGATGAACGTATGCCACTTCTGGTTTTTCTGCTCATGAGTACACCATTCCTATCACATCTTTGTAGTGGTTTTTTGATATTTTTAATAAGGTTTTTATTTTGAAATAACATTCAATTTACAGAAGAGCCACAAATAGCACAGGGAGTTCTTGTATATTGTCCTCCCAGTTTTCCCCACTGTCAACATCTTTCATTACATTGTATGTATGTCAGAATGAAGAAGTTAACATGGATAGGTTAGTACTAACTGCACTGAGGCTTTTACTTGAATTTTACCATCTTTTCCCGTTAGAGTCTTCCGCCCCAGGATGGATTCCAGATGCCATTTTTATTGCACTGCATTTAGTGTCCATCTTTCCTCATAAAAACAAATACAAAGCGAAAAATGAGATGGAGATTAACTGAAAGACCAACCCATAGTGTCATGGAATATGGCTGTGATGAGAAGAATGAGGGTTTTTATACACATTTTGTGAGTCCAGTGTCATCCTTTGACAGACTTTCCCGCACCCAGCGGTGAAAATTCTCTTTGGAGGGGATGCCTTAGATCTTGTGAAGATACCTAAGTTGGTGTTGGTACCCATGACATTTATTAAGGGATCAAGGATAGAAATAAACACAATGCTGATTAAGAGCAGTTACACAATCTGGTTTATTTCTCTGATTTTACTGTGAGATCAGTTGATGACTTTTAGACAGTTTTAATTCTTAGAATAAGGCAAGAAGAGAGCACTTTTTAATAATTGACCCTCATGTGTATGACACAGCTCGTTTTCATTAGAAATCATTGGGCTGAAATAGAATCCTCTTACTTTCGAGGTGCAGATGGTCTGTTTACAGTTATCAGATTTTTAAGAGAACACTTGACCCTTTTTTGTGTTTTAAAGTAAGTTATTGGGAAATTTTGGTGAAATATGTCAACAGTGGCTTAAAATTTTCTTAAGACAGCAAGCATTAAGAAATCCAAAAGTGTTCTGTTACAGGTGGTGAATATACACGTAGAACGGTTTCTTCCTTAACCATTTACAGAAATTTTATGGGCCTGGTGTGGATTTTTATATGGGGACTGTGAGATTAAAATATATTGGAGGCACACTCTACTTTCCAGTCATTTAGAGATCAGTCACTTAATTTTAAGATAGTTCCATGTAACTGGGCTGTTCATATTTTAGAATGTACGGTATGTAGTAATCCAACCTGTACTGTTTTCAACTGAACATAAACTAGGAAACCAATGTGACGCAAACATGCTATTGGTGCAGATGGGTTCATGATTCCAGCTACTTCACTCCCATCAGCAGTGTCTGCATTATTGATCAGCCTTTGGCTTCAGCCCCTGCCTGGTTGTAATGCCTGTGCTCTCTGATCATGATGCAACGTAAGCCAGCCAGGTGAAGTTAAAGGGCATCAGGATGGAAGTACGGAGAATGGATTTCTCAAAATGGAACTATTACATTAACTCTCCAATCTTCGATGTCACTCTTGCTCTTTTCGGGCCTCATTTGCCTCATCTGTGAAATGGAAAGTTTGGATTGAGAACCTATGTGGAGTGTGGTGGTTTTACAGATGGATGGGTTTGTAATTTTTTCTCTCCAAGTTATGTACAGTCGCTGTTCAGTGTCTGCAGCAGTGGGATAAGCTGAGCCAAACCATGGCTTTCTGTAATGTTTGGATCTCTGTGATCATCGTGGGAGCAGAGCTCTGCACCAGAGGTGACAAGGTCAGCTGCTTGAAGTTATCTGTCAGGTACAGAGCTGAGTGAAAAAAGAGAGGCAGGGACCTGGACGGCCTAGCCAGCCATGCTGTAATGGTGCTGCTGTCGCTCAGCTCCCAAGGCCTGGGCCCCAGAGGAAGGCAAGATCTTTTGACATTTCAAAGAAAGCCATAGAGACAGCCATTTATGTGAACTTTCACAGTCTTCAAATGTTAGCAGCTAATTCAATTTAAAGAAACCCACTCTGTGGACTGCATTAAATATTTGGTAGGCTACTACTCATCCTTTGGGTCCTGGCTTGAAATTTCTGTTCTATTTCAGTGACTTTCAAGCATTTTGCCTGTTAAAGTAGCGAGCAGTTTTCCACATAGTATAGTCACTTACATATGCAAACGCACTAGTATGTGTATTAAGCAAAACATAAATTTTGGGAATCAGTGTGTGTGATAGAATCCTTTTTTTTTTTGTTTTCTGTAGAGAGCAGAGACAGTCAGAACTGCAATCGCTAGGGCTGGGCCACAGGAAAACCAGGTGTCTGGAACTTCCTCTGAGTCTCGCTGATGGGTGGCAGAGGCTCAAGAACTTGGACCATCATCCACTGTCTCCCAGAATGCATCAGGAGGAAACTGGATTGGGAGCAGAGATATTGAGACTAGAACCAGGCACTCAGATATGGGATATTGACATCCTAAGCAGGGGCTTCACTCCCTGTGCTACCCCAGTGCCTCTGTTCTGTATTTTTATATTTTGGTTCTTGAAAAAAGTAGATACGCTCACACTTATTAAGTCATTTTCTTGACTTACCACAGGAAATATAGAAGGCAGTATTTATTGATACGTAAAGGTGGTTTTCCCGTGAGATCAGAGATCTATCTCAGAGGTGCCTTTCCTCAGCTTGATATCTTACGAAACATTCCAACACCATTGCGAATTTATTGTGTTTGTTAAGAGTGTAGTGCCTGCTGGTTTGTGAAACCACTGAAGTGCTTCTGTGTAGTCTAATTGTGGTTGACCAGTCCATCTCCATCAGTCACCCCCACCCCAGCTCCACTGTGACTCAGAAACTAAGAGATTGCTAAGCGGCAGAGCAGCAGCAGCGCTGGGCCCAGGCTCTTCCTGGTGGGGTAAGATGACCTACTGAAGGCAGAAAGTGTATGACACAGCAGTTGATACGTCACCTGGGACACTTGTGTCCCCTATTGGAGTGCCTAGGTTGGGATTCTGGCTCTAATCCTGATTATGGCTTCCTGAAAATGTCAACCCTAGGAGGTAGGAGGTAATGCCTCGAGAACTTGGCTCGCCTACTTGGGAGACCTAGATGGAGTCCCAGGCTTCTGACTTATACGTGGCCTAACCCTGGATGTTGTGGGTTCTTGGGTAGTGGATGGGACATCTCTGTCTCTCTCTCTCCCAAATAAAAATAAAAATTTAAAAAATACTCTGCACCAAGTATTATATCCCTTTAGGGTACGAGACTTGCAAATGTTAAAGTGAAAGCGATGATCTCTGAGAGTATATGAATATAACTTATTTCTTCCAAAAATTGATTTAAAATGCATAGTGAATCCACAAGTTTTCATAAAAGCATGTACTCACACAGACAGTGGGTAATAGATCTTCTGTATTTTAATTTTCATTGGACCTTACTTCAGTAACATAAAAGAAAATGCTGGGCAGTGAGATTCAAAATGCGGAATTTTTGATGAGTAGGTATGAAAAGTGTGGACTGGAGTTGAGTCTTCTTAGCTCCCGCCTCCTGCTGCATGACTCGGCTGAGTCCACAGAGACACCAGCAGAGGTGAAGGGCTCTTTTTCTCCTGCAAGTTGAGAACCTTGATATCAAAAAATAAAACTAAGAAAGTCTGACCCTACTTCTAAATCCTATAGACTGGGTGATGGATGTTGCCATTTGCCTTGTTTCCTTAGCTATTCCTATGTGGAAGCAAATGAATTAGCTGTCTTGGTGTTCAGCACTGAGCACATGTTGACGTTATTTCTCAGATGTAGGTACATCACCGTTTTCTAGTCACTTGTGTACGTGAAGTTACAACTCTTTCCTAATTCTCTCCTTCAGGCTCGGCCATTTCTCAGTAATAGTTCTGAAAATGTTTAAAGCGATCAGTAATAACCATATATCTTTAATAATGTTGTACACTTTCATTACTGGTTAAAGGGAAATGCTGTATTTTAGCCAGATAAGAATTACTGGAAAGAAAAATTGAGATATGCATAGAAAAATAGCAGGTCAGTTATTTTAGGCAGTCTGTATTCTTTCTGGTTGACATGGTAACTTCAGTTTTAAGGGTCGAGTGTTATAATTAACCCACAATTCTTAAGCTGTTTCTTTTTTTGCTATATTGGAATTCCCATTTTATCTACAGAGCTAGAAGTGAGTCAGCACTTGACACATGTTTTCCTTCATGGATTGACGGCAATTTAACATTGTGATGGCATCTGACTTGCCATTGGCCAAGAGGTGACCAAGGAATTGAGGAGCAGAGCAGACGCAGCGTGAACCACACACAGCGTGATTGCCTTGCTTTCCGTCGTGGGTTAGATTCCACAAATTGGATTTGGATGCAGTGAACTGAGTTTAAATGCACCAATACCCAAGTGCTGAAAACACTGAGTCTTGGAATTAAAAACAAAGTAGCCCCACTTTCTGTTTCTTTATATATACACACACAACTCCATCTCTCCCACTTTTTCTATAAATAAAGCTGTTATCATTCTAGTAAATAATATTGCCCTATTTTTCTTATCCCTCCAACTTTCCTAAATGTGCATGGTTTTCTGCCTTTATCTTTTTTGAAGATTTATTTATTTATTTGAAAGGCAGAAAGGCAGAGTTACATAAAGAAAGGAGACACACACACACACACACACACACACACACAGATCTTTTATACACTGCTTCACTTTCAAAATGGCCGAAATGGCCAGAGATGGATTGATCAGGAACCAGGAGCTTCTTCTGGGTCTGTTACGTGGGTGGTAAGGTCTAAGCACTTGGGCCATCCTCCGCTGCTTTTCCAGACAGAGAGTTGTATTGGAAGTGGAGCAGCTGGGGCATGAACTGGCACCCAAATGAGATGCCAGCATTGCAGGCAGTGGCATACCCACTATGCCATGGTGCCAGCCCCTCTACCTTTATCTTTAGTGGGGAGATTTGTTATATTAATCTCTCTAGAACAAAAATTTAATGTGTCCTTTCACCAGTAAGAATTGAGTGTGTCTCTGTTTGGCTCACCCCATCACCTGAAATCTCTGGTTAGGCTGTGAAACCTTTCTGCATCGGTGATGTGCCAGTGGCTGAAATGTTCCCGTTGGGTGTTGGAGTTCCTGGGTTTGATTCCTGGCTGCACCTCTGATTCCAGCTTCCTGGCAATGTACATACTACGAGGGAGCAGGGGATGGCTCAAGTTGATGGATCCCAGCCCCTCACATGCGAAACCGATTGAGCTTCTAGTTCCTGGCTTAGGCCTGGTCCAGCCCCAGCCATTTGGGGGCATTTGGGAAGTGAACCCTCAGACTGTAGATTGCTGCATCTTCCTTTCAAACAAACAAATTTATAAATAAATATTTTACATAAGGTGCATATTATGGAAAAACAGTGCACAGAATTCAAAATTTTGTAGCAAAATAAACTTATCTTTTAGTTTTTCTTTTCCACTACCTTTTGAAGTTATTATATTAGCACTACTGCAGTTTTACCCTTTCCCATTGTTCTGATCCTATTAGTGTGTCAACTAGATGATGAATATTTTGAGAGAAGGACCCATAATTTAAATTGTGTATCATATCCTGTATATGAATATTCTGAACACGTGCTTGGTTATTTAAAATATGCCTTTGTATTGCTGATATTGAAATAAGTGGCAGATTGGCAGTGGTTTAAGAGCCAGGTTTGTCATGGCTAAAGTAGATAGTCTGAGGCATTGTCTGATTTAAGCTTAGTGTGAAATGCACTAAACTTTCTTGTGTTCCTTGGCTACAGATCTGTCCAACTGTTATTCTAGGTGATTAATTTGCAAAATAATAGATTCTGTAAATACTTTATGGAGCACTGATTATATATAGGATCATCGCTAGGTATCTAGGGACACAATGTTGAATAAAGCAGTCAATTCCCTGTCCTCCTGGAGTTCATAGCCTACCCCGAGGGACTAAAATTATGTAATCCCTCACAGAAATGGACAATTGCAACTCTCACAGTCGCTGCAATGGATGCCTACAGGGATTTGGCCTAGTCAGTAAAATCAGATCCAATCTTCCTAGCAGAAGAAATTGAAGAATGGTCAAAATTAACCAAGTGACAAGAGAAGGTGTGCTGTGCTGGGCAGAGAGATGCTGTTATAGAACTGTGGCACAAGATGATGCAGAGTTTTCTTTTTGTCATGGCTAGAAAAGCATCTGAAAGCAGAGAATGCTGTCTTCATTCTTAATAAAAAGTGCAAATGTGAAGTTCAAGACAGTAACAGGCTTTTGAGAAAAAATGGGCCTGGTCATTAGTTTGAATAGCGTGTCTTAGTTATTCTGAGAGGTTGGGTAGAATAGAAATTATTTGCAGCAAAAATGAAAAAGAATGGAGAAATAAGGGAGCAGTTGTGGTTTAGGTGATTTTATAGGCACAAGATGTCGGGAGTCCCAGAAGAACTCAAGAAAGAGTTACCCTCCCCTTCCACTCTGGGGTGGAAGAGCTTCCGCCTGCCTTGAGTGGACAGTCCAGTGAGTGGACTCAGAAAGCAAACAGTGTTGGAAAATCTGACATCTCGGGGGCAGCCAGGCCTGGACTTGAGGCCTGGTGCTGCTGACGAGAGAGGCTTTTCTCCTTCTGAGTTCATATTAATTGAGTTAATGTTTTGTAATAACTAGCATAATACTTTGAATGAATATGCGCCCCATTTCTCTCTCTCTCTGTGTCTATTTCTCTCTCAAAACTCTAATTCCTTTCTCCCTCATTGTTAAGGTACTTTGAGAGTTCACTGTGGCCTGGGGCAGGGAAGGACAGAACTTGACAGATGCCTTGACTCTTTTACTATCTCTGTTGCTCTTAACAGCCATCAATATAGTTTCTTACTGTTCTCACCAGGTTTGTTTAAATAATATGAATTGTATATAAGGCATACAATTTAATGTGTACACACACACATAGTATGCATTGTGAAATTATTTCCACAGTCAAGCTACTTAAAATATCTACTACCTCACATTGGTGCCCTTTTGATTTTTGAGGTGAGAATATAGAAAACCTCCTCTTTGAGCACATTTCCAGCATAAAATACCTCATTGTTACTAACTCATGTCACCTGCTGTGTGTTAGGTCTCAGGACATTTGAACCCTTTGGCCAGCATCAGCCCATTTTCCCTACCCTGGATATCCCTGTCTATTTCCCTGAGTTAAGCTTTTTTTACATTCCACATAGACGTGAGATGGTGCTTTGTCTTTCTGTGTCTGGCTTATTGCAGTAACTAGCTGTGAAACTCTTGGCCAGTTCACTTTCAGGTTCATCATCTATTAAATATGGATACGAACTCCCTCCTCAAGTGTTGGTCTCTTCACGTAGCGTGTGGCATATAATCAGTGCACTATAGATGCATGTTAATTTCTCTGTGTACTGGAAACGTGTAAAATTATCAAGTGTCACTAAGTATTCAAGCCAAGCGTTTTCTATCAGGTGCCAGTCAGTGATCTCAGTGCTGAATGGTTAAGCCCGGTGCGTTCATGTCAGTGTGGGTTATAATAAACGGGTGAGATAAATTGCTGCTGTTGTGGAACTGATAGCGTGCAGGGGTGCGGAGAAGGACGTCAATCACACAGCAAAGGCTGCTGCTTCACCACAGGAGAGATGGCGTGGTTTCTCTGGCCCAGTCGAAGAGATCCTCTTGCTGATGCACTTAATCAGTGCTCACTGTTTGATTAGGTGAGTGAATATTTCCATCAAGAGCGCAGCCCCAAGATGTGCAGAGCATGTCATAAATATACTTCCTTATTTAGGACCAGAGAACTTTCTGGCTGATGGAGCCGTAAACAAAAGTGGATCTCTGGCATTCTCTTACATTCCATTTCACAATCCCTGAGGCATCTGGGGACAAATGAAAGTGACATTAAGTTGTACAGTAGTGATAGGCTGTACAGTGCACAGATCGTCTTCGTAAGAACATGTGAGCCTGGAAAGTTAACGCTGATGTGGAACTCAGTTTGTGTTTGCAAAAGCCTCTGCTGGTTCCTTTTATCAATGTGGGTGGATATTGAGTTGTCCCTGGTAAATGCTTTTGTTCAGGCTCATTCGATGGACTCAAGTGATTGCACTGGACAGCAGGTGTTTGAATCTTTCTTGTTGATATTCACTGGGATTACTACCACCAGGACCTATAGTATAGAGCAAATATAAATGAAGTCAAAACAGTAGAGTGCATATCACTTTGGGCAATGGTGTTGACATTCGTAATACAGCTGAAGTCAGATGGAAATTGTAAGGTAGTTAGGTAAACAGTATTTATCTTTTTTACTATTCAGAGTCCATGCCAACTCTATCCTTTAAAAAAATATATTTAATTGTTTGAAAGGCAGAGTTACAGAGAGGCAGAGGCAGAGAGATCTTGCATTTGCTGGTTCATTCCCCAGATAGATGCAATGGCCAGAGTTGGGCTGAGCCAAAGCCAGGAGTTTATTCTGGATCTCCCATGCAGCTGTAGGGGTCCCAGGATGTGGGCCATCCTTCACTGCTTTCTCAGGTGCACTAGCAGAGAGCTGGATGAGAAGTGGAGCAGCAGGTCTCAAGTCAGTGCCCGTATGGGATGTCGGCACCGGAGGCAGTGGCTTTTTTAATTTTTTTTTTTTTTTGACAGGCAGAGTAGACAGTGAGAGAGAGAGAGAGACAGAGAGAAAGGTCTTCCTTTTGCCGTTGGTTCACCCTCCAATGGCCGCTGCAGCCAGTGCGCTGCAGCCGGCGCATCGCAATGATACGAAGCCAGGAGCCAGGTGCCTCTCCTGGTCTCCCATGCGGGTACAGGGCCCAAGCGCTTGGGCCATCCTCCACTGCCCTCCCTGGCCACAGCAGAGAGCTGGCCTGGAAGAGGGGCAACCGGGACAGAATCCAGCGCCCCGACCGGAACTAGAACCCAGTGTGCCGGTGCCACAAGGCGGAGGATTAGCCTATTGAGCCATGGCGCTGGCCCCGACACTGTAGGCAGTGGCTTTACCTGCTACACCCCAGCACTGACCCTAACTCTATAATTTTAAAAAATTTTACTTTATTTATTTGAGAGATGGAGTTAGAAGAAGAAGAAGAAGAGAGAGAAAGAATCTTCTATTCTCTGGCTCAGTCCCCAAATGGCCACGAGGACCAGCAGCTTTATCTGGGTCCCCCATGTAGGTACAGGGGCCCAAGTACTTGGACTATCTTCTGCTTCTTTCCCAGGAGCATTAGCAGGGAGCTGAATCAGAAGTGAAGCAGCCAGAACTTGAACTGGCACCCATATGGGATGCCATTGTTTCTGCAGCTTAAGTCATTATGTTACAATGCTGGTCCTACGAACTCTATCATTTTAAGGCAAACTTAAAACAGATAAGAAATATATTTTCTGATTGTCTGTGGATTGTCCCTAGCTTGTTTAGAAACGTTTTTATGGGTCTTAAGTAAAAAAAAAAATTCTATAAATTTATTGTAATTAAAAATGGAATGTTTTTCATGTTGAATCTCAATTGTGTTTCTTGATTTTTGGCCATTCTTGTGGAAATAAGCCACCTGCAAAATTTCTTCTGCACCTTTCTAAGCGTAGATAGACGGTGTCCCTGGATAATAGAAACTCTTCAGAAGAAATCTTTCACAACTGCAGAATTACGGTTATATTTCTGTAGCACGTCACACATAAGTCCCTTGGCACTTGTTTCCTGTTGGTTGCTAGAGTTGTCCAGTGCATATTTGTTGTGAAGGATTGGCGTTCACATGAGAAGACCTGAGTTATGAGTTTGCCTCTGGAAATAGCCAGTTTCATGATCTTGGCAGCCCTTGGGGCTGCACAGGTCAGAGAATAGATCAGATAACTCTGAGGTTATGGTACTTGTCTCATTTTATAGATGGTCCAGAGATTTTAACCAGTTTGTTCAAGACAAATTTGTCTCCCTGAAAGACCTAAAAATGTAATCCAGGTTTTCTGACTTGGCTTCAGTGCTGTTTCCTCGATGCTCAGATATCAGGAAGAATGAAAGAGATCTCGGGTCAGTAAGTGGGAAATCATTTCCTTTCCTGTAGTGAAAACTAAAATATTACTAGGTGTTACCAGTATATTTACATCTTTGGAAAAATTTCAGTCAGTTATTAAAATGTGGACTGAGGATATAAAAGAGCACTGATAATGAGAATATGCTGGAGACTCCTCACAAAACAGTCTTACAGCTCTCAGGTATAGCAGTGACTGCTCTCTGTAGCATAGCGTGATTTTGCAAGGGGTTCTGCAGAGCATCCCACAGTGTCTTTGTTACACAGAAGGAAAGCTCCTCCAAATCAGGAAGGTTTGCTTTGGATTATTGTTCACAGTTTATCAAACATATAATTATTCCAAAGAATGATGCATTCAGGGCTGAGTTTTGGCACCTCCCTGCTTTGCCATGGAGGTGCTTTCTGTTGTCTTTATTACAAAATGGTTTTCGTGGTGAATAACTGCATGGTCAAGATAAGTATTATACCCCATTGTCTTCACAAGCTCTTTGCAAGATCGTCTTTCTTCACATTCTTGCTGAGAGATTTTAAGGTCAAATCTGTAACATCTTCATTTCTATGAATAATGCTTCAAGACAATGCATATCCTTTTTTTTCTTTTTTATTGTTTGTTATATAGTTATTTCTTTTTTTATTTAATAAATGTTAATTTACAAAGTGCAACTTTTGTATTATTGTGGCTCCCCCCCCAACCTCCCTCCCTCCCGTTGCCCTCCCCTCTGCCGCTCTGTCTCCCATCCCACCCTTCATCGAGTTTCATTTTCAATTACCTTCATATACTGAAGATCAACTTAGTATATACTAAGCAAGGATTTCAACAGGCTGCACTCACACAACTGCACAAGGTATAGGGTATTGTTAGACTATTAGTGTTGTTTTTAAGTTTCATAGTAAAACACATTAAAGACAGAGATCCAACGTGGGGAGCAGTACCCAGTGACTCCCATTGTTGATTTAACAATTGGCACTCTTATTTATGACTTCAGCAATCACCTGAGACTCTTGCCATGAGCTGTCTAGGATATGGAAGCCCCTTGAGTTCACCGACTCTGAACTTGTTTAGTCAAGGCCTATCAGAGTGGAGGTTCCTTCCTCCCTTCAGAGAAAGGCGCCTCCCTCCTTGATGGCCTGTTCCTTCTGCTGGGGTCTTGTTCACCAGGATCTTTCATTTAGATTGTTTTTTGCCACCGTGTCATGGCTTTCCATGCCTGTGAGACTCTCATGGACCTTTTAGCCAGATCCGAATGTCCCAAGGGTTGATTCTGAGGCAGGAGTGCTGTTTTGGGCGGTTGCCATTCTATGAGGAAGACAATGCATATCCATTTACTAACACATTGAGACATGAGTGTTGTCTTTGTTTCTTGTAATGTTTCTGATTAATTTTTTTTTCAATTCTCAATACCACATGTTGGAATAACACCATCTGTTATAATGGTTACAGTGGAACCACCATACTCAGATCACTACTCAGTAGTGTTTCATTGAATAACATAGCATGTGGGGAATTTTCCAGTAAAAGACACAGTAGGAATTCAACAGATGTCCTACTTCAGTCTAACCATAACCAGCAAGGCATTCTGCACTTATGTTCCAATAAGTTCTTTGTTTTGTTTTGTCTCTGTTCAACATCTCTCCCTTCGATTGGTTAAATCCATAGGAAGAAAGCTAACTGAATTCCCAGATACCACATACTGAAGAAAGGATAGCAAACATGCTGAACTTGAGAATCAGGTTTCAGTATCAAGTTTATTTAATGCTGCTTGTGGAGGGACCAGGTGTGTAGGCAGGACTGCCATGGAATATTTTGTAGGTTATCCCTACTGACAAGTTTAATATGCCTACATGCATTCAAAGGATTGTTTATAAATGTACAGTGATAGCCCTCACAAGATCTTGATAGTCTGTGTGCAGAAATCATGATTGAATCTAATGAAGAAAAATTTCAGATACTAAGCTTAAATTTTAAAAATTCCAAAGAAAAATAAGGAAAGAAGGAGGAAGGAGGGAGGGAAGCTATGGTGAGAAGTATCATTATGCTTTTAAAACTGTATGTATGAAATACATGAAATTTGTTCCCTTTATATGAATAAAAAAAGAAAAGAATGTGACTAGTTTCTTTCCATGTCTAAATGCCTATCTGTTAATGAATTTTATATGTCATCATACTGTTCCATATTCAAATATAAATAGAAAATAAATGATTTTACTATAAAAATCCAGTTGTGCCATTTCAGAATTGACAAACCTTTTTCAAAATAAGTATTTCAGAACTGGCATGCTTCATTAATATCCAGTGAAGAGAGTGGTCAGTGGAATAGCAATGTAGGAATTCAGACATAAGAAGAAAATTCTTCCTTCAGTTGCATTTGCAGCTTGGTCATAAATAACATTGAAATTGCAGTTTGGTTCCAAACTGAGGGACAATTCTCTATCCAGATATGAAAAGAAGATAAGGATGGGCAGATATGAATAAGAGAGCTAGCATTATAGAATAAAGACTGTGTTTCAGGTCCTGTTTTCCCTGTTTAATAGCCACTGTTTGATGTAAGCCTTATGGGAGCCCAGATTCTAGCCTTCCAAGCTCATCACATCTGAAGCAGCTCTTTTGCTGCCAGTGGAATTGGATGATAATGTGAAGTGCTTGTGGGATAAGTGGGATTAGGGGGAAGGGTGTAGCAGACACCTGTCATTGTTTCTTATGCGTTCACCTGAATGCAGGGAAGGTGGCCCAACAGCCCAGGCAGCTGCTGCATGTCTTTCCTCACGTGCATGCTCTACTGAGAGCAACCCATGGCAGTGCCGTTCACAAAGGGAGGGGTCTGTCAGCGCAGAGGGAGAAGCCACCCGTTTGTGATGCAGGTTTCTATTGCCAGTTTCCCAGGAACTGTGCTAATAATCTCCATGCATTGTTTTCATATTTGTTTGGCCATGCAAACAGAATGTATTAAGAGACCTACAAACCCATTGATTACCTGGAGGCCTGTGTCCCCTGTAACTTTCCAGTTGGCTTTTTGTCTTGCAGTCTTGCTCATACCAAACAGGAGTGCACGAAGACTTTGATGTTGCCAGTTTCTGTGATCATAATTCTTCTAGGCAAAGGCATGGCATGGGGTTAAAATGCCCCTGTCTATACTGGAGTGATGGGATTTGATTCCTGGCTCTGGTTCCTGATCTCACCTTTCTGCCAGTGAAGACCCTGGGAATTAGCCGATGAAAGTTCACGCAGTTGCATCTCTACCATATACGGTAGAGACCTGCATTGGGTTCCTGATTCCTAGCATCAGCCTTACATAGCCCCAGCCCTTGAGGGCATACGGAGAGTGAACCAATAGATGGGAGCTATCTGGCTGTCGGCCTGTCTCTCTGATTTTTTTTTCTTGTCTGCTTCTTCAAAAATAGAAAATAAAAATAAAAAAAAAATTTAAAAACCCCTTCATCTCAGTACAGTCATCCTGTGCTTTCCAGTGTATGTCAGTTAGACTGACTTGGTTTACTTTAAGGATTAAACAGGTCCAGATCCTCCTGTGGACTGTGAGTATGTATTGGTTAAGAATACATGCCTGAAATTTTAGCCATTTTTTAAACAATTTTTAGTGTATGAAAGTCAGCATTACAGAGAGGCAGAGAGAGAGGTCTTCCACTCACTGGTTCACTCCCCGAATGGCTGCAACACCTGGAGCTGAGCCAATCCAAAGCCAGGAGCCAGGAGCTTCTTCCAGGTCTCCCACTTGGGTTCAAGGGCCCAAGCACTTGGATGATCTTCTATTGCTTTCCCAGACCATAGCAGAGAGCTAGATTGGCAGAAGATCAGCCAGGATGCAAACTGGTGCCCATACAGGATGCTGGCACTGCAGGCAGCAGCTTTACCCACTGCACCACAAGGCGGGGCCTCCAATTTAGCCATTTTTATGTGGTTTGTTGCTGCTACGGTCAGTGTGGTTTGTTTTACTTTGGGGAAATAGAACCATCCTGAGCAGATCCCCTGCAAAGCCCACATTGACCTGGGGGAACTGCCTGGGTATTAGCCTTTATACATTCTCAAGCAAACAGATTCCATTGCTACTTGAAGACAAGTCTTCGAGGATATGTTTCTTTTAGTACATTCTCCAGTTGTCTCTCCTCTTATAGTATAGAATTGTCTTTATAGCCTAGGTATTTACTGAGGATTGCTACAACAAACAGCAGTGTATAAAATTGCTTAATTTCTAAGAAAGCTCTTAATGATAGGTATCACTTATGAATGACATTTAATAAAATGCTAATTTGGTCGGCACTGTGGTGAAGCCAGTAAAGCTACCATCTGCAGTGTTGGTGTCTGTGTGGGTGCTGTTCAAATCCTGGCTGTTCCACTTCTGATCCAGCTCCCTGCTAGTGCACTTGGGACAGCAGTGGAAGATGGCCCAAGTCCTTGGGCTTCTGTACCCACATGGGAGAACTGGATGAAGTTCCTGGCTCCTGGCTTTGGCCTGGCCCAGTCCTGCCAGTTGAGGCCATTTGGGGAGTGAACACAGTAGATGAAAGATCTCTTCCTCTCTCTCTGTAATTCTTTCAAATAAAATAAATAAATATTGAAAAAAATAAACACTGATTAAAAAATGTTTTTAACCTGTTAGGGTCAAAAAAATTAGTTGTCCTTTCTAAGATATTGGTATTCTTTCTTTCTGTACAAAGAACCAGTTATGAAATTGAAAATATAAATATACACACTTATTTTTCTTCTCTGGAAGCTTCTGCTCTTCGGATATAGTGCTACTCAACCAAAATCTATATTTCTAGATTTAGATGTAGACATCCATGCATCTATATATTTCATATTTACTTGCCTATTCTTTTGTATATTCTGCTTGCATGATAATAGATTGTGTTCTTCTTGCAGACTGCTTCAACTGATCATTTTTAATACTATTAAACATGTGCATGTATGGTGACAAGATGTAAGATGGCTTTAGGAGATCTGGGTACTAATATTGCAATCAATGTTTAGCTTTGGGACTTTGGGCAGATTTCTGGGGATTTAGGTTATTAATTTTTCTTGTGTAGACTAAAAGGTTTGATTATATGTAATTATAATTCTTGTGGTTTCCTTTAATCCTTAAGTATGGATTGTAATATATCATTGCATTTCAGTCCATTAAGTTCTTAGTACAAGAAATATGAACCACACCTGATGATTAGGTTATTGATAATTCACAGTTATTTAATATCCCTTTAATGACCTTTTCAAAGTTAGGCTTTATGTACATGGATACTTCTGAAGAAAAATTTTGGAACTGATTCTACTTGATAATGTTTTTGAATATTTCAAAATCAGAGACGGCTAGAGGTTTAGTTTCTATTACAAAATAGGTTATAGGGGCCAGTGCTGTGGCTCACTTGGCTAATCTTCTGCTTGTGGTGCCGGCATCCCATATGGGCGCCGGGTTCTAGTCCCGGCTGCTCCTCTTCCAGTCCAGCTCTCTGCTGTGGCCCAGAAGGGTAGTGGAGGATGGCCCAAGTGCTTGGGTGCTTGCACTCGCATGGGAGACCAGGAAGAAATACCTAACTCCTGGCTTCGGATCAGTGCAGTGCCAGCCATGGTGGCCATTTGGGGAATGAACCAACGGAAGGAAGATCTCTCTCTCTCTCTCTCTCTCTCTCTGTCTATAACTCTACCTGTCAAATAAATTAATAGTAATAAAAAGTAGGTTATAGATTTCACTTTATAATAAAGAAAATCATTAGGAATTAGCCATTCTACCATAATAAGGGCTTTTTTTAACCTTAAAAATTTCTATTTTTTGGCGGACTTTTTTGGTCCTAGCCTGAAGTTTATAGAACAATCGTTTAAAATTATCTTCTCTTTCAACTAGACAGAATAAAGGCACTGAGGTCTACTCCATTTAAAGGTTGAAAGACAGTTACCAAGTGAATTGACTTAATGACTCTAAGATAAATTATGTATGATTTATTGAAAGGCAGATAGAGTGAGGGAGACAAACTGAAAACTCCCAGCAGCTGGTTTACTCTCCAAATGCCCACAACATCTGGGCTGGGCCAGACCGTAGCCTGGAGCTGGGAAGGCTGTCTTTTTGTCTCCTGAAGGTCAGAGACCCAGCCATGTGAGACATCACTTGCTGCCTCCCAGGGTACGTATTATCAGGAAGCTGGAATCAAGATCTGGAACGAGGACTTGAACCCTGGTGTAGAATAGGGCATGCAGACATCCCAAGCAGCATTTTAACTGGCTATACCAAATGCCTGCCCCAACATTTATATCATTTTCCTCTAGAAATAATGATCTTTGTTTTTTAATTCATATTTCAATTTTTTTTACAAATGATACTAAATGTCAGTATCTTACAACTGCTCTTATATAATCAAAATTTAAAAAAAAATTATTGTTTGCTTTATTTACATGAGTTTCAGCTTATATGTTTAGTTTTGACATCCGAGTTAAAATGCACAGGCTTCTTTTGAAGGCTTGTTGGGTTTTTGTTTGGGTCATGTTTGAGTAATGGCACCCTGAACTCTATATTATCATTCAGCATTTAATGGCTTGTGTTAATGATCTGCCACTTAAGGGTCCCAGTGTATCTGGTGGTACAATGGTTAGTAACAGTAGTGTGGAGCTAGTATAGTGTGTGTGTGAGTGTGTGTGTGTGTGTGTGTGTTGCATTTTTGCTGAAATCCTAGCTGAGCTTTTCCATTTTTTCATATGTTATATGTTAAAAAATAACTAGAAAAATTTAAAGAAATGTTAAAGCTAGGTAACCTTGAAAAATAAAGTGGGTAAGTCATAGAGTTACACGTGTCATTGAGATCAGGTGACTTGCTTAGGCTGTATTCTGCCTATGGAAATCAGTACATTAAAACCTGTTACCTCATTAAACTTGCTTAAATGTGGAGGAAGATGTCAAAACTAGTAGTTTCAAAAAGAAGTGTTTCTTCCACATTTCCTGGATTACTAATTCATCAAAGTATGATCCAAAAAAAGCATGGATATTTGAAATAAAGCTTTACTCCAACTCTTATCTCTCCATTTACATTTGTGAGATTTCTAGTAATCCTCTACCCTGACTCATAATACAAAAATAAAATAAGACTTCCCAATTGAAGAGTTCTGGAATCAAATAAAGGAGGACTATTTCCTGTGAAACAGCTTTGTTAATTCTAAATTGCATTATAAACCTTAGTATTTATCATGTCAAAACCCAGTGCCATTGAAATATCTTTCTATTTAATTGTCTTGAGTATTGGGCTTATTATTATAAGCACAATTAACTTTATAACTACATTGCATATGAATTTCATTCATGGTATTTGGACATTTCAATTTATTCTAAGTGGTTCTTCTCCTGCACATTGGCAGGGTTGAGTTAGCCTACTCATACATGGATCGTAGCTCATAGCATGACTAACTGGGCTGTGTGACCCTGTACTCCTGCCCGTTCTAGTAGAGGTTACCAAAAAAGCTTGATTGCCGGTATACTTCTGTGTTCTGATAATGTTCACCACAACGCAGAAATGGGCTGGCCCCACACCTGTCTGCCGCTGTGGTGTGCTGGGAAATGTGTGATGTTGGCTGACAGAAGTGTTTTGGTCAGATTTCAGGATATGTGAGGAATTGAAGCACAAGTGTCTTGTTCTAAAATGATTAAGTTAGTTTGTCCATATACATGTAGAAAATGTCAACATTTCAAAAGGCCATGCACTTACCAGTAAAGACTGTGATCTTTGGGTCCATGCCTCTTACTGCTGTTCCTGTAGCGCATCCGTGTTTGCTTGAATAGCTTCCCAAGCCTATTCTAGAGGAAGTTCTCTGTCAGAAACACACTTTTACTGTCACTTAGCCAGTTATTCTGCATTTGAGTTTCTATTTGGTCTTTGATGTATTACTGTTAAATTGGTAAAAGTGTTATTTCCTTGTATGTCTGATGAAATACTGTCAGTTGCGCTTCTGTCTGTCCCTGTGCCGTACTCAACTCCTGCACAATTTCAAAGTAAACAACTTTTCAGCAATTTGTGTCCAGCTCTTCATGTTTATCAAATTGATTTGTGCTATGCCTTCATGCTTATCATATACCACATTGTAAAAATTGGTATATATGAAGAAACCCATTTTCTGAAAACCATCTCACATTTGCCATTAAAGCCAGTCTTGGCAGTATCGCATGTACTAATGGACATTTAGATCCCCTAAGTTCAAAAAACCTTCCCAGTCTGCTGTGAACTCTTTGGCCTGGTTTCTGTTTCCAAAGCCCAGCGTGCTTGTGCAGGCTCCTGGCCACCTGGCTGACCCTCCTACTGCTTCCTTCCTGAGGGCCTGGACCCTGCCCTGGCCCCTTAGTTCCCCTGCCAACCACATTTGACCTCCTTGATCAGAATTGACAGTTCCTGGAGGCTGATAGGATGTTACCAGTAACACAGCTTACCATCTTTGAAGGACCGGCTCTGCACTGCAAATGATCTGTTCCTTTGAACATAGCCCTGTCGTATCCAGGGTACAACCTGTCTTCTCTACCTCCGTCCATCCCCTCTCAGGTCCAACGTGTATCTGCTGGATGAATCTACACTTGGAAGGTGTATTTCTTGCATGATACAACAGAACTTTTTATTTAATGAAATGAATGTCCTGGGACCTTGCATTGTGTGGGTGGTTGTTAGTACGCTGTTAGTAAGCATCAAACAGGCACGACAAGTCTTGTGTTGTGATGTCATTGCTTCTCTGCATATCAGTCATCATTTGGGGCATCTGAGAACTACAGAAAAACGGATGCATATCAGGCCATGTGTGTATGCAAATGCCAATACATTATCCTAATAAGCTGACTTTTAAAAAATTCCATGTCTGCAGGTCCCACCCAAGCATGTTCTATATAAGCAGGACTGGGATAAAGCACAAAGGGTCTGTTTTTTTTTTAAATATCCCTACTTAGCTGGTGAAGAATTCCTGCCTCATGGAGAAAATGATGAACTTTCTATGCCTGGTTATGATCAGGGCTAGGTGATATTTTTGGGAAATATCTTTCCTGAAAAAAAATAAAGTCACCTGTGGAAAAATGATTAATATGGTATGTAAAAAAAGACATAAGGAACCTACTCCTTGCCCTCAGTCTCCCCATCTTCTCCACTCTGTAATCAGGAAAACCAGTTCTAAACAGCAAGCACTATTCGGTGTTGGTTAATGCATTGTCTGTATTGTATATCATAGCACGCATGCGCTAGCATTTCTTACTTTTGTAGTCAGCACGAGAATACAAACATGAGAATTATACATTCTTTAGTAATGATAGATTACATAGCACCACAAATATGGTTAAGTGATTTTGGTGTGTGTGTGTGTGTGTGGTTGGTACAAGGATTTAAACATTAACTGATATACTGGGTGAACTTGTCAGAGCCATCTAAGTTTTGTGAAATGGTTCTAATTAGTTTTCAGAAAGCTGTACAATGTATTTGGAATTCCATCATCACTGGTCCCTGACGCAGTGGAATCATTAGCTACTTCCAAAAGCTTTTATAAGAGCTCCCCTTGGTGATGCCTCGACTTATGAATTTTTTTTTTCTTACTCTGGGTCATTTTTCCCTTCAACTCATTATCTGTGTCTTTGACACTGACAAACTTGAGTGGGAATTTGGGTACCATGCAGAATAAGCAAGGATGTAGTATGTTTCTTTAATAAGGATTTACTGTTTGGAAAGATGGAATGAAATAAAACTCCTTGTCCCTGAACTGAAAATGCCTACAAGTTATACAAAGGAACAAGCATACTACAGCATAAGGGATGATGTCTGTTGCACTAAAAAATTCTAATAGATACAACAGGAATATCAACATTACTTCCCGAAAGACTAGCGTGAAAGTGTGTGGTTTACTGTGACATCCTAGAGTGATCAAGGAAGGGTTCAAAAAAGAGGGGAGGTAATCTGGGCTTTGCAGTGTGGGTGGGCATTGGCCACATGGAAGGGAGGAAATAATAAACCCCAAAGGAGTATGTAGACTCAGGAGACCACCTGCCTGAGAACGGCTAGTTACAGAGCTGATGTCAAAAAGCAACTGGACATAAAGCTGGGGAGATGTTACAACTTCCATAACCTAGGCAAAAGAAATCCTATTTGAAGAAAAATAGTGGGGATTATTAGGTCATGTCAGTTTAAAATCCCAGGGATAGCATTTAATTTAGAAATGGCATATTTGGGCCTGAAGACATAATCACAGCCCAATTCCTCTATTATTATTTCTTTACCCCGTGTCTCCAGATTTCCCCTGTTTCCAAGTTATAAGCCAGCATTTCTTACTACCAAATCCAAGAGATGGGAGCAGCTCTCTGATAAATGTGATAGAAGACCAACAAAACTCTCCTTCCTAGAAGCTCCAACAAGAACCCCTGTGGGGCTTACCAGGCTAGCTCTGCACCAGTCACTCTAGACAGAGAGAATGGGATCTACTGATACTGAGTTCCGTTCCTACAACTGGCATTGTATCACACCTACCTTAACCACTGAAAATGAGAATGAATTTATCAAGGAAAAATTAGGATATGGTTGGTGCAGACATCCTGCATAGGTTTATATGTTTGGCCAGATGTATACTGTAGGGACTGAGTGAGCACACATATTTTGACCAGGCACATTGTCTTATGCAAAGAATAATGGACAAGGGGTAGCAGACAGATACCAGTGTGATGCTAAGTATTTTATGGGGAAACTCTTGAAGATACCCAGTAGAAGACATGTAAAAGAATATTCATTATAGCACTACTCACTTTCGCAAACCTGAAAACCATCTAAATGCCGATCAAGACAAGGCATACTCAAAAAAAATCACCAGCAAAATGAACAAACTATAACATGCAACAGTATGGATACATCTTAGTAATGAATTTTTAAATGAAAAAAAATGGATTACCAAAAGTTATAAACACAATAAACACCCTTTTGTATATTTGAAAGCAACTAAAGATTAAAATATAGTTTTAATGAAGATACTAATACAATAACATACAAAAAGGTATGAAACAGAAAATAGACAAATAGAAAGTGAGTAGTCAATAGAGATGGCAGAAGTATGTGATTTTGCACAAAACGGGATATAAGATGATACAGCATGCTGGGGTGGGAGTGTAAGGGTGAGGTTTTTGTGGTTGTTTTTGTTTGTTTGTTTTTTGTGAGAATCCTTGAAGTCTTTGCTGCTTGGAAGGTGGCTTTTAGGCATAGAGTGAACCCCATGCATGACGAAGGAGCACAGCTGCTCTGGCCAGAAGCAGCAGTAAACACAAATGCATAATAAATGCAGGTGGGGGTTGCACTTGGCCCACAGGAAGTGGGTACAAGAAAGAGTGGTGGGATGCAAGATCAGTGTTAGGAAGTGCAGATCATGTGGGGCTGTCAAAGCTAGCACAAGCACATGGCTTCACTAACCTCAGTGAGACAGGAGCCCATTGAGGGCTTTGACAGAGGAATGATAGGTTTTTAAAGGGCTACTCTGGCTGCTTTGTGAAAAGGATAGAAATATCAAGCTGGGCATCATGGAGATCAGACACCAGAAACCTTTAAAGTTACCCATGTGAGGGATGATGGTACTTAGTTATTACTTTGGAATAAAAATATCCCAAAACTTGATGGCTTACAGCAATCATTGTTTCAGTGTTGCTTTTGTGAGCAAAGAATATGGGCAGGATCTTCATCTGGGCGATTCTGTTTCATGTGGGCCAAAGTGTGTGTGGGGGGTTGTATTTAGCTGGCAGCTTGTCTGGAGGATGCAGGAGAGCTTCAGACACGTGCCTGGTGTGTTGGCAGGAACATTGAGGAGATCAGGCTAGGCAAAGTCCCCTTCTCCCTCCATTTTGTCTCGGGGACTCTTCAGGTCACCTTTCTTTCATGGTATTCAGAGTGTCTACATGGAAGTTTGCGCTTTCAATAGCAACTGTTCCAAGAGACTGCATCTTAAGACCCGGATCTAGAATTCGGTGCAGCATCCCTTCTGTCCTGCTCTGTGAGTCCAAGAAGCACAGTAGCAGTTCAGATTGCCTCTGTTTTCATGGAGGGGAAACTCACAGTTTGTGGCCATGTATAATCTGCCATAGATAAACGAGATGGAGGTTGTGGTTCAGTTCCATATAAACGTTAAAAGGAGAAGAGCCAATTTTTTTCACATAAGACCTGGAGGAACAGCTTTACAATCTGGGATAGGGTCAGTAATGGCAGGAATATACTAAGTGGCATTTTGTACATGTTAAGGTTAAGTTGCCTGTTGGATACCCAAGTAAGCATACTACCAGGTTGTTGGATATATGAGTCACAAGTTCAGGAGAGAGCTCTGAGCCGGTGTCTCCTTTATGTGCAGTATGGTATTTAAATTAATGGGACTGGATGAATTTCATTACAGTAGGTGCGTAAGAGGAGAGATCTAATTACTGGAGGCTTGGAAAGCTCAAATGTTAATGATTACAGAAAAGAGAAGTATTTAGTAATGATACCAAGAAACAGTAAGTTATGAGTCAAAAAACCAGAGGAAAATGCTAACTAGGAAACCCAGTGAAAATATTTGAAGCTGTAGGCAATGATCAAATTGTTTGCATGCTGCTGATTCATTAAATGGAGACTGAAAATTGAATATCATTTGGAACCTGAATCCATTGGCAACTTGCAGAAGATAATTTTGTTTGAGATAGAAAAAGATAAATGTGGTAAAAATGACCTCAAGGTAAAATAAGAGAGCCAGTAGAGAAAGCAGCTGTGGATGAGGGGCAGAAGACACTCGCCAGCATGCCTCTTGTCTTCCAACAGGACATGCTTCTCTTCCCAGTCTTGGGCTCTCTCTAGACCAAGGCAGATGGAAGCCCTGGTATTTCCATAAGCTTAAAGGCCGTTGCTAAAGATGATGTCTGTGAATTAAAGAATATTGACCAGAATTGTTTCTGGCTGTTGGATATGTTTCTGCTAAATACCCAAGATATTTCATCACTTTGAATTCAAATGCCTGTTTGAAAATTTTTTCTTACTGTGATGTCAAAATGGCAAGAGGAATAAATTGCGATTTCAAGCCCATGAGGAAAAAGAAATTGAATTTGAAAGACTTCGGGCTTACATTTCTCAGCTGGCCATAGATCACACCATTAGCCGTTGTCTCATTAATATTTCCTGCCTTGATTCTGCAGATATTGGGCAATGCTCCGACTTTGTCTTGGACTCACTTGGACTCAGCACAGGGGCCCTAGGGAACCTGAACCAGCAGGTAGCATACCTGAGTCCCCAACTTGCTGTGCTAACTATTTTATGCGTACTATCTCATAGCATCCTTTGTTTAAATTGAAGTAGGAATTATTATCATTGCCAAATTACAGCTGAGGGGTACAGACTTAATGAGGTTAAATTACTTGTCCATGTCCTACAAACAACTCCAGAGTCAATATGAGAAACCAGGCAGAATCCAGAGCACACAAACTTTGAATGCCAACTCTGTTCCCTTCCATGGATTGGATTTTATTAGTGAAGTAAGGCTCATACCAACTTACCTTCTTATGTCTATTTTGAGAAACAACTGCAAGCATGTATGAATACCCTTTTAAGACTGTGAAACACTATAATTTAGAGATAATTTCTACATGAAGACTGCACTGCTTTGTTTGTCCTTTGGCTTGACCTGTATTTTTAGGGTTGCTGGTTTCTAACACCTTTTCTCTGGTCTATTCCTGAAGTTCCAGACCTTTTTAATTCTAATGAAATAGAATGGCAAGTTAAGTGATATATTTTTCAGTGTTCCATACATAAAAACAAATGATTTACTTGTTCATTTTTCTGCAAAAATAAGTCACTTATTAGTAATGAATAAATAAATATTTTTGTGAGTTTTGTACAGCCTTGATGTGCTTAGTTTTCATACTAATTATTCTCAATTAGCTTGTGAAAAACAACACAGCATAAAAGAGCATTTATAGGATTCAAGAGATAAAAGGTGTTATTTGATTTTCATAACATTCAAAGGTGGTATTAAACTGAAAAGAAAATGGGAAGAAAATTTTGAAATGCTATTTTATTAAAAAAATAAAACTTCAAGTTCTCTATCCTTCATGCATTATTAGGTAAGATAATGTACATTTATTTTGCTTTAATTCTGATATTATTTTACCCAGAGGAATGCAAATAAGACGAGTCAAAGCCATTTACCTCTTCTTTCTACCAATTTATGGTGCCTGTGAAACTAACAATTTCATACATCAAAAGGTGTGCTGAACCATATTGTAGGCCATGTGATCTGATTCCCATCTTCTTCAGCTAATCATTAATGCAGACTTAACATTATAAATTTGGTCAATATGAGTTTGAAAAATCCAGTGAGGGATGTTTGGATTTTAAAGGCACTTGCTTAGCAATCTGGAACGTAGATGAACCATGATAAAGAATTTGATTTTAGCAGTCTTGAAATGCTCAGGATTCAGTTTTGGTCTGTCTTGAATCTCTCCCGAAGCTGTGGAGACCTTAGCATTCCTGGGAGCTGAGTCTAACATAGACCCTCTCTGTCCCTGTGTCTGCTTGGTCGAGAACTGGTGCTTCATTTGCGGCTAGAATACATTTATTCTTCTGGGCAAATGATCATATTCACACTAGATTAAAGAGTTCTTGGAAGAAATGGATTTGAGAGAAGTGTTTTGTTTTATTGTTCTTCTTTCTAATCCTGGTGTTTTAAGTCATAATACATTGATAAATGAGAAGATCCAACTTTCCCTTTTACTGAATATTGAATCAACCATCTGCTGGCTGAGAATTTTGGTATGAAAAGTTCTTATTGCTAAGATAAATTAGAGCCAGTGCCGCGGTTCACTAGGCTAATCCTTCGCCTGTGGCACTGGCACCCGAGGTTCTAGTCCCGGTCGGGGCGCTGAATTCTGTCCTGGTTGCTCCTCTTCCAGTCCAGCTCTCTGCTATGGCCCGGGAGTGCAGTGGAGGATGGCCCAAGTGGTTGGGCCTTGCACCTGCATGGGAGACTAGGAGGAAGCACCTGGCTCCTGTCTTCGGATCAGCTCAGTGCACTGGCTGTAGTGGCCATTTGGGGGGTGAACCAACAGAAGGAAGACCTTTCTCTCTCTCTCTCTCTCTCTCTCTCTCTCTCTCTAACTCTGCCTGTCAAAAATAAATAAATAATTTAGAGCTTTTGAAATGTTTTTATGAATGTGTAATATCACAGCTTCATTTTTTTTAATGTTTGGCTAATATAAAGTGTAAAGGACAAAGTAGAATATAAAGCATAATCTCAATTAATCTCAATGCAAAAATTAATGCTTTCAGCAGTCATTGAATATCCAATGTAGTAATTTTCTAAATGAGACTAGTCTTAAATCTTGATGTTGTTGTTCTTAAGGTAAAAGAAATTGCTAGTTTTATCACTCCTCACATCTTTTAATTGTACTTAGTTCTTTCATGAATAGGCAACATCTATACTTGCAAATCAGGGTCCTTTGATAACCATAGTTCTTTTGAATTTGTATATAAATATTGAATGTCATTACATTATTAAATGTTATTAGTTAGAAGAATGCATAAACCACTTCATTCAAGAAACGTTTATCGGGCTCCTGCATTATACCAGCACTAAGGTAGATGCTGTGAGCATAAGAACTCGAACCATTTATTCTCTTAGGAAACCAGCAGGTTGTAGAGTTAGGAATATCATTGAAATATTTTGTTACTTTGTAAGTAATAAAATAGATGTTATATAGTAACTATGTAATATATTTTATAAGATAGATATCTTAAAATTAAGATATCATAGTATCTTAAAGTACTTTCTAAAAAGCAGAAGTTATTTACAATAGTTTCTGTTTTGCATTTGTGCAAAAATTAGGTTTAATTTAGTACCTAAAGGGAGTGAAGCTATGGAGAAAAATTTTTTTTCAGTAAATAATGCCATTTCAATTGAATAAGCAGACTAGAAATAACCTTTGAACCGTTATTCATATCATTACAAAACACCAACTTTAGAATGATTATAACTCTAAAAGTTAATTTTAAACCTTATAGATTTAGATTAACAAATTAAAATACCTTAATGACATTGGAGTAAGTAAACTAATGTTTTTAAAAATACAGAGGGTTAGGGATTTAGCTTAGTCATAAAGATGGCTGGTTGGGACACCTGCTGTCTATATTTGAGTGCATGGGTTTGAGTATCAGCTCTGGTTCTTGACCCCAGCTTCTTGTTAGTGTGCAACTTGGGAGGCACAGGTTATGGCTTGAGTGTTGTCACCCACATCAGAGTCCTGGGTTGAGTTTCTTGCTTGCCACTTCAGCCTCACTATACCCTGCAACACCAGGACTGTAACAGTTCATTCTATATTTCTCAGTACCACTGGAATCTGTCAGGGGACCTGGGGAAGAATCTACCTGCATTCCACCTGTCTGGAATCATACCCTCCTGAGTAAAATCTCCTGTATACCTTGTAGTCACCCTGTAGCACTGGAACAGGGTCCAGGTCACATCCCCTAGCCCTAGGATTATTGCTGTTGGTATTATAAACCTCAGCATCAGTTGGCCTCTCCTAGAAGGATCTGAGGAAGGGTCCATCCATATCACACAGTCACACAGCCACAGCAGTTGGTGTCATATGCCCCAGCATCACTCAGGCTTGCCAGTAGGACAAAGGGGCAGCCACCCTTGCCTCAGCAGCAAAAACAAGGCCCTGGCTTTTGCATTCACCAGGCAGAATGACACTGTACTCTCTGTGGACCAAGGAAATACACCTAAGGAAACCCTAAATTATCTCAAAGCCATGCTCCTGTCCCTATGAGCTACAGCAGGCTAGTCCACTGTGCCACTTTCAGACATACCTGATATTGACTAAAACAAAAGAGATCACTTAGAAACCACACTCCTGGTCTCACCTAGAATGAAAATTAAAGCCACAATCCAGGTGGCACACCGCATTCTAGCTCAACGATGTGCTCTTTTACAATAAAACCTACACCATAAAGAAGAAGCGATGAGTGTGCTAGACGGTCAGACATCAGCATAGGGACACTGGAGACACAAAGAAGCAAGGTAGCCTTATGCTTCCTGGAGAGCACAATTTTTCTCCAGAATTAGCTCCTGAACTGAAGAAACTCTATGAAATGACAGCTTCGGAATTCAGGATAATAATTGTATGGAAAGTCACTGAGATACAAGAAAGTATGGATAGACTAAAGAAATGAGGAGAGTGCTCGCTTTGGCAGCACATATACTAAATTAGAACAATACAGAGAGAAGATTAACATGGTCCCTGTGCAAGGATGACACACAAAGAAATGAGGAAATAAATGAGTGGCATGAATACAAATATAATTAAAAAGATAGAACTCTTTAAGAAGAAACAAATACAAATTTTGGAGATGAAATCTTCAATCAGTGTAAAGGAAACATGATCTAAAGCACTAAAGAAGAATAGACCAAGTAGGGGCAAGAACTTTTGACCTGAAGGATAAGAATTTGGAAATAACCTAATAAGAAACAAGGAGAAAAAATTAAAATTACAATGAAAGGCTATGGGAAATGTGGGACACAATTAAATGACCCAGAATTCATGTTATAGGTATTCCTGGAAGAAAAGGAAAGGAAAAAAGCATTGAGTACCTGCTAAATGAAATAATAGTAGAAAGTTTCCTAGGTCTTGAAAGAGACATGGACATCCATGTAGAATACGCTCAAAGAACTCCAAGCAGACTAAACTGAAAAAAGTCTTCTCCAAGGTGTCCTGTAGTCACATTGTCAAAAGTTAAAAACAAGGAAAGAATCCGAAAGACCATAAGAAAAAAGTGTCAAGTCACAAATAAATGAAAACCAGTTAGATTAACATTATCAGACTTCTCTGCAGAAACCCTATAGGACCAAGAGTGGGATGATACATTCAAGGTATTAAAGAAAAAAAAAAAAACCTTCCAACCAAGAGTATTATATCCTGTGAAACTGTTCTTCAGAAGTGAAGCAGAAATAAAGTATTTTCTAGGTGAACTAAAACTGACCAGCCTTATAAAAAATTTTGAAGAGCATCCTGCATTAGAAGTAAACATCATGAAGACACACGATATCACCAAGTCAATAATAGAAGAGATAGAACCATTATCTGATCAACAAAATGAGAGATCTTAGTTCTTATGTGAGTACTGACCTTGAATGTAAATAGATTAAATTCACCAACCCAAAAACAACAAAAACAAAAAACAAAACCCCAGTAAATGATGCCTACAAGAAACTCACTTTAAAAACAAAAATGCAGATAAAGTGAAGGTTTGGAAAAAGATATTGGGTAAATGGAAACCAAAAGCAAGTAGGCATAGAGGTCCTCCCATCAGATTAAACAGATTTTAGATCAAAAACTATAAAAATAAAGAATGACATTATATTTTGATAAAAATTTCAATTCAACAAGAAGACATAACAGTCATATATATTTACATCCAACACAAGACCACCCAGATATATACAGAAAATACTATTAAACCTAAAGGAAAAGATACATTCCAGTACAATAATACTGAGTGACTTCAATACCGAAGTTTCATCAGTGGACAGAGGATCCAGACAGAAAAATCAATAAAGATCAGAGTTGAAACACACTATCTAGCGGATGTATCTAACAGACGTTTATAGGACATTTCACCCAGCAGCTACAAAATATACATTCTTCTCTTCAGCCTGTGGAATATTTTCTAGGATAAACTATGGAAGTCAAGTCTCAACAAATTTAAAATGATTGAAGTCATCCTGTCTATCTTCTCAGGTCATAAAGGAATAAAACTAGAAATCAACACTAAGAAGAACAATAGAATACTTATAACCACTTAGAAATTAAACAGCATGCTACTGAATGATCAAAGGGTCATTGAGGGAATTCAAAAGGAATTCAAAAACCTTAAAATAAATGAAAATGAAAACACAACATATCAAAAGTTGTGGGATACAACAAAAGCAACATTATGAGGGAAGTTTATAACATTAAGTGGTTACATTAAAAAAAAAAAAAAAAAAGAGGTCTGCAGTGCCAGCAGCCCCTGCTGCTCCATTTCTGATCCAGCTCTCTGCTATGGTCTGGGAAAGCAGCAGAAGACGGCCCAAGTCCTTTGGCTCCTGCACCCATGTGGGAGACCTGGAAGAAGCTCCTGCCTCCTGGCTTCGGATTGGCACAGCTCCGGCCGATGCAGCCAATTAGGGAATGAACAGGTGGATGGAAGACCTCCCTCTCTTCCTCCCTCCCTCCCTCTCTCTCTGTAACTCTGACTTTGAAATAAATAAATAAATCTTTTTAAAAAAGAAGTAATGATGCTTCTTGAAGACTTAGAGAACAAGAATGATCCAACCCCAATGTCAGCAGGAGGCAACAGATAATAAGGATCAGAGCATGAATGAATGAAATTGAAATGAAAATTAAAAAAAAATATGAAAGATCGGAAACGCAAAAAGTTGGCTTTTGAGAAGATAAACAACCTAGATAAACTTCTGGGCAAAATAACAAAAAAATAAAAATAAGCAAAATTTGAGATGACACAGGAAACAGTATAACTGACACCACCGAAATACAAAGGATCAAAAGAAACTACTGTGGAGAATTATATGCTAACAAACTGGAAAACCTCAAAGAAATGATACATTTCTGGATTCATATAATCAATGAAGATTTTTAAAAAATATTTAAGTTATACAAGTTTCATGTATGTCATATATACAGATTTAGAGACATAGTGATATTTCCCACTGTACCCTCCCTTATGCCCATGCTCCATCCCATGTTCCTCTTCCCTCTCCCATTCTTACTCTTAATTTTTACACAGATCTATTTTCAGTTTTCTTATGGTTGTAAAGTTAACCCTACATCAAATAAAAGAGTTGAGCAAATAGTATAAAGAAAATAAAAACACTATTCCTTAATGGAATAGACAAGGGCTGTAAACAATCATCAAATCTTAAAATGTCCATTTCTCTCCAGTACATTACATTATGTCCATGGCCATACCACCCTGAATGTGCCTGATCTCATCTAATCTCAAAAGCTAAGTAGAGTCAGGCCCGGTAAGTACTTGGATGGGGGACCTATCAAGATTAAGTGCAACGGGGCTGGTGCTGTGGCATAGAGGGGAGAGCCTCCACCTGCAGTGCTGGCATCACGTATCAGTGGAGAAAGTGTCGTAATTTTTGTTCCTGCCAGGTTTTGAAAAAGCTTTGTTTCCTAGACTATTTGTCAGGATGTTTCCACATTTGATTTTTCCAGGATTTAACAGGAAAAAAAAAAAAAAGACAAAGAATTGCCACCGAAAACTAAAACAGTCCCTTCCGTACCCTTCCATACCAAAGAAGGCAACATGAAGGTGCTGTTGGAGTCCTGACTCTTGCACTTCCAATCTGGCTCTCTGCTTATGCACCTGGGGAAGCAGTATAAGACGGTCCAAGTCCTTGGGCTCCTGCAGCCACATGGGAGACCTGGAAGAAGCTCTTGGCTCCTGACTTCAGGTTGTCCCATCTCCAACCGTTGAGGCCATTGGAGGAGTGAACCAGTGTGTGGAAAATCAACCCCCCCTTTTCTCCCTCCCTCTCTCCCTTCCTCCCTCCCTCCCTCCCTTCCTTCCTTAGTCTTTCCTCCCCATCACCCCTCTCTCTCTGGCTCTTTCTGTAACTCTGCCTTCAAATAAATAAATCAATCTTTAAAAAAATCAAGTTAAAAAAAGACTATCTAAACAGACTCATAAGAAACAATGAGAATGAAGCAGTAATCAAAAATCCTCAATTAAGGAAAAGTCCAGAACCTGATGGTTCTACTACCAAATCTATAAAATATTCACAAAGATAGTAACTCCAATACTCTTCAAACTATTCCAAAGTATTGAACAGCCTGGAACTCTGCCAAACTCTTTTTATGAAGCCAGCATTCCAGAACTAAACATAGAGGTAAAACAAATGAAAAACCACAGAACATAGATTAATGAACATAGATGCAGAGATTCTCAACAGAGTACTAGGAAATCAAATCCAAAACCATATCAAAAAGATCATCCATCTTGATTAAGTTGGATTTATCCCCGACATGCAAGGGTGGTTCAACATTCCCAATCAATTAATGTCATAAATCACATAAGTAGAATGAAGAACCAAAACCATATGGTCATCTCAGTAGATGCAGAGAAAGCATTTGATAAGATTGAATATTGCTTCATGATAAAAAAAAAAAAACTTCACAAATTAGGAATAGAAGAAACACTCCTCAACATTATAAAGGCTTTGCGTCACAAACTAACTGGGGAACAGCTGAAAGCATTTCCCCTTCCGTGCAGGAACAAGAAAAGGGTGTCCACTTCCTCCATGCTTATTCAGCATGGTACTGGGGATTTTAGCAATAGCAGTTAAGATGGAGAAAGAAATAAAGAACATTGAAAGTGGAAATGAGGAAGAGAAATTACCCATGTTTGCATATGACATGGATGTTATACATGGAAAATCCTAAATATTCCACCAATGAGCTGCTGGAATTGATAGACCAGTTCAGTAGAGTTGCAAGTTACTGTTTTTTGTATGCTTATTTTGTACCTTTTTTGTATGCTGATGATGAACTCATAGAAAGAGAAATCAAGAATGAAATCCCATTCACAGTGGCCACACAAAAATCATATTTTTAGGAATAAATTTAACCAAAGAAGTGAAAGATCTCTGCAATGAGAATTAGCAAACATTGATGAAAGAAATCATCAAGGATATAAAAAATGGAAACATGTTCCTTGCACATGGAACAGAGGAATCAGTGTCATTAAAATACTATGCTATCTAAAGCAATTTACACATTCATTGAAATCCCTATCAAAATACCATGGAATTTACATTTACAGAATTAGAAAAAAAAATCCTAAAATTCATATGGAATCACAAAAGATTCCAAATAACTGAAGCAATCCTGTACCAGCAAAACCAAGCTGGAAGCATCACAATACCTGATTTCAAAGCATACCTCAAAACCATAGTAATTAAAACACCTTACTATTTAGGAATTTGTGTGTATATAAATAAAAGTAGAAGCACTGAGTTCAAGTAATTTGAATTTGGGTTTTATAAATTTAAATCTGTACTTTTGGCATGAATGGGGTGATACAATGGGTTAAGCTGATACCTATAACGTGAGCATCTCATAATGGACACTATGGGACTACATTTCTGTTATAGCTCTCTTCTTATGCACCCTGGAAACCAGCAGATGAAGCCCAAGAGCTTGGGCCTCTGCCATCCATGTATGAGATCTGGGTAGGGTTCTTGACTCCAGCCCCAGCCAGTTCAGCTACTTGGGGAATGAGCCAACAGATGAAAGACTTCTCTGTCTCATTCTCTGTCTTAAATCTGTATTTTTCCCTCTGCCTATCTCTCTGCCACTATACATCTCAAGTAAATAAATCTTAAAAATGTATACTCTTCTTTTCATCTAGATGTGGAGGGAGAAGAAACAGGCTGTAGTTTTATGCCTGACTAAATGCTTCGCTGAATGAAAGTGGTCTCTGCACAAGTTGAGTTGTTTGGGAGTCTACAAATGCTAGGGTGGTGTTGGATCCCCTGTAGCCTAGTGGCTTTTAGAGAGGAAAAAAGCTCTGTGAAATGGGCATGCTTTTGTGGCAAGTGTCTAGAAATCTTACCAGGTGGGACAGAAGCTTCATTGAAACAATATTATTTTGTTTTGCATATTTTAGCAGACTGCCTCTTTTTCTCCCATTTCCTGCTTCATAGATCCTTGCAGTTATCCTTGGCTGTGCCTCCTTCTTTGTAGATGGTCAGCTATCATGCCTCTCCATTTTATTTCCATAAAAGTAAAATCATTATGCAATGTTTATTTCACTTTGTTACAGGCTTCCTGGAAGGGACTTACTTTAAATACAACTGGTCTTGAAAAACCATTCATGGATTTCAATTTTGTTTATGCCAAAATAAACTTTTATAATTCTGTTATTTCACAAATTTCTAAATATTTATTTATTTATTTGTTGGTTGGTTGGTTTTTTGCCAGAGGGAGAAAGAGCTCCAATCCACTGTCACTTCACAAATGCTCACAGTGGCCAGGGCTGGAGTGCTGCAAAGCTCGGAGCCAGACATTTAATCTGGGTTTCCCACGTGAGCAACAGGAACCCAGCTGCTTAATCTGCTATCTTTTTGCTTCCCAGAGTGTGCATTAGTGGAAGCTAGAATGATTAGCACAGCTGAGCATCGAACAGAAACACAATGTTGTAGAACTTGGGACATTTTTACCACGTGGTTAAGCATCAATCCCTTCACAGACTTTTTGAAGTCCCTTCATGTACCTTTGCTTCCAAAACCCATTAGACTGCAGTTAGAATAAATGAGAGGGTTATAATTTTCTCTCACATCTTCCGAGTCCTGCAAGCTTTAGTGGATATTATTTACATATATATCCTTAAGCTAAATAATTGGAAGAGAGGGCTTCACTACTCTGAAGCTTTTGTGTGCATTTTTGATCCAGATAATTCTTTACTTCATGCAGAGAAAAATCACCAGATGATTTACTTAGTTTATGAGCAAAAATAATAGCTATATGAACTTAAGTTGCATGCTGATGAGTGCATAAATGATGGTCAGAATGAGTCAGAAGAATATGCCATGTTCATTCAGAAATTACAGCCCCCTTTTGTCTGTTAACTTTTTAACTTAGTGGTGTGCTCTTCACTTGGCACAGGAGTGTAGCAGGACGAATTGACTGTTCGTTTCTGTACTGCTGTTAGAGCAGCCGAGCACTGTGATGCTGGATTTTATGTGTGAATTTGAATTGCCATGAGGTGTCAGGCTACTTGATAAACATTATTCTGGGTTTGCCTATGAGGATGTTTTTGATTGAGATTTAACATTTGAATTGGTAGACTCAGCAAAAGAGGTTGATTTCCTCATTTTGGATTTTTGCCTGGGAGGGAAAATTAGGAAACCATTCTTCATTAAAAATAGTGACTAATAAGCATTTGTCTTGAAAATCATTGTTCTTAACCTCATTAACTTATCTAGTAAGTTTAAATCCTGCATAGGGAAAAAAAATAAAAGACAATCATATTGTGCGCATAGGGAACACATAGCTGACTGAGCTGGGACAGAGATCTTGTTCTGTCTTCATGATTAGTTGCTCTTCTTGGGTTCTGAACCTGCTGTTTGGTGCTGGAACATTACTCTTTTAGCTCTCCTGGTTGCCAAGCCTTAGGATTTCAACTGGAGTGGTACTGTTGGCTCTCTTGGCTCTGCAGTTTGCCACCTGCAAATCTTGGGACTTCTATAACTTTCTGAGCCAAATTCCTTTAACAAGTCTACTTTTCTGTCTCTCTCTTATATATGTGTATTTGTATATATTTTTTTCATACAGTCCACTTTCCATTAACTTTTTGAGGATCCTTCATGTGTATGCATTTCAAAATTTTTTTTTGAGTATGTAGTTTATCCTAACAAGACATTTGTAAAAGCTTAGATTTTCTTATGCTGATACTCTTTTTTGTTTGTTTTTAAAAATGGGTGAATTCTAGAAGATGGCTCAGAACAGGTGAGCATGTCAGTATGACTCACATATAACTATGTACCATGATGTTCACAGACAATAGTTGTGCTGCATCAAGGACACACTTTGAAATTTTAACAAAGAAATCTGCCCAAGAAGGCTTTTGTATTTTTGCTGCAAATGTCCTTGTTGAAATTCTTGCAGTGTTCATGTTGAGAAGTGACTTGCATATGAATTGTCAGTTAGCAAAGACTTTAAACTCTGAAAAATGTGGAAATGAAAGAGACTTTTTTTATTGAGGTTTAGAGAATGACCTTGCCCCACCCCTTGACACACATACAGCTCCCCACAGACTATAGTTTGATTGGCACATTAGTTCACTTTTGAGGAAATAATACCAGTATTTGCTTCAAGATAACTTCTAGTTGTCTGGGTTTCTTCTTTTTTGAAATGCGATGACTTCCTGGTATTTTGGGAAAACTCCACTTCATGAACCCTGCTTTACGATGTCTTGAAATTGTTTTTGCCCAAGTCAGTACAGTGAGAAGGAACACAGAAATGTGTCATTTGGTTAGCTAATGTTAGCTCTTCTGAACTTCTCTAAAGGAGGTAAAGGAGATGGTGGGGAAGGTGACAGGCCAGGGAGCAGACTGCAGCAGATCTCACTGAGTAATGACTGTGTGGTGGGCACACTGCTAAGAACACTTAACTTTTGCAGCAAACATGAAGATGCTGCTGTACTCACTATGATGAGTGAAAAACTGGGAGGTGCTGACTTGCCTGAGTTCACACTGTGAGGAAGTAGGTGCGATGGGGTCTAAACCCTTGGGAATCCAGAGTTTTAACTTGTAGTTGGTGTTTTAACTTACAGATTTTTTAAAAAAGGAATACAATAAGACCTTCTATTATAAAAATACTGAGAAAATAGCAAAAATGTGAAGGCAAAAAAAGTCATCTCTAGGTTCACATTCCAAGGAAATTTGGTTTCATTTCCCCACATTATGACAATATGCATACATTTGCATACATTTGCTTGGTTGTGGTCCCACGGCCCTGTTGCATGTATATTCTTGCTATTTTTTTTTCATTACCTGACATGATAGCTTAGGAATTCTTTGTTACTATAATTTTTGAAAGCAATTTAACATTGTGTAGTACTATTGGAACAAATAAGCTATGGTTTAATTAAGCCAGATTTCTCTTTGGAGACATTTAGATTTTTACTGTGATATATAATACAGATATGAACATCAGTATCCATAGAGATTTTTCTCAGTTTGGAATTATTTTCTCACTTTTGAATGCTCCTTTTAATAAAACTTTTAAAATAGTTGTTTCTTAGCAGAATTTGTATTTTCAAGGATGATATATTTCCTTCTCATATAGTATTGCTACAAATGAAAATAAAGTTTAAGGACAATTAAATTGTAAACCTTTCCCCCTTTGTAGTTTTCCTTTAGCTAAAGTATGTACCATTGCTTTTCTGTAATTTTTATTTATTATTTTATTTGAGAGAGAGAAAAAGAGAGAAAGAAATATTCTGGTCTTTGGTTTAGTTCTCAAATATCTACAACTGCCATTGCTGGGCCAGGCCAGAACCAGGAGCCCAGAACTAATATGAGTCTCCATGTGAGTGGCAGGGACCCAGGTCCTTCAGCTGTCACCCGCTGCCTTCCAGGGTGCACTTAGCAGGAAGCTGAAATCCAAAGTGAGACCAAAGCTTGGACCAAGTCACTCTGTTAAGGGATTGGGGTGTCTCAAACAGAATCTTAACCATCTCAAACACTTGCCTTCATTACTTAAGATAAAGCACCTCCATGCTGTTTGACCCATGGTTCCTTTCATAGAAACTTAGAATACTCATGAGGTTCCTTTCTACAACCACAATGCATATTTTTAAAATTCTTCCTTATCTTTTCTAAATAAGCATTATAAAGATACAGATTAGAAGTATTCACATGGAGATTCACATTTTGTCACAAAGAAAGCACTGTGTTCATAAGCTTTTTCTTTATGTCAACCCTTATTTCCCCTGGATTACCTACATTTTCATCATTATATTGCTCCAGTATGAACCTCAAGCCCACCCTGCTTGTCAGAATCATCTCTTGTCCTCCCTTTTGAGTCCAGGAACATTGCCAGTGCTCACCTTGTTTGTTGCCTTTGAACCTTTGTGAAGTGACTGGAAGGACTGCCACTTCCATGGCAAAGAGATTATTCACTGAACTTGTGTCCTGGCAGACACACTTCACGTTCCTAAAGTTGTATTTCTTGTTCTACTTACACCATAGTAGCCTGGCTTCCTGAGTTTGCATGTGTCTTCTCATAATCAGTAAAATCAACATGGAATATTTGAAGAGAATTATTTTTCCTACTTGTGTATCTGTGTTTTAAATTGTAGTAATTCCTTGCATTTGAGTAAATTGAAAGTTTAATATCTTGACTTTCTCTTAATTGCAAGTAATCATGTGGGAGGAAACTTCAAAAGGTTCATGGAAAATAAAAATAACAGGTGAATTTATTTTGGTGCACAACAGTTTTGCAACCCATGCATAGTTTCTCATATTAGAGATTATCCATGAACTACTTGAAATGTCCTACTATGAGTATTAATTGCTTTGTTGGGCACAACAGCAGGATGAGATAATTAACTTGCTCAGAAAGGGATTTAATTTAGAAGATGTCAATATAATAATTATAGGAATACCTCAACTTACTTAGTGCTTATATTTTCACAGCAGCCTTAGGAACTAGGCATAATTACTACCCTCATCTGAAACAGGAGAAAACTGAGGCTCGTGTGACAAGTAAATCATAACCTAGAGTGGAAGTTGGTTTGTGCTAATTTGAGGGTTATGTTGTCCATCGGGTTAGGATGGAGAACTTGCAATGGCATGGTCCAGGAAAGCTTTGTTAGCTGCCTGTGGGTATGTTTGCTGGTGAATGAATGCAGTGATGGGTTGAAGATGACCACAGACTTGAAGGGTGATTGGAGATGGGATTTAAGACTGAAATTTTGAGAGAATGAAACTTTTTAACGCAGAGTTTTTGTGAATCAGGTTACTTGAATTGAATCAAGGATTTAAGTTAGACTTAAATAACTGGATAAAGTCCCTATTGTGAGACAGTACAGAGCAGAAGAGGTTGGAGTTGCAATACTGTGTGTTTTCTACAGAAAACAACCAAACACATTTTATTTAAAAAAAAATGTTTAAGCTAAAAAGCAAATGGGAATAACAGTTTTTTAACACTGTTTGACAAATGCATATCATTGAAAAGATCAATAGGGAAGTATTGTGGAAGACTATTAAAACCACCTGGAGGCTTTTATAAATAGTTTGGGATATTGATATAATATTTTCTGAATTATTTTATTATTTCTTCCATAATGCAACTATGTGCTGGATGAATGTGAAGTTCAGGGTGATTATTCAGATATTCCATCAATAAAACATTTCCCGGAGAGCATGGAATCAATGGCTGCCTTAAATCTCGTTGTAAATTGGTATTCCCCAGGCCAGGCCGTCTGCCAGATCTGCATCACCTTCAGATTACTGAGGCTTCCTTGTCTGAATGCTCACAAAGATTCCGCAACTTGATGGCTTGAAACAGCAGCAGTAACAATCTGCTCCCTCTCTGGGTTTCTGTGGATCTCAGCTGGAAGTCTCAAGCATTAGGATTTGGGATTATCTACAGTCTCATTCCCTCACAGATCTGGAGGTGGAGGCCTGCTGTGAGTATTGGTTTATAGGTCCACATGGGATTGGCGTAGCCTGGGCTTTCTTACAACATGATGGTTAAGCTCCAGTAGGCCAAGTGGTTCACGTTAGAGGCTGAGCCAAACTGAAGTCATTTGCCTTTTATATCCAAGCCTCAGAAGTCAGGCAGCATCATTTCCTCTACATTCTATTGTTAGAAACAGTTTCAAAGATCCACCCAAGTTCCAGGGAGAAAGGAACATATCTCCTTTCATTGGAGTATTTTCAGTGTCACATTTTAATAGGAGTGCGCAAGAATGTGTGTGTATATGTGTGTGTGTGCATGGGGGGAGATAGTTTGTGCATGAGTGTGTGTGTGTGTGTGTGTGTGTAGGTGTGTATGAGAGAGACACACACCACCATGCTTTGAAAATACAATCTGCCAGCCCATCTGAGGGCTCTAAAAATTGCCAGGGCCTGGCAACCCAGGTAGGAAGCAATGAGTCAGCTTTGTCTCCTGGAGCTATTGTATTCAGCATGCCATGGGTTGGGCCAGCTCACAGGAGATTTTATTTGTATCTGTCTATTAGGGAGTTTTTATACTGATGAACTGGGGATTTGCTTTGTGGAACAGGAGTGAACACAGACCTAGAGGTAAAACAACCATGGTACCAATCAGATAGCTGTGTCAGGTGTCAGTAAACCTCGTGGGATTTGGGCATGTTGGTCTGCCAAGGCTATTTCTGGAGGTTGCTGGATGCTGTGGATTTGGGAGCGGAAACCCCCTTTGGTGCTGGGCACCAGTCTCGAAGCTGTCTTCCAGTTAAATGCCTCTGTGGAGAGTTCTTGTACCACTGGCAAACAGCTGTAATCATTCAAGCACTGGACCCAGGCTCTTGCAGATTTTGGACAAGTTTCAAAGATTTTTCTGACTTATTTTTGTTTGTTCAACATTTATTGAATTTCTGGATGGGTCAAGTGTCGTTCACTGTGATTAAAGTGTGAAGATGAACAAGGACCCTTTGCCCAGTAACACGTCTGTCAAAAGGAGTAGACGTAGGCTGTTGCTATGCAGAATGGGAAATGCCATGGACCAAGGTAAAAGAGGGACTGGCATTGTGGTGCAGTGAGTTCAGGTACTGCTTGTGACACTGGCATCCCGCTTAGGTCAGATTGCCAGCTGAGGTCCCAACTAGTATGCTTCCCATACAATTTCCTGCTGATGCCCCTGGGAAGGCAGCAGAAGATGGTCCAAGCATTTGGGCCCCTGACACCCATGTTCGGGACCAATAAGGAATTCCTGGCTCCTGGCTTTGGCCTGGCCCAGACATCACTGTTGTGGCCATTTGGGGAGTAAACCAGCAGATGGAAGTCCTGTCTGTCTGTCTGTCCGTCTCTCTCTCTCTCTCTCTCTCTCTCTCTCTCTCTCCCTCTCCCTCTCCCTCTCCCTCTCCCTCTCCCTCTCCCTCTGTGTGTGTGTGTGTGTTTGTCCTGCCTTTCAGATAACAAAGTATGTAAGTAAATAAACGAATCTTTAAAAAAAAAAGCTAAAAAGAAGTCTTCCAGGTAGGATGAAAAGCACATGACAAGAAGAGACACAGTTCCTCAGGGACTAAAATTAAATTGCAGGACCACATGGGAAATGACAGGAATTGCTCACAAGGTACCGATCCCCTTACACATTTTAAGTCGACTGCAATCCAAATACATTAAAGGGAATTCTAAAATTAAACAACTCTAAGTTTTAAATTGCATGCCATTCTAAATGGCATGGTAAAATGTCATACCACCCAGCTGTGTCTCAGGGTGCAGCATTCTCATTCTATACACACTACCCACCCCTTGGCCAGGTAGGAGCCATATCGATTGTCAGATTGCCTCTCATGGAATGGGAGTGCTTGTGTCGAAGTAACTCTTACCTCACTTAATTATGGCCCTAAGAATAGTGATGTCAGAAACTTAGATATGCAAAGAGGAGCTCTAAACTGCTTCCTTTCATTGTAAAGGTGAAAATTCTTGACTTAATAAGGCAGGAAGAGGTGAGGTTGTTAAGGTCTTTGGTAACAAGAGATGTGTCTATGAGAAATTGAGAAGAGAGAAGAAGAAATTTGTGCCAGTTTTCCTATTGGACTTCATGCTACTTAAGTTTGCAGGCACAGTGTTTGATGAGTGCATAGTTAACGTAGAAAAAGCATTAAAGTTTAGGGTGTCAGGAACCCACTGGGGGTTTCAGAATGTTATTGGGAGGACTACTGTAGCAGCCAGAACATAGAGGGGGCATTCATTCCTGGAGGGAATTACCTAATCTGGATAGAAATGAAGCCTTCATTTTTCTGAATTCTGAGTTAGAGTTTGGTAAGCAGGTTTTGCAGGAGGACACCAAAATTAGGAAACTTAAGAGTGAGAAAGGATCTTAAAGGTCATGCAGTAGTTGTATAATTCTAATTCAATGCAGGGCAATAAATTGGTTTATGAAAGTGAAAGGATATCACAGTTGAGTAATAGACTGAAAAATTAATTGCTAAGCTTTTTCTTGAATTTTAAAAGGTTTTTTATGGATACTATTTGAAATTAGTTATAGTAAATTTATAGTGCTTTTCTGTTCTACATGCAGCATCTAATTTGATACTCAAGCAATGTTTTTACATAAGCACAGAGTAGATTTCTACTTTTTACAATAGATTCAAGTATATTTGTGGGGGGAATGTGAATAGCCTATGATCAAACATTTGGTAGTTGCACAATTAGCAATAATGCTTATACCGTCTGACTTCACATCTCCCAGTCCCAGTCAAGGTACTTTCTAATGCAGTGGTATTTAAGTTTGTTCAGAACTTTGTACATAGAAGACCTCCCAGAAGATGCTTTGCTGTGTTGTCCAGTCACCTTCCCCAGTGATCCTGTGATGGAGCCATTAAGACTCCTGGACACGTGGTCATCCCCATGCTGGCCAGGGAAGGGGGAGGGTTTATTGGAATCCAAGCCCATGACCTTTCCACCTCACTAGTGTGGCCTTGCTGTTGTCTTCAGTCTGTGAAAAGTGTTCTCTCAAAGGACAGTGAGTGTGTGCCCTTCCCCTATGGGAAAGACGGGATTGTTAAAACAGCTTAAAAAGCAGTGGACTTTGAAACACTAGAAATAAATAAGTAGTTCTACCTCTTTGCTTAATGAAAGTGTGTTTCTTATTTCAGTGGCATGAATTTCTACTTTTTTTTGTTTAAGATTTGTTTTGTTTATTTGAAAGGCAGAAAGAGATATTTCATGTACTGTTTCACTCCCCACATGGCTGCAACAGCCTGGCCTTGGACAGACCAAAGCTAGGACCCTGAAGCTCCATGCAGTTCTCCCCTGTGGGTGGCAGGGGCCCAGGTGCAATGCTTTCCCAGGCACATTAGCAAGAAGATAAATGAGAACTGGAATAGCCAGGACTTGAACCAGTACTGGTATGGGACACCGGCATTACAGTTATTGGCTTAACCCACTGCACTGTAATGCTGGCCCCAATTTTTACTCCTTACATTTTAGATTATTGTATAACAACACATATCAGTACACAATAATGTAAGGAAACTTGCTGATACAACACATATCAGTACCAATAATGTAAGGAAACTTGCTGATAGGAAGAAGGAAGGACAGGGTTTTGATGACTGGTCAGAAATATAAAAGGCTCCTCCCTTTGCACTATTCTCTCATGCCTTTTCCAAATCTCCTTCATACTGCAGCTTATTTTTTTTCCATCTTACATTGTTTCCATTCCTTTAACACTTCAAATTAGTGTTTCAAGTTGAATATTTGTTTCAAGTACTTGTGAACAAAGTGCCTTAATTAGTGTGATCCCTGTCATTTGGAAATTTACTTTATACAAGGAGAAATAAAATACAAAAATGCATGTTTGGTGGATGCATAAAAACTATCTTAATCTTTGAAAGGTACAACAATTGTGAGAAATAATGACTGGAATATGTTGCTTTTCTGAAGATTTATTTATTTATTTGAAAGTCGGAGTTACACAAAGAAAGAAGGAGAGGCAGAGGCAGAGGCGGGGAGAGAGGTCTTCCATCTGCTGGTTCACTCCCCACTTGGCTGCAATGGCCAGAGCTCCGCTGATCCAAAGCCAGGAGCCAGGAGCTTCTTCTGAGTCTCCCATGTGGGTACAGGGGCCCAAGGGCTTGGGCCACTTTTGCTGCTTTCCCAGGCCACAGCAGAGAGCTGAATTGGAAGTGGAGCAGCCGGGATCTGAAACGATGCCTATATGGGATGCCGGCACTACAGTTGATGGCTCTACCTGCTACACCACAGTGCCAGCCTCTGGAATGTGTTTCTATGTTTAAAATACCCCATTTTCAAAGACCTAATCTATCAGTCTATTTAGATTATTAAAAACATGGTTTTTTTCTGTATTATGAACAATTCTATGAAGTCACATTTTTAAATTATTTGCCTCAGATTTTGGATTTCTATTGTGAATATAAATAATTCACCATTAAATGTGGAGTCTAAGTTCTGACAATGAACTCACAACCTGAAATTCAGATACTCCTTACCTGTTCCTTATTCCTACTTGAAAACCATAGGACAATCAATTCTTTGATCTCTGTGTATCTAGCACAGGGTTCATAGGTTTCCCACCGTGCCCAAATCTATGAATCCTGGTTTCTAGGGGTAAAGTCTCAGGAAACTTCCTGGATCAGCATCTTGATCTGCCATTCCCTAGTAGGTCAACGGTTGACTAATTCATGTCACCTACCTGGACTTCAATTTTCTCTTCTGTAAAATAGGATTACGGATAAAACCCAATAGATAGGCTTATTACAAGGATTGAATGGGTAAGCTTTTTATTGTAATAAAGAATAAAAATTAAGCTCGTTAGACTAATTTTCCAGACTTTTTAGTATCTAGTTTATAGGCACTCTGTGAAGCGTATCTTCTTCCTTAAAACTGTATGTGCTCTACCTCGCCTAGAACGTGTCCATCATTTCTGAGCACTTCCGTCAGCTCCCACTTCCACACTTCTGCAGATGCCACTCTTGAACTAGAAAGAACATCTTGTACCTGCTTCCCAGTTTTCAGGAGAGAGTAAATTCTCAAAGAATAAGATTGTCCAGTCTGATAAAAACTTGATTGCTACTTCCCACACACTCATTGTGAGGCTATGACTTTAAGGCATTGGTCCTTGGACCAACTGGCAGAGGGTCACAGCCAAAAAGAAAGTAGATTCTGAATTTCTTTTTTTTTTAAAGATTTATTTGTTTATTTGAAAGTCAGAGTTACACATAGAGAGAAGGAGAGGCAGCAAGAGAGAGAGAGATCTTCCATCTGCCGGTTCACTCCCGAGTTGGCCACAACAGCTGGAGTTGTGCTGATCTGAAGTCAGGAGCCAGAAGCTTCTGAGTCTCCCATGCAGGTGCAGGGGCCCAAGGACTAGGGCCACCTTCCACTGCTTTCCCAGGCCATAGCAGAGAGCGGGGTTGGAAGTGGAGCAGCTGGGACTCCAGCCAGCGCCCATATGGGATGCCTGCACTGCAGGCAGCAGCTTTACTGGCTAAGCCACGGTGTGGGCCCCTGAAATCTGAATTTCCATGTCAGGAAGGTAGCTGAGACCTGAGAATGGATTTCCCTTATGTGTGAGACAATAATGATTACACCTACCTTCTCTGCTCTAAGAAGCATACCCATGATGCTTTATTGATATGTACCGTTCTTATTAGGCGCCTCAGCTAGTTTCTGTTGTTTATCTTAGACATGATTTTCAGAAAACATTTCATTGTAAAAATATTTCTTTCTCAAGAAATAATCAACTGAAGATCAGTGACAACATCAAATATTCCATTGCTCTCCCAGTGCCTCATGCCCAGCTTCTCCGAGTGTTATTGTTCAAGGTCCAGTCTAGGTTCTGGCTTCCTCCTGTCTTCACTCGCCCTTGCTTCAAAATGCTTAGAACAGCTTGAGCTTATCTTAGTGTACCATGCACTCCTGCTGTGTCACGCTCGACTTCACTTGGTAATAGCGAGGAATTTGAGGGCGCTTGCCCTCATGTTTGTGTTCTCCACGGGATTTTGTTAGTAGGAATGTCTTAATAAATGTTTTATGCTTACTCTGTTACAATTGTTGATATCCCATGGTCACTGTAAAGTTTAAGTCATAGTTGAAGTTTTAGAAGTTTTACTTTTTTAAAAGAAAGCTGCAGGCTCACATAACAAGAATTCTCAGCAGCTAAGATTGACAGCTGAACTACTGAGGGACTTTTGAAGTCAGGCTGATGTGAGTCCACATCACTCTGTGGCTCCTTCTAGATATGTGACAGTTTTGGTTTCTGTAACTGTAAAATGGAGAGTTGGGGAACGATTATGTCAAAGGTAGAGTGAGTCCTTGCCTATAAAGACAAATCCCTGGTTCCCAATGAGCTTTTAGGACAAATTACCTATTGTTAATCATGATTTTTCTAGTTTTGTTAATTTTGAGTAGAAATGAAAATTTATCACTCGACATTGCTCATCTGCAATGTGGTATACAGTGGTGCACAATAAAGAAAATTTGTCTGATCTTTGTTAGACATTTTGATTTCTTTAGATTTAGCCTGATGGTCCAGATGATAAGAAAGCCAACTGAATAATTGTATACTTCCATTTTACAAAAAGTTCATGATTTGCAACAAGTATATATATGTGTATATATATATATATATATTCCAAATGCCCTTCTTCACCCATCACAGTCATTGTATTACAGACACTGTGAACATTTTTATAAATGGATATGATGTGTGACAAGTAGTGTATACATTATAAATGATCTGTACCTTAACAAGTGAAGTATAAGATGTACTGTTTGCTTAATATAATAAATGCAGTAGCTGATTTTATGGATTAAGGTGCAAACAGTTTATATGTTCACTTGCTTTGTTTCCTGAATTCCCTGTATAAGGACTCTCCTTTGCACCATCTTTGCAAGAATACTCTGCATGTCTGGGCTACATAGATCGTATTGGTTGATTAAATTTTCAAGATTTTGGGATTGTATATGATACTGTTGTAAGCATAATTTTTAAATATTTAACTTTAGCTATTAATATAATTGTAAATAGAAATGCCTAAGAGGGTTTGAGATTCTTTGCCTTTTTCAAAAGTATTATTTAAAAATCTGAAATTTAGGATGGCATCCTCTCTATTAAACAGATTAAAAATGTCTTTGCAAGAATAGTTTGTTTCTATTTGATGTGCACAAGGTGAAAAGCCACAATTGCTATTACAGTCTTCATTTGTTAATGTGATACAGTAACTTGAATCTTTATATGATATTTTGAACATCTGTCACTTTCATTATCAAATCAACTGAAACGACAACCTGTCAGAACAGAAGCATTCTACTATGTTATAGTTATGCCATACATGATGATGAAAATGTCATACCACTCTTCCAAAAATTTTGGTAATGAATTTAATTGAAATTAACATGTTGCCTCCAAGACATTTTTTTATATTTTATTTAAGGGAAAGAAATTTCATTTATTTGATACATACAGGTAAAGAACATGTGATACTTCTCACCCCTACCCTCCCTCCCACCCACACTCTCACCCTTCCTCCTCCTTCCTTATTCCCTGTCTTAATTTTTACAGTGATCTACATTAAGTTTACTTTAAAATGATTAGATTAATCCTCTATCAAGTAAAGAGTTCAACAAACACTAAGAAGAAAAAAACACTGTTCCCAAGAGTATAGAGAAGGGCTGTAAACAACCATCAAATCTCAATATGTCACTTTCACTCTAATACATTCACATTTTTGGTATTCTATTAGTTACCACAGATTAGGGAAAAACATGGTATTTGTCTTTTGGGGAGTGGCTTATTTCACTAAGTATAATGGTTTCCGGTTGCATCCATTTTGTTACAAAAGACAAGAATTCATTCTTTTTGATGGGTGAGTAGTATTCCATATTGAATATATACCATGAGTTCTTTTTTCAGTCATCTGTTGGTAACATTTGGATTGATTCCATATCTTAGCTGTTGTCAGTTGAGCTGTAGTCAACATGGGGGTACAGTTAACTGTTTGATATGCTGATTTCATTTCATTTGGGTAAATTCACAGGAGTGAGATTATTGGGTCATGTGGTATATCTGTTTTCAGCTCTGAGGTACCCCCATTCTGTCTTCCACAGTGACTGTGTTAGTTTACATTCTGACCAACAATGGGTTGGGGTACCTTTTCCTCTACATCCTCACAAGCATGTGTTTGTTTGTTGATTTCTGTATGAGAAGCATTCTAACATGATTGAGGTGGGTTTTTTAATTTGCATTGCCCTGATGACTAGTGATCCTGAGCATTTTTTCATGTATGTATTGGCCATTTGAATTTCCTGTTTTGAAAAATGCCTGTTCAAGTCCTCTGCCCATTTCTTAACTGGATGGTTTTGTTGCTGATAAGTTTCTTGAGCTCTCTGTAGAATCTGGATATTAATTCCCTATCAGTTGAATAGTTTGCAGATATCTCCTCCAGTTCTTCCGGTCGCCTCTTCACTTTGCTGAATGTTTCCGTTGCAGTGCAGAAGATTCTCGATGTGGTGCAATCCCATTTCTATTTTGATTTTGATTGCCTGTGCTTCAAGGGTCTTTTCCAAGAAGTCTTTGCCTATGCCAATGTCTCGCAGTTTCCCCAACGTTCTCCTCTAATAATTTGATGGTATCAAGTCATAGATTCAGATCCTTGATCCATTTTTAGTTGATTTTTGTATAAGGAAATGGTCTTATGTCATGCTTCTGCATGTGGAGATCCAGTTTTTCCAGCACCATTTTTTGAAGAGACTGTCCACTCTTCAGGGATTGATTATAGCATATTTGTCAAAGATTAGTTGCTTGTAGATGTGTGAATTATTTTCTGGAGTTTCTATTCTGTTCCATCAGTCTACATGTCTATTTTTGTACCTGTATCAGGCTGTTTTGATTATAACTGCATGGTAGTATGTATTGATATCTGTTATTATGATTCCCCCAACTTTATTTTGTTGTATAAGATTGCTGTATCTATTCAGGGTCTCTTATTTTTCCATATGAATTTTACTATTTTTTTCTAGATCTGAGAAGAATGTCATTGGTACTTTTGTTAGAATTGCATTGGATCTGTAAATTGCTTTCAGTAGTAATGACATTTTAATGATATTAATTCTTCCAATCCAAAACATTGGAGACGTTTGCCTTTTTTTGTGTCTTCCTCTATTTCTTTCTTTAATGTTTTTTTTTTTTTTTTAATTTTCATTATAGAGTCTTTGACCTTCTTGGGTAAATGTGTTCCAAGGAATTTAATTTTTTTCAGTAGCTATTGTGAATGGAATTGATCTTAGAAGTTTTTTCTCATCCATGGTATTGTATGTGTATACAAAGGTTATTGATTTTTGCATGTTATTTATGTTGTACCACTTCACCAAACTTTTTTTTATAAGTTCTAATCATCTCTTAGTGGAATCTATTGGTTCCCTTATATATAAAGAGTCATGCAATCTGCAAATAGGTATACTTTGACTTCTTCCTTTCCTATTTTTATTCCTTTCATTTCTCTTTCTTGCCTTATGGCTCTGACTAAAACTTCTAGAACTGTAATAAATAGCAAATGTGAAAGCAAGCATCCTTGTCTGGTTCTGGATCTTAGTGAAAATGCTTCAAACTTTTAAGCATTCAAATAGATGCTGGCTATGGATTTGTCATAAATTGTCTTGATTGTGTTGAGGAATGTTCCTTCTCTACCCAATTTGCTTAAGGTTTAATCATGAAAGGATCTTGTATTTTATCAAAAGCTTTCTCTGCATCTAATGAGATAACTATATGGTTTCTATTTTTTGGTTTGTTAATATGATGTGTCAATGTCGAACCATTCTTGCATACCAGGGATAAATCCCACTTGGTCGGGGTGAATGATCTTCCTGATATTTTGTTAGATTCTGTTAATTAACATTTTATTGAGGATGTTTACATATATATTTATCAGTGATAAATATATTTATTATATATTTATCAGGGATATTGGTGCATAGTTCTCTGTTGTATCTTTTTCTGTTTTTGGAATGAACATGATACTGGCCTCATAGAAAGAATTTTGAGGGACATAGAAAACCTAAACAGCCTATAACCAAGACAGGAATTGAGTCAGTAATAAAGACCCTCACAACAAAGAAAAGCCCAGAACCAGGTATCTTCACTACTGAATTCTACCATACTTTCAAAGAAGAACTAATTCCAGTTATTCTCAAGCTATTTAAAACAGTTGAAACTGAGGGAATCATCCCACAGACTGTATTTCAAACATAAATTTCAGATGAAAATACTCTACTCACTACTATGAAGTAGACTTGTAGATCTGTAGAATAAAATGTAGAATAACTCCAGAGCAGTCAGAGCTGTATTCTGTGCAGTGAAAGCTTAAGAGTAAATGTTCTTGACTCAACTCACAGTTGTTGCAACCAAGTTATAAAATGCTATATTTAGGACCAGATAATTTTTTGTGTGTTTTGACACATAGTAGATCCACTGATATAATCCTTTTATATGAGGTACGTAAATCCTAACAAATCAGAATTTTTTCATACTGTGACTTTAAGAAGTAGGAGTTGACAAGCAGTAGGACCATAATCTTTTGAATTAGTTTTATTTCAAAAACAATTTGAAACATAATTGTTCAACACTTTATTTTTGCTTTTTTGTTCCTACTCTGCCTATGCCTTATCCTTAGGAGAACCATAATTCATTGTTTAAGTTTAGATGTCTCCAAATCCTAGAGAATAATTGACTAAGGAATCTTATAATTATTTTTATTTTATAGAACATTTGGAAGTATTTTGTTATAGTGTTAACATTTTATTAACATGCCTCCCATATAATATCCCAGAATTTCAAGGTTATATGGTCAGTTTTCTTGAATAGCTTCCAGTAATTGGAGCTAACCACACTAATAGATAAAAAAGCGGATGTAATTTTCTTTATTTGTGATTTCTACTTTAAATAGCTAATTAGAAACTAATGTATAACAATAGTCTTAAGATGAGTTTGTCATTGTCCTGTAATAATTTCCTTTTTATCAATTAGTGCCCATCTCTTATCTAAATACTTGAAGGGGTGTGATGTTACTGTATCAATTATAGTAACAATATAGACAATATAGACAATGTAGCTTCCCAACTGAAATGTACTCTTAATATTTTTACCATTAAAAACTACCTAATATATTTCCTGTCAACATGTAACAGTTTGTAAGCATATTTTCAGGCTGAGATCCACATAGCAAATTAATGAATTGATAGTTATTGCAGCAAGTTAAGAGAATTCTCAGTATTAAAGACACTGGGGAGGCCATTGTTTGAGCACAGAAGGTTAAGGGGGCTGTTCATGATGCCTGCTTCCTCTATGGATGCCAGCTGATAGCCAGGCTGCTCCACTTCCAATCCAGCTCCCTGCCAGTATTCCTGGGAAAATGTTAGAAAATGGCCTAGGTGCTAGTGCCCCTGCCTCTCATGGGAGAGAACCAGATCGAGTTCTAGACTCCTGGCCTTAGCCAGGCCCAGTCCTGACTTTTGTAGCCATTTGAGCAGTAAACCAGCAAATGGAAGATCCCTGTCTCCCACTTTGTAACTCTTTCAAATAAAGAAGCCTTTAAAAAGGTAAATGTGGCTTTATTCTCAAGTATCAATACTTGGCGTTGAACTGCCTATATAAAAATTGAAAAGCTTTTTCATGACTTAATTTTATCTACCTGTCACACAACAGAGATTCCAATTTCTTTCCCTCCCTCTGTCTGTCTCTGTCTCTTTTGAATTCATTAGCCATAGTGCATGATTCATCCTCTTCCTACCCCTCTCCTCCCTCCTGTTTCCTCTCCATTTTTTGGTCATTTTTGTTAACATAAGGTACTTAAATGTCATGTACACTCTGGTACAAGGAGTAAGCTGTAGACAGGATGGTGAATTTGAAGAACTTGGGGAAAGAACTAAGCATTTATTTATTTATTGAGATGTGAGGAGCACCTAGTATTAGGCTTTTGAACACTGGATCCCACAGGTGATGATAAAACACTGTGATTATCAGCACCAATTGAAAGAAATTAAAACAAAATGCTTTATGCTTTTCCCTCTAGGTGATGAATATTTAATTTTCTTGAAATATTTTATGTTCTGATTGTATTGAAAACCTAGAAAAATCCTGATGGCTGTCATACCATTAAAAGTTTTTGCAATTTTGAACCATTTAAGTGCATCTTTTGCTTTTCTTCTTTGTTTTATATTTTCTCATTTTACTCTTCTGATTGTTAGCATAGTGGAATATTTCACTCTTAGATAAATTGCAGAGGAGGAGAATAGTCAATGTCTTTGACTCCATTGCCACACTTTAACTTAGCAAATGTTTTGCAGATTTGACTTAAAACTTTTTAAGTAAATATCACAAATATAATTGAAAAGCCCTGTATGTGGCCCCTAATTCCATTCCTTTTTTGTCTTCTTCTGTCTGTTAATATAAATAATAATCCTGACTCTTGTATTTATTTTCATAATACATTCTAAAATATCTTGCACACATATATAATGCATAAATACAATGCATTTTTGGTGAGGAATTACATCTGGTTTGTGTCATATACATTTACTGTCCAAAATGATTTTTCAAACAATAATATACTTTCTAAGGCTTCTTATGTTTTATTCATTTTTACTGATACAAAGTACTGGATTCTATAATATATGAAATTTCCTTGTATAGATATATCATAGTTTATTTACTTACTCATCTGTTGATTCACAGTTTAATTTTATAAGTCTTGTTACAAAGGATTTTAAAGTGCTATCTGAGGAGGACAAGACACCGCAAAAAAAAAAAAAAATCTTCAGGAATTACTACAATGAGCTGTATGCCCACAAATTGGGAAACCTAAAAGAAATGGATAGAGTCCTAGATACATACTGTATACCAAAATTGAGTCATAAAGACATAGAAAACCCAAACAGATCAATAACCATGACAGAGATTGAATCAGTAATAGAGACTGTCCCAAGAGAAGCCCAAGACTGGATGGCTTCACTGCTGAATTATACAAAACGTTTAAAGAAAATTAACTCCAATTCTTGTCAAGCTATTCAAAACAATTGAAAGGGATGGAATCCTCCCAAACTCCTTCTATGAGGCCAGCATCACTTTTTAAAAAAAAAAAAAACAAAAACCTGTTCAAATCCTCTACCCATTTCTTTTCTGGATTGTTTGTTTTGTGTTGTTGAATTTCTTGAGCTCTTTATATACTCTGAATGTTAACCCTTTACCAGTTGCGTAAGTTTGTAAATATTTTCTTCCATTCTGTCCCTCACATCTTTACTTTGCTCAGTGTTTCTTTTGCAGTGCAGAAGCTTCTCAGCTTGATATTATCTAATTTGTCAATTTTGGCTTTGATTTCTTGTGCTTCTGTCTTTTCCTATGCCAATGTCTTACAGAGTTTCCCAAATGTTCTCTAGTAATTTGATGGTATTGGTTCATAGATGTAGGTCTTTGATCCATTTGAGTGTGTTTTTGTGCAACATGTAGGTAATGTCTAGTTTCATACTTCTGTAGGTGGAGATCCAGTTTCCTGAGTCTGATTTGTTCAAGAGACTCTCCTCACTCCAGGGATTGATTTTAGCTCCTTTGTCAATGATAGGTTGGTTGTAGATGCATGGATTGATTTCTGGAGTTTCTATTCTGCTCCATTGGTCTATTCATCTGTGTTTATGCCAGTACCAGGCTGTTTTGATTATAACTGTACTGTAGTATGTATTGAAATTGGGTATTGTGATGTCCCTGGCTTTGTTTTTCTTGTACAAGACTGCTTTCACTATTTGGGGTCTCTTGTGTTTCCACTTGAATTTTAGCATCAAACTATATAGAACTGAGATGAATGTTGTTGAATTTTTATTGGGATTGCATTGAATTTGTAAATTGCTTCTGGTAGTAGGGACATTTTGATTATGTTGACTTCCCATCCATGAACATGGAAGATTTTTTTATTCTTTAATTTTTTCCTTCTATTTTTTCTTTAATGTTTTGTAATTTTCATCATTGAGATCTTTGACATTCTTGGTTAAATTTATTCCAACATATTTGATCTTTTTGGAGCTATTATGAATGGGAATTATTTTAAAAGTTATTTCTAAGCCATGACATTGTGTATACAAAGGCTACTGATTTATCTGTGCTGATTTTATATCCTGCCAGTTTACCAAACTCTTGTATGAGTTCTAATAGTTTCGCAGTGGATCCCCTATGTATGAAATCATGTCATCTGCGAATAGGGATAATCTTATTTACCTCCTTTCCAGTTTGAATACATTTGATTTCTTTTTCTTGCCTAATGGCTCTGGTTAAAACTTCTAGGACTATATTGAATAGCAAAATTGAGACTGGCCAACCTTGTCTGGTTCTGGATCTTAGGAGGACTGCTTCCAGCTTTCTTTCATTCAAGAGGATGCTGGCTGTGGGTTTATCATAAATTGCCTTGATTCTGTGTGTATGAAATCCATGAAACTTATATAACTGAAATAAAATTAATAAAAAAAAGACAGTGCTCAGGATACCCACATCCTGTGTCAGAGTGCCTCAGGTTGAACCCTGGCTCCACTTCTGGTTCCAGTATCCTGCTAATGCCGGATACAGCAGTTCACGGTAAAGGTACCTGGTTGCTTGCCACCCATGGGGGAGATCTAGATTGAGTTCCTGGCTCCTAACTTCAACCTGGCCCAGTCCTAGCTGTTGTACACATTTTGGGGAGTGAACCAAGAGGTCGAAGTTCTCCCTGTGTCTCTGTTGCTCTGTCTTTTAAATATGTACATGCATGCATTACATAAATGCATATATCTTTAAAAGCAGGCATTATCGTCCACTGTAGATCATGTCATATTTTCTGACTTGCTGTGACTTTGTCATGGTTTGATATTTAGGAGAGTGCTTCTCGCACATCTATTAATCTCCTTCTCTTCCACCTCTCTTTCTTTGTGTCCTCCTTTTGATTATTTTCCTGAATATTCTGAATATTCTAGCTTATTTCACTAAGTATGATGGGCTGTTTGGTCTCTGCCTTTCAGTTTTAAATTTAAGATCCCCTTGTCCATTGTTACGAGAATTTTCTCTAGAATTTTAGTGAAATTTTTTGGATGTGTGGAATAATCTGGGGGGAATAATTGTTGGTGTACTTTGGGGTCTTCACAGCAGTGAGTATGGATTGTGCACACATGATTACATGGATGAGCAGTGTTCACTTGCACATAGTACACATCATGCATATACATGTACAGCCCATCTTTTTGGTCCTCCAGTGAGGTGTCATATTCTCTATGAAGATCTGTCTCTTGGTTTAAGATTACTTTTGGTAGTTTATCTCTAAGTTACTTTATTAGATTTCCCTTTATATTCTGTCAAATTTTGCTGTTGTATGTTTGGAACCACCAGATTTAGGGCATACACTTCAGGTTCCTTATATATTCATAATTACAGTTAACTTTTATGGTTATGTATTAACCCATTCGCTTTTATTAATGCCTTTTTGTGAGCCCTAGAATCCATGCAGTGTGGTAATGCAGTTACTTCATCTTTTGATTAGATTTTTCCTTGTTCATCTTTTAAATTTTCTCTACTTTGAGTATTTATATTTCCTTATATTTTCGATATGTCTTTGAAAATCAAGTTACAACTTCCTCAAAATATGATATAATTCATGATTTAAAGGAGTAAGTTGAAGACATTACATCTGCTGTTGAAGTAATGTATTTAGATTCATACTTACAGTCTTATTTTGTGCATTCTACCTAGTAAACCTTTTGCTCTCCTTTCCTTTATGATTATTTGTTTGTTTCTTGCTTCATGGAGGGCAGTAGTTTTCTGCACTATGTTTTTGCTCTTCTAGGTGGAAAGCTGTAAATGATGATTCTTTCCTTGTCTCCCCAAGTTGAGGTTTAAAACCATGCGCAAGTTATAAAGAAAAGTGTAACATTTTCAAATGTTACAAAACAATTACAAAAAAACCTCTACACTTAGAAATCTTTAGGGGCCACCACCCCAAAGAGTAACGTTTACTTTAGAAGTGGCATTTCTATTTCTGTACAAGTTTCTTCAGTTACTGAAATTCTTGTTTCTTTCATGAAGCTGAGTGTTACTCAGTTTCTCATTGTCCACCCGTAAGACAGAAAACATTAGTGCTCTATAATGTCTCAGTTTGTTCAGTGGTTTATTGTTCTTTTCTAAAAGAAAGTTTGCTTTTCTAAATCTCCTAAGACATATAAATGCAATTATTTTTGAATTTTAGTTACAATGTTCAAAATCAGTTTTACTTGGATTGACTTTGTTTCCGTCACTGATTTTGTTGCATTTAACACTTACCATTTTGAGAGTTTTGGCTACATTTTGTGAGTTGTGCTACATTTTCTCTGTTTACCTCTCCCAAGCTAGTGGTCAGTGTCTGTCTACACCTGCCCCCAGCCCAGACCACATCAGGTGGAACCAGCTCTTTGCTGATGTGGTTGAGCCCATCACTCTGCTAGGCAGATGGATCGATTTCCTCTTCCCTGCTCACAAAATGCTGAGGCTGTTCTCTGTCTTTATGCCCAGTACCAGGTAGGACTGCTGGGAGTTGTGGTGCAGAGGTTTTTTCTTCAGCTGGGACTCTCAGAGCCTCACTGTAGTTGTAAGTAAGCCCTCTTAGTTTCTGTTACTGCAGGGGATTCGTGTGAACCTGCATCCTACACTGTGAAGCAAGGTCCCACTCACCACCTCCCATTGCTGTCCGTGGCCTTACTGGAAGAGAATGTCATTGTGGAGCCCAGCTCTGCTTTGTTGTTTGTTTGTTTTTTCTGTTTATATCTTATTGTTCGCTCTTATGTTGGAGTACCATGGTGTGCATAAAAACAATATTTGTGGAGGTTGGTTTTAGTTTAGTGGTTAAGACACCAGCTAAAAGGGTCAAAGGGCTGGTGCTTTAGCACCAGCATCCCATATGGGTGCTGGTTCAAATTCCAGCTGCTGCACTTCTGATGCAGCTCCCTCCTGGTGGCCTGGGAAAGCAGTAGATGATGGCCCAAGTGCTTGGGTCCCTGCACCTGCATGGGAGACCTAGAAGAAACTCCTCCTGGTCTCTGGCTTCAGATTGGCCCAGCTCTGGCTGTTGTGGCTATCTGGGAAGTGAACCAATGGATGAAAGACCTTTCTCTCTGTCTCTCTTTCCATACTATGCCTTTCAAGTAAACAAATAAATCTTTTATAAAATTAAATAAAAAAGACACCAGTTAAGATGCTCAACTCTTAGTGAATGCCTGGGTTTGATACAGGCTATGGCTGCTGACTCCAGGTTTCTGCTAATACGGACCCTGGGAGGCAGCAGGTGATGGTTCATGTATTTGGGTTCCCACCACCCATATGGGACACCTGGATTGAATTCCTGGCTCTTGATTTCAACCTGGCCCAGCTCTGGTTGTTGGGGGGGCATTTGTGGAAGTGAACCTGCAGATGAGAGCTCTCTTTATCTGTCTGTCCCTTTCTGTCTTTTACCTCTCAAATAAATAAATAAAATCAAGTTACTTGTTATGCCATTTTCACCTATTTTTTTTTCTTTTTTTATTTAACCCATTTAAGGTTATCTTCTTTGGCTTTAGCCTAAAAGAGTGAAGTAACATATGTATTTCATGTATTTTTCATGCCTCTTCAAAGTGTTTTCAGTTTTGTCACTGACTTATTTCATCAATCTCAATTTATAACAAAAATTGAGATTATGGTTTAAAAATTTAGAAACTGAGCAGAGAGTGAATGACCTGCAGGGAGCAGCATGTTCACTGTAATAGGACCAAGATTAATAATCTGGTTATGTGGTTTTCAGACCAGTGAACTTTAGAGAAAAAGCACTTCCACAAAGTGCACAGATTATTCAATTCTATACCATATGTATACACACACACACACGACACATACACGTATGTATCTAAATATAACTTCATCACCTGCATTTCACACACTTTATTTTCTATTCAATTGGCTGTTTTTGAAAGTTGCTTTTGTCACCAATCTGATGATCTTAGGAAAATCTATGGTAAACTATTTGTTTTACCTGTGTTAGCTAGAGACATTTAGCCCTACCATCATCCCCATGATTAAATATTTCCCAAAATGTAAGAAATGTTTTTTGAGTATTTAATAGGAAAGGAAGATCCCTTTGTACCTGTCTCATGGGCACCTAGTGGGATCTGGTTCAACTGGTCTAAGAATGAATTTGAAGCAGTAAAATTCACCCATAACTTACAGCAGCATTGTTCACGTAGACAGTTGTAAAATATGTATCAGAGTTTACGTACTTTTCGAAGACCTCTTTTCACCTTTCACTAAGATGTGAGCATCTCCCAGTATCGTGCGCCACCCTTCATACATTTTAGTCACCTTCACAAAGACTGCAGGATCCCACCAGAGCTGCCCCACCTCATAAGGAAGATTTGCACTGACTTCATTAAGTCATACTGCCAGGGTGCTGTTGTTGCGATTGCTTTGTTTCCTTCTATCTGTTTTATTTCCTGGAGCTTGTTGCGTGTGTGTGTGTGTGTGTGTGTGTGTGTGTGTGTGTGTTTGAGAGAGAGAAAGAGAGAGATAATGAATATGAATATTATGCTAAATTCTTTTCAAATGGAGAAGACTCTTAAATTATACACATGCTGAGCTGTTTTCTTGCTTCCCTGTTTCCTTATGTCTCTTAGAAACATGTGCGGTGTTTTGTCTTGAACCTATGTTGATAAGAAACTAAACCCACAGCCTGCCAGTAGCGCAGTAGTGGGGTAAGATTTAACCTGTGCGTGACCTCAGGCGTCTTGTTCAGCCCTTCCTGATGAACCTATGCTTGAAATGTTTGAAGTGAAAATCCTATTTTATTCAAAGCAGGTTTCCTAAGCCAGGTCCCTAACCTACCTTTCTGACCAAACTGATGCCTCTGAGCCCATTTTATGCAGAAGTGAAAACCAGCACTGGTATTTTAATTTATGTTAATTATATTAGTATTCAAACTAGGAGGCAGAAGAAAAGATTCTATAATACAAAGCTACCCCACTAAAGTAGAAACAAAAATATAGACATATGTTCATGGAGAGGGTGAGTTTAACCCTCAATAGTTCAATGATGGCAAGCACTTTAATAGAAAAAAATGGCTAGAGTGCTGTATAAAATAACTTAGACCTATTAATTATAGAAATATTTCTTTAAGGTAGACTTTGTAAACTTGTTTTCAATTATAAAACTGGACTTCTTTGAGAAATATATTGCAATAATTTCAGCCCTCTCTGATTTAACTCTTTGTTCTCTCTATCATGATATAGGTTCTGTATGTTTGACCAACAGAACATATGTAGGAATTAACCTATTTCTGGTGGATTTTTGGAATATTAGCTAGGATCATCATTCCCATTACACTTTTTCCAGAATGAGAAATGTATCAAAAAGAGATTTTTATCTTGCTGGTTTCCCTCAGTATTCTCTGAGGAAAATTCGAACTTGAAACAGTTCATATTCAGAAGAAAGATGACAGTGCGTCCCCCCAAAATTGTATCTCCTCAGAAAACTTACTTTACTTCTATGAAAAAGGATGTTTTCATTTTATAGCTTCATTAGACTCTATTTCACATGTCCTACATTCTCCTATTTGTGTAATTTAGTGGATTTTTTTGGTAAATTTTATTTTTCATTTAAAAATTTTAGTTAAATACAAGAAAAATTTGCCATTCAGTCTGTTTTGATACACAATCTAATGGCAGTAGCTGTGTTCACAATATTGTGTAGTCACCACCAATATCTGTTTTCAAAAATTTTTTGTCACCAAAACAAGAACTGTAACTCCCCATCTCACACTCGTCTCAGCCCTTAAAAACCTCTAGTCTGCTTTGTTAGAAAAGAAGAAGGAATATGTGCGTTCCTTGTTTCACTTGGCTTCTCTTTTCAAATTATTTAGGGACCTTTCCCAAATTATCGTGGAAACAGATGTTAGAAATCTTCAACAGTTTCTCCAAAAATGCACAATATGGGAAAAACTATGCATGGATTTCAAAAAATTGCACTAAATTAAACTCACACCAAATCATTCTGGGTTGTAGAAATAAGATCTAGTTTGAGAAACTCAGAAGGATAAGGCATCAGTTTGAGAAAACCCACTGTCACAGCCACACACATTCTGCTAAACTTAAAGCATGAACAAATATCAAATTTATGCTTAAGCTTGAGCGAGAAAGTGGTGAAGCCATTGATGCTTTATGAGAAGTTTATAGGGAAAAATGCCGCCAACGAAATCAGCAGTTTCCAGACAACTCACTTATTTTGGGAAAATTGAGATGATATTGAAGATGGTGGCAGATCATCAATCTGCAAGAAACAACATTAATCTTGTTCATGTTCTAATTGAAGAGGACTGATGATAAAGAGTAGAAACAGTAGCCAGTACCGTAGGCATTTCAGCTAGTCCATGTTACAGAAATCTGATTGAAAAATTAAAAGTAGAACAAGCTTTCTCCTTGATGGGTGCTAGAACTGCTGCACCCCTGTCAGCTGCAGGCAAGAGCAGAGCTTCCTGTGGAAGTGTTAAACGAGCGGAATGCAGATCTGGAAGCACTGTTGGGAGATGTGAAACAGGAGGTGGGCCATGGCTTTTCCAGTACAGTCCTGAGGCGAACGCACAGTCAACACAGTGGCTCCCACAGGCAGGTGATCGAGTCAGAGCCAAAGCAGAGAGGTGAAGAGCTAGGGTGATGGTAGCAGCTTTATGCGATGCTCAAGGCAGGTGGCTTGGTGAGTCTGGAGGCCCGTGGAGCTATAGCATCAGCAGTGGATGACAGCATCGGAAGTAGAAAAACGCCTCGGCGAGCATCAGGTGCTTCCCCAGCATGCGAGTGCTCTTGCCCATCCCCTCACCAAAGGTGGTTTGGAGAAGCTTCAGTGGAAAAGGCTACCACCTTGCAGTCCCGATGTGGCTCCTTCTGATTTCCTTTTTATCTCTATCTTTGAAAATCTTTAATGGACGCCTGTTCTGCCTCAGCGAGTCACGGCAAATGATAGCTCTGACGTAATGGTCCTCGATTCTTTAGGGACATACCAGACATTTATGTCATCCTTCACAAAAGTTTTTTGGGCTTTATGGAGCTTAGGTTGATAAATAAACATTAAATGAGGGTACTTAGAAAGTTGTTGTCGTGACGAAAGTGTGCATGGATTTCAAAACATGTTTACACCAAAATGAACTTAAATCTGTTTTCCGTGAACTTTTGAATTCCCCTTATAGGATGATCTCGAGACACAGAGCTATTTAACTGAGCCCTTACACAGTGAAAAATTTCAGGATTAAAAAGCAATAATGTAAGCATGAAAGTAAGACTTGGGGTAATCGTGTCTTATCAAATTATTCCCTTCTGTCTCTAGCTAAAGTCTGAATTACACATCTTAAAATGTTTTACTGAGATTTAAATACTTATGACTGCTGCATGTGTATATCCTACATTACTTAGGCAATTGAAAAAAACATAGAAGTGGAGATAAAAATAGCGTTTTTATATCTGGATATCTGCACTCCGTTGTCTTTCCCATTTCTGAAGATTGTTCTTGGAATCATAATAGCTTGAGACTGCAGGCAGTTGTCACAGTTTCTCCTCCGTCCCCGTGCACGGTCGCAGAGGTACTTTGCCCAGTGCATGTGGTCCTGCTGATTGACAGGCCTCTCCGAGGCACTGTCTCCTTAGTCTGTGGCTGGCCCTCCTGCTCTGCCTACCTTCCTTCCAAGTAAGGACACCCGGCTTCAGGAAGACACAATCCCAGCTATGTGTGGCGCCCTGCACACATGCACTTCAGCACCTTGGACCTCTCTGTTGAAAAGGCAGATGAAGAGCAGCTCCTTACTACTTGACACAGAGATCTGGCAGGGGCAGGTTTTCTCCCTCACTGCCCATCTGTTTGCTAGTGACAGTGGAATAAATGTCCTTGTACTTTGAAGGTACCTGGTTCAAAATTAAGTACTGCCTTAAAGGACTGTGTATCATAACTGCACTATTTTAGTTAAGCTTCGAGTGCCCAGCATGGCTGTGTGAGCTTTTAGTTTTCAGATAACATTAATGGAATATGTGTGATTTAAAGATAAAAAAGTTTCAATACATACATGTTTGATTTTTTTTTAAATAGGCTGTCTTGTGCTCTAAAATGCAGTGAGTAAAATGATTTTCTTGTAATATTTATTGAAGAATGTGTAGATTACCTCCACTTATTGCCAGTGTCGTTCACAATGAGTAATAATGTATGTGTTCTTTTGAAATTGAGCATGCAAGTGATGATCTTATTAAGATTCTGAAAATGTCCATTTGAATTTTCGTGTAGTTAGAGGGTAGTGAAGAGGCCATTAAAAGCTCTGTTTTCTGGTATGTCAGTCTTACTGGGCAGACATGTTAGCATTGTTTCCTGGGTTAGGATCACAGAGGAAGCATGCAGTCAGTAGTTCAGCAGAGATTGAAGGGCGTATCACACAGTTCACCTGCCCAGGAATTTAGATATGGGTTGGCTAGAATCTAAGTTGCTCCAATTCTAGGTAAAGCAAAGAAAACCTAATAATTAAGCCTGAATTTTAAAACTAGAATTATATTCTATTATTTAATTTCTGGTTTTATGAATAACACAAAGCATAGTGCAAATGAGCATTAATATTTTAGTAATGATACATACTAGGTTTGCTAGTCAGATTTAATACCTTTTTAATTGTGTTTAAGTTGAAATTAGTTTAAAGCTGAAATTTTATACATTTCATTTTTTCTGTTATTTCTATAGAATCTTGAGATATTCCGTGGAAGGTGATGTTTTACATTTTTTTCATAATTGTTTAAGCATATTCACATAACTCTGGACTCCATCCTCATAAAGACGTTACCACATAATTTATATCTGGGTTTCTATTGGGGACAAAATAAGTTTAAAAAAAATCTGAAATTTTATTTTATTTAATTCATACAGTTTCATTATATACGTCTTATATGTAACTAAATTCAGGTCTTAAAGTTCATTTACGTCGTAACCTTGCCCTTGCTCAGTTTGAACGGTGATATAATGATACAAAGTGCTCTCTTATTAAGGCATCATTTCATCAGCACATAGTTTAGGTGATTGCTACTAAAAACTGAACCCTGTGTTTTGATTCTTCATATCCGGCCATACAGCTCATTTAAGAAATCGAAACTGAGATTGTTCTAGTGTTGTGGTACTTACTCAAGAGCTGAGATTTAATTAAGTGGATTTAGCCAATAAACAAATCTCCTCTGATTCTCCAGGGCTGGAGTAGAAACATAAGTAAGAGGTTATCACTTCCCTGAAGGAACTTTCAGTGCTGTGGTTGGATATTGATTAGCATTTGAATAGAGCTTGCCTAAGCTAAGCACTTTCCCACACATGGATTCAATTGATGGATATTTGTAGCTTGTGGGTTATGCTGTATGTTTGATTCCAAGATAAAATCGGATGGCTTAATACAGAGACATCTTATTCATCCATAAGCAGGCTGTGGAGCAGTCATCTGAGCCATGTTACCGTGATATGTCCCTGACCATAGGGAGACCGGGTACTGTGGCAAGCTCAGTGTGAAACCTTCTGCAGTACAGGAGAAATACACTCACCACTCATCCTTGCACCCAGGGATTTTTTTGCATCTTGATGGATAAGGAAATGCTCAGGCTGGAGTTACCAAAATAGGTTATGGATATTGATGAATTCTGCAAATTCAGGATTGTCAGCTATTCAGATTGAAACTTTCCTAATTTCTCAGGCCAGGGTCTGTTATTTCCCAATAGTCTAATGAGAACCAGAAGTTTAGGGATTTTCCCTCTAAAGTGAACAATAAGAGTACTCTGCGTGATTGAAATAGAGATTCATATTTTACATCAAATGTTTGTGAGATAATTTCAAACCTTTTCTGCTTGGGTTTGCTTAGCCTTGTCTACGACTATCTAAAATACATGAAGGGAATAAATGGATAAATAAATGTTTGGTTGGAGTTGGCAGGAAAGTTCTGTCGCTGAACAAGATCGCAAGTTATGGCTGGAAAGGTTTGGTAATAGTTTTGTTTCCACTGTGCAAAGCCAGACAATCTCAGCCAAGCAGCAGAACAGCATCTGCACTCTCAAAATGGGGAAAGTGGTGGCAGTCATGAACGTTAGTGAATTCTGGCAGCACACACCATGTGAGGAGGAACACGTGAGCACGTAGTGCCTTGAGAATATTTGACACCTTGATTACTGGCAAGGCTTAAGTGCTTGGTCCAGAATGCTCCATTTTAAGGTGTTCTAAGAACCTGTGTCATTGCAGACTTGTGTGTATATATATATATATATATATATTTACTGCCGTGTACTCCAGCTGCTTAACAGAAACAATAGCAAGTATTTTTACATGCTGACTTTGTGCTTTAAAAAGCATTATATCCTTGGCCGGCACTGTAGCTCACTTGGTTAATCCTCCGCCTGCAGTGCTGGCATCCCATATGGGTGACGGGTACTAGTCCTGGTTACTTCTCTTGCAGTGCAGCTCTCTGCTGTGGCCTGGGAGGGCAGTGAGGGATAGTCCAAGTACTTGGTCCCCTGCACCTACATGGGAGACCAGGAAGAAGCACCTGGGTCCTGGCTTCAGATCGGTGCAGCGCTGGCCGTAGCAGCCATTTGGGGAATGAACCAGTGGAAGGAAGACCTTTCTGTCTCTCACTGTCTATAACTAACTGTCAAAAAAAATTATATCCTTTTCATATATGAGCTCATTTCAGTTCTGCATCAACTCTGTGAAGCCAGTACTTTTTTTTTTTTAATCTCCCTTTCAGATATGGGAAAAGAGAGAATCAAGGAATTAAGTTCCTTGTCTGTGGTTACTGTAGTGGGTCTGACTGTGGAAGCTATACTTCTCCAATTTCTTGGGATAAAGAATGAAATGTTAGTGTTCAAGAGGAAAATTTGTATTATCTTCTGAAGACCATTGGAGCTTTTTAAAAATTACCATTTTTAATGAAGTGTTTTTGAGGGGAGGGGAGAGTAGAATATGTAAACTCTTAAGTATTAATATGAAAAGCACATTTTAACCATTGCTTTACTTTTCCACTTCAACAGTATAACTTTATGAATCTCTGGTTTTTGTCAATACTGGAGAATATTCCATGTAGATTTAAAGAAATATGATTGAAAAATTTGGTTGCTATCCTACTGAGTGTTGAATTTTTAAATGTTTTAACTAGAGGACATAATAATTACTGTGTAATCATGTATTAGATTATTTAAGTAGTATTTTCATCCAAACTTTATAATTTATTATTTTTAAAGATTTCTTTATTTATTTGAAAGAGTTAGAAAAGGAGAGGCAGGGAGCAAGAAAGAGAGAAGTCCTCCATCCACTGGGTCACTCCCCAGTTGGCTACAATGGCCAGAGCTGCACCCATCGGAAGCCAGGAGCCTGGAGTCTCTTCCAACTCTCCCACACTAGTGCAGAGGCCCCAGGACTTGGGCCATCTTCTACTGCTTTTCCAGGTCATAGCAGAGAGCTGGATCAGAAGTAGAGCAGCTTGGACACAAACTGGCATCCACATGGGATGCCAACACTGCAGGCGGCAGCTTTACCCGCTACGCCGCAGCACTGGCACCTAGAATTTCTTACTAATAGAAATGTTTCTTATAATCCATGTGTGTAATAAAGTGTGGGCAAAGACTATGGGCATTATATTCATTCTCATGTTCTCAACAAATAAAATGGCTGTCAGCACATAGAGTTCAGTGTGTTAATGAATGGTGGATGATGAATTTAAATATTTTGAGCTTATTCAAAAACATAATGTTTTCTTTTTTCTCCTACATATTAAACATTATTTTTAATGAGTAAAAATAATAACATAGGAAACAGTAAGAATTTGAAGCAATTATGCCTTTTCTGAATCCCCACCCCAAGCTGGTGTTCTTGAGTTCAGATAGGAAGGAGAAATTCTCATTGGTTTCTGAGCAGTACCCTGTAAGCAGCTGATGAAAGGATAAATAGATGCATGAGCAAACTGTATGATTTAAGCTTTTGTCCTTTTATTTGTACTTAGTTTGAAGAGGTCACAGGTGTAGCCACCACAGTGTTTGTGTGGCTTATATCAAAGACAGGAGTGGGGGGCTGCACGCTCTGAGTAATAACCTTGGGTTTCTGCATTGAGCAAGCCTCACAGGCCATGAGCTCCTACTGTCTCCTGCAGCTAATCATGCCGTATGTAGTATCACCACCAGGAGATCACTTAGCTTCTGTGTGAATACTCTCTAGTAACTAGGAGTTAGTGCCAGCTTTGTTACATGTAACTTCAAGATGTTTTCCTAGTGGCTCAGCCCATTGGCACGTCATGTACCAAGATTGGGTTTCCTTAAACCCAAATATTTGAGGATATTTGAGGATAGCATTCATTTGCAGGGGCTGGTCTACAGCAGTGTACTACATGAGGCATTTTTAAAGTCAGTGCTGATAATGTGGTTGGCTACCCCGTCTTCTCTGGATTAGCTTCCCCAGAGCTGATCCTGTTTTGACTGTAAATATCTGACATAGTCAGTATCGAGTGTTGAATCATTAGTTTATTTCTCTCAAGTTTCCAGTGACTCACTATAGTTTTCTGTTCTCAGAAAGAAGAGGTGCTGAGTGAGTTCTGAGGACTTGATTGATGGGTCTGTGTTTAAGAGAGCATGTCTTCACTCACAGTGTATAGTCCTCCACAGGCACTTGCTGAAGACATCGTCATATGTTGACCATCCCTGTTTTCCGTCCATGTGTAAATTTTCATCAGCGCTCCCTGTCCATTTGTGCTGGGGCCTGCAACCCCATTCATAGCCCTTTGCACCTTGTTCCATTCACCATGTTTTGGAAAATCCGAAGTAAATATACTATTTTTCAAAGTTCTTAGTTTTTTTAACAGAAGCCCCATAACCTGCTCCCAGCTCCCCACGTGATGAAACAAGACAACAGTGACAGCAGGATCTCAGGGAACACCCAGGAAGGTCAGCCCCACGTTGTCCATGATAATTTCTAGGAATTCAGATAGCACATTCCAGCATTTCTAAGAAATACACAGGTCTAGTGTATTTGTTATTTGAAATATACAAGGGGCCTAAGCTGTTGCATAGTCAGGTAAGCCACACCCTGCAGTGCGGGCATCCCATACGGGCACCAATTCGAGTCCTCACTGCTCCACTTCTGATCCAGCGCTCTGCTATGACCTGGGAAAGCAGTGGAAGGTGGTCCAAGTGCTTGGGCCCCTGAACCCATGTGGGAGACCCAGAAGAGGCTCCTAAGTTCGGATTGGCACAGCTGCACCCATTGCAGTCAACTGGGGAGTGAACCAGCAGATGGAAGACCTCTCTCTTGCTCTCTGCCTCTCCTTCTCTGTGTAACTCTGACTTTCAAATAAATAAATAAATCTTTAAAAAAAGAAATACACACTAAAATTATTAGAACTCTTTGAATATTAAAGTAATTAAATAATGACCATGAATAATACTAATTAGCCATCACAACACTCACTGGCTGACATCATTTAATTAATTCCACTCTCAGCCTATATTTTGTTTAAATTCCACAGAGGAAAATAAGTATAGTAATATCATGAATTTCATAAATGTTTTATTTCTTTGTAGGACACCAAAAATATTTTTTTTTTTGACAGGCAGAGTGGACAGTGAGAGAGAGAGACAGACAGAAAGGTCTTCCTTTGCCGTTGGTTCACCCTCCAATGGCCGCCGCGGCCGGCGCGCTGCGGCCGGCGCACCGCGCTCATCCGATGGCAGGAGCCAGGAGCCAGGTGCTTTTCCTGGTCTCCCCATGGGGTGCAGGGCCCAAGCACCTGGGCCATCCTCCACTGCACACCCGGGCCACAGCAGAGGGCTGGCCTGGAAGAGGGGCAACCGGGACAGAATCCGGCGCCCCGACCGGGACTAGAACCCGGTGTGCCGGCGCCGCAAGGCGGAGGATTAGCCTGTTGAGCCACGGCGCCGGCCCCAAAAATATTTTAAGGATCATTTATGATTTTTTTAAAATGTAAATTCCAAAGCATCAGGATTAGGGAGTTATTGTTATAATAGTCACACTTTAGAACACAACTGGATTACATTTCAACAATTTCTGTTTATTCATTGTAGGAATTAGCCATTAAGCACAACAAAAATTCATATATGATGTAATTTAAATCAGCTATCAAGTCAATGATCATTTCTTCTTAGGGATTGCTCTGTGGTCCATAGAGCTTATTGCGTTCAGGGACAGTCTTGGTAGGACCAGATGAGACCATAAGGAAGTTCATTCACAGCTGTGAATTCCTGAGGAAGTGAAAATGTTCACAGTCAAGGTCAAAAACAGTGTCTAGCATTTTTCTGTTTCCCTGTCATAAAAGGCTATCAATAAAGGTTTCTTGGTCTCAGTATCATTCTACAGAAGGACGTATATGAACTTATTGCCCATTAAACTTGGTTGCTTAGAGCAGTCATGTATTTTCAAGCCTCCTACCTCCTGAGGTTAATCACATTTGTGTTAAACATGGATACTGCATTTTTCCAAATCCAGATAAAATCGGAAAGATGCCATCATCAGTCAGCTATTAGAACTGAAGTGTGAATTTACCATATCAAAAGTGAAAAAGCAAAAATAATCCAGGTAATGTCCACTATTGGAGATATATTTATATGTTCTCACTGTCACTAGTTTTGTTGAAACAGGCACATTCTTTTGTCATGGTATATCATGAAGATGATTGATCTTACTGTTGAGCACCTGTTCAATTAACTTTCTGTATTAGAATACTGAAACTAAAATACATTTAGTAAACTGTAGTAATCATGCAGTTTTTTTTTAGAGTTTATTAGGAGCTGAGTTATGAATCAAGTCTTCTTTTTAAAGTGTTGTAATACAGAAAGGAGTGTTATTTTGAAAATTTAGTTATATGTCTCAACCAAATACCATGGCATAGCAGGGTGAATAAAATATCTATTATATACCACAAGATATTAGAGGAGAGAATTTTGAATTTACTTGTCAAAAACAATAAAAGTTTAAGGTGAGGTTTATGCTAATTACTGAGTAGATTATTGTCCAATAAATACATGAATCAGATCATCATTTTGTGCTTGATAATTATTTACAAAATTACATACCATCGTTTTTAAATAAAAAAATTCTCCTTTGAAAGTAAGTAAATAGGCTGGCACCGTGGCTCACTTAGTTAATCCTCCACCTTGTGGTACCGGCATCCCATGTGGGCACTGGGTTCTAGTCCCAGTTACTCCAGTCCAGCTCTCTGCTGTGGCCCAGGAGGGCAGTGGAGGATGGCTCAAGTGGTTGAGTCCTGCACCCACATGGGAGACCAGGAGGAAGCACCTGGCTCCTGGCTTCAAATCGGTGCAGCACCAGCCGTGGCGGCCATTTGGGAGTGAACCAGTGGAAGGAAGACCTTTCTCTCTATCTCTCTCTCTCTCTCACTGTCTATAATTCTGTCAAATTAAAAAAAAAAAAGTAAGTAAATAAGAAGTCACAGCATACTAAAAAGGGAAAACAGTTGACTATATTAAAGAAAAAGTAAATTTTTAAAAAAGATTTATTTGTGTATTTGAAAGGCAAATTTATAGAGAGGCAGAGGCAGAGAGAGTGAGTGAGTGAGTGTTCTTCCATTCACTGGTTCACTCCCGAGATGGCCACAGCCCTCTGAGCTGTGCCAATCCAAAGCCAGGTGCTTCTTCTGGGTCTCCCATGTGGGCCATCTTCTACTGCTTTCCCAGGCCACGGCAGAGAGCTGGCTTGGAATGGAGCAGCTGGGACTTGAAGCGGCGCCCAAATGGGATGTCAGCCCTGCAGGCAGCGGCTTTGCCTGAGCCAGCCCTAGAAGAAGTAAATGCTAAAATCCATCTATAGTGATGCAGATACACAAGGGCCTTTAAAAATATTTGGGATTAGTTGCTTTCTTTCATTTTTTATAAGTAAACTGGATTCTGCATGAAGCTATAGAAAATACACAGTATTAAATAATGTTGTGCAGGGAATACAAAACCAGAAATTAAAATTTACCTATTTCAAATATTAATTTGCCAGTTTATAGCTTTAATCACTTAATTCAACCTGAGTTCCAAAGACCTCATTCAAACTGAATTCCTAAGACATTCAACTGACTTAGTGGACCAGAGAATTCACGATGTTGTTCCTGTGAATTCTATTGGACATGCCTCTTACAAGAAAGGCAAGAAAAAAAAGATAGTATGTTCCCACTTTCTCTGTTGGAATGCAGCAATGATGGTCTAGAACCAGATGACAGGGGTGTCTTTATCCAAAAGGCTTTCGATGAGCATTGAATGATGCTTATGTTGAGAATGAAGTTTGTGTTGCATTAGCAATATATTCAGAAGTGACCTCTACACATGCTACAGGGTGCTCTTGAAGTGAGCTGTTTTGTGCTCTTAACATTGCTGGTGCACTTATCACACAGTAAGAGACTCCTAAAAGTTTTGTTATAATTTGTGTAGAATAAATATTCAGGTAAATGTTCAGCTGAGTCCATTTGTTTAAAATTGATTAATTCACTGTTGAAGTAATGATGAAGTTGATTAGTAAAAATAGTAGAGTTTGAAGGAACTTTAAATAGCTGTGGGAAATGTAATTAAAATAAGTTTGTTATAATACAAAATTTTTTTTGAAATCTATTCACAGCTTTTATTATACATACGTCTCATGAGTTATTTGAAGACACCTCATAAAATTTTCTTTCTCTGTACCTGATTATTATAGGAACTTTAAATTTTGTTAAAATATAGGAAGCATTTACTTCATTTTGCATAAGAGAGACCCAGCATTTAATTGGGTAGCTGTTGATTTTAATCACTTTTCCAGTTCCTGAAGATGAAAAGAAAATCATAGTTCAATTGAATAGTAGTTGTCACTCAAAATGGCTTATTAAACTAGCATGCTACTGAGAATGTAATATCCAAATAAAAGACAAGTAGGAAAATTTGACAGACTGATTAGTCTCAGTACTAAGGAAGTTTTTCCTAAGTGTCTAATTTAAAATATAATAAAGCAGTCTTTTGATATCCTTACTGTTTTATCAAACTAAAATGAAGAGTTTGAACTGATCTTGTAGACTCATTCATTCATGCACACAATACTTATTGAATATGCACTTTGTACTGGGCAATGCGAGAAGTAAGAGATATGAATATTAATAACACATGTTCTGCCCTTAATATGTTCACAGTTTAGTAGGATAAGATGAGAGGAAAGATGGACATACGTCTTAATTTGCTGTTGGAGTTAGAGGTGAGTTAGAGAGAAAAGATAAAAGGTAATAGATTGCTTTTTATGAAATAAGGATGGTGGTGATCTCAGGGCGGAGCTAAAGTGGATGTGGTTCAAACACTGAAGCGAGTGTTGTTTAGTATATGTCTGAATCTATGGAGCAGAGATGGACAGTGAGTTGGCAAGCTGTGGCAAAGTCTTCTGAAATAGAATATGAGAAAATTGCACACGAACTTCCACAAGCTTGTACATTTCCATAATAAAACAGCATCTTGTATTTATTTGTCACGAGAAGTGACCTTGAATGACATGCTGGTGCAGAATTAGAGTGTGGCGATGGCAAGGCCCACAGCTGCAGTGGAGAGAGGCAGGTCAGCTTCACGCTTGTGCCTCAGTTCCCTGCAGAGCCGTACGCTGACCGGTAACCTGCAGAAAGCGTGCTCTTGACAAGGAGGGGTAAGGGGTGTTGCTGAGTTTGTTGTCAATCAAAACAGCCATAGGAATGATTCTGGAAGAGGACTGTTGACACCCAGTGTTCAAGAGCGTACAAGCAGTGAACTTGTAGCTGCAAGGGTAGATGTGAAAATGCCGAATTGTACTGCTTGTCGGTGGTGGTGGTAGGAATGTTTACTGTCACAGTTCTATGCATGGACTAGGTACATTTTCGTTTTCCCTTTTGCCTCACTGGCCACGCCCCCCCCCCTTTTTTCCTGAACACTTCCGCTTTCTCAGCCCCTAAATGTTGCAAGACTGTTCCATTTTTTTCTCCTTATCCACCCTCCTTACTCCACCCCCAACCCCTGCCATCTTTGCCTCTCTCCCCTCACCACTGCAACTCTTCTTGCTGAGCTGATTTGGCCCCAAAGCTGTAACCACTAACTGTGTGGGAGTAAGTCCCAAATGTGTGTTTTTAGCCCTGATCTCTGCCTGAGCCCATGCATCGTCTCCATTGGAGATTTGATCGTCATCTGAAAATACAGATGACAGAAACAAAACTTGAGTCTCAACACCCAGACCCACAACTCTCTTGCTCCATTAATCTCTATGTCAGCAAACTGCTCCATTGTCCAAGCTGCTTGGGCCAAAACTCTGAACCTTGTTCCTGCTCCTCCCTTTAACCTACTCACCACATCCTATCCTTTCAAAAGTTTTGTCAATTCTGCCTCCAGAAATGCACCGAGTCCCTGCTTTGCCATCCTCACTGCTCCCACATTAGCCACCCTCAGTTGTCAACTAGCTGCCCTTAGGTGAATTCCTCACCAGATCTGCTCCTTCTGCATTCCTGTAATCCAGGTTCCTCAGAGCAGCAACAACAGTGGTTGTTCTGAAAATGTGGGAGGATCTGTGGCACTCTGTGTTTCAAATGTGTGTAGTTCCCTGTTGCTGCTGGGGTTCCATCGTTCGCCTTGCCTTGGCTGTCCACCCTGTGACTGACACACTGTGATCTTTGACCTCAGAACTTGTCTCAGGCCAGTCTCTGATGTACTTGCTGGGCTCTGCCATACAAGTCATTCTTAAGTTTCCTGGGCTTCCCCAACATACCCGCCCCAGCTGTGGACCTCTGTACTCAGGAAGCTCATGGTTGTCTGCCTCATTTCATTTGTCACCTTAAAGGTACCTTTGTTGACCATCCAGCCTGAACCTCGGCAGTCCACCTGTGTCTCTCTCACTCCCTTCACTACCTTTGTGGTCTCCTGGGGCAGCACTGAGAGGGGCCTTTAAAAAGTTCATGGAAATGTGGAATAAAAAGTAATCTGTGGTGCAGAGGATTTTGAATTCCATGCACATGAAGAGTTTTCAAACATTTCACTGACATGCATCATCTGAACAATCTATACGTGGAATTCAAAATTGCATCAAACTAAACTTAGCTTTTAATTACAAACCTTTTAAAGTATCCTCAGATCTCTCCCAATACTATCTGTAATTTCTTTGTGACACTTACTACTCGGGGACTTGTTGTTAGTGTGTGTGTTTGCTTCTTTGGGACCATGTCCTCCTGTGAAATGCAACCTCTTTTTCAAAGCATGGTTTCATCTACACTGTCACGGCTGAGTCCCCAGCATCCAGGAGAGAACAGCAGCCGAAGGATGTGTGGAGGGGAGGAAAGAAATCCTACAGCTCATTGGGTTCTTCTGTCCTCAGAGGCTATAGAAAGATTGCCAAGAAATAATAATAATAATAAAAGCTGACACAGAGCTGGAGAAATAGTTGTGCTTATTATTCTGACACTGTTCTGTGAGCTAGGCTTGACAAGAGTGCATTTTTAGACATCACATCCCATATTTTAGCAACTTTTCACATTCTTTAAATCTCATAATTTTTGCTTAATTTCCTTTTTGTTCTTTAAAAGGCTAGGTGTCAAAATAAAATTTGATCTGTGGCAACTGAATGTTAGCGTTTTGAAAAGTATGCAGGAGGCAGAAAGAACAGCAATGCCTGCTGTTCACTTACAAACCTAACTCATCTTGCCTTGGAATCAATGCATGGATAACCACCCATGGAGAGGTGATAGGAAATAGTGCTTTGACTGCAGAGGCATCTTATTATTTTCAGCTGTTTACAGAATGAGACCATCATTCAAAAATACACTGTCACTGCGGTTATTTTAGGATAGAGGGGGAAATGTGTCCCAATAATCTGACTCCTTAGTGAAGAGAACAGGAGACATAGGGAAGTGGTAGGTTACATAAATGGCAAAAGTTTTGCCTATAATGCTTAGCCTTTCACTCCTGGATTTTCCCTGCAGTTTTAAGTGTGGATTATGCACAGCAGGAGTTCGGATATGATACACATATTCCCAGCAGGAGTTCGGCTTGCCTGGGTGCAGCAGGGGGCAGTTCAGTGTAATTATTAGAATATGAATCTTGGGCTTAGTGCATCCATATTTGAAAACAAATTTCACCTCTTCCTCACTGTGTAAGTAATTTCTTCTTTTTGAAGTAAGGGTTAGTTGATAAATGCCTGCCTCCCTGAGTTGTTTTGAGTAGTAAGTGAGAGACTATATCTCTATTTGTCATCTTTACACTTAACCATTGTTACCACAGGTCATTAATGTCTTTCCCACCTTGTGCATCCCAAAGGTTACATGAGAATAATGTCTCATTAGGAGAATGTGTGATAGTATTAGTTGGTTCTGGATTGGTTAGACATCCAGAGAAGTGCTTCTCAATGATACACAGGTAGGATACAGACTGTTATCTTAGAATTTAGTAGATGCCAAAATGCATTTAGTAAGGTTTCTATGAATCAAGACTTTCAGGACCTTTAAGATACTAATGAATATAGATATGTTCATTAGGTTTATTTAATCATTATACATATGTGTATCTTACTTCACTTTGTATCTAAAAGCTAATATGTAGTTGCATGCTGGTTAGCTGTAGGTTTTTAACCTTTTGTAAGCATATACCTAATGTTTGTGGACCTCTGTACTCAGGATGCTCATTGTTGTCTGCCCCATTTCATTTGTCACCTTAAAGGTACGAATGTTAAAATATATTATGTGTTTTCCACGAGGGATATAAATTGTACAAGACTTTGCACAGTGGGGGTGTTTTCCACAGAGAGTTGGTAACTTTCTGAATTTGCAGATGTTGAAAGAATGCTTGGTTAGACATACAACATTCCTCTGGTCAGGGTAGACCTCTTTTCTCAAACATGAAGACACTCATCTGTGAACCCGAAAAGTTTTAATTTTCCAGCATTGTCCTGGTGTAACATGGATGTCAGAATTTCAGATGAAATCGAGAATAAGATGTAACTTAGACTTGCCTTGTTCCACTCTTCTTTGAAAGAAGCATTTTCCTGTGGCTTAAGGTAAATCAAATACTGATAGGGTGATTCAAGAAAGCATGTCTGTGTGCAGAGCAGAACTGATGATGCTTGTGTGTGCCTTTCCAAGAATATGTTTTACTCACATGTTTCTATTTCTACTCAAAGAGGCAGCCTAGCCTGGTGATATGCATGTAAATGCTGGAGCCAGGTGGGCTGGTTTGAAACAGCTGTGCACTTTTCCAGCTGTGGGATGTGGGTCAAATTATTCTACCTCTCATGTGAAAGAAGTTGAAAAAGCTACTCAATTTTTTCCCATTTATTTTTATTATTCTTTTGTCCTGTGTGTAGCGTCATATTCAGAAGGTGATGAAAAGAACTGTGAGTACCCAGGATATTCAACTGTTATTTGTGTCTGGGCTCAGTGGTCTTCTGCCTTCAAACGGGGTTGTTAGTGTTTGTCCCATGGGAACGAATGACTGTGTGGTGGTGGCCAGGACCATATGAAACCACGTGTGGTTTGTGCTTGGCTGGGTACCATATTTATCAGGAGCGAATGTATGTCATTTAAAGGGGGGATAAGTTCAGGAATCTTCTGTATGTCGTGTTTGTTGGCCCTCCTGCTCTCAAGTCGCTTCCTCTGGACCTGGGGCATTATTGTTCCTATGGTAGTTAAGGTCCAGTGAGTCCTGAGCTAAGTGTGTTTTATGACATCTAGCCATCGCGGCAAGCTTACAAAGCAACCATTGTCATTGTCTCATCCTACACTGAAGTAAACTAAGGAAATTAATGACATGGCTAATTTGGAATTAGTGCAGTGTTAATTGGGCATACAATTCCCAAAACTCCAGATCTAGAATCTGTGCTCCTAATGACTCTGTAGTGTGTGTGTTTTTTTTCACTCTTTAGTTTTATGTGTTTCTCTGGGAAACCTTAAGACCATAAATGAGCATGTGCAAAGTCTAATTTTTGCTTTGGATAACTTAGGGCACGTTGAATTATCTGATTGGAAATGCTTGGGGCTGGAAGTTTCAGATGTTTACAAATTGCAGAATATTTGCATAAACTTTACTCCTGATACCTCTAGTGCTTTTTAAGCCTCTGGGAAATTGGTACAGGTTGAGGGTGCTTATCCTTAAAATCTGAAATCTGAATTACTAAAATATACCCCCATTTTTTTATTTATTATATTATTTGTTACACTTTATTTTTTTTTTTATATAAAGCTTTTATTTAAAGAATATAAATTTCCAAAGAACAGCTCATGGACCACAATGGCTCCCCCCCCCACAACTTCCCTCCCTCCCCCACCCTCCCCTTTCCCGCTCCCTCTCCCCTTCTGTTCACATCAAGATTCATTTACAATTCTCTTTGTACACAGAAGATCAATTTAGTACATATTACGTAAAGATTTCAATGGTTTGCCCTCACATAGAGACACAAAATGATAATACTGTTGGAGTACTAGTTATAGTATTAATTCACAATGTACAGCACATTAAGGACAGAGATCCTACATGATTTTTTTTTTTTAAAAATTGATTAATTGTCTATGCAATTTCCAGTTTAACACCAAGATTTTTTAATCATTTGCAATTATCTTTATATAAAGAAGATCGATTCAATATATACTATGTAAGGATTTCATCAGTTTGCACCCACTCAGAAACACAAAGTGTAAAAATACTGTTTCAGTTCTAGTAATAGCATCACTTCACATTGGATAACACATTAAGGACAGATCCCTCATGAGACGTAAGTACACAGTGACTCCTGATGTTGATTTAACAATTTGACACTCTTGTTTATGGCGTCAGTAATCTCCCTAGGCTCTGGTCATGAGTTGCCGAGGCTATGGAAGCCTTTAGGGTTAGCCGACTTCGATCTTATTCCCACAGGGCCATAGTCAAAGTGGAAGTTCTCTCCTCCCTTCAGAGAAAGGTACCTCCTTCTTTGATGGCCCCGTTCTTTCCACTGGGATCTCACTCGCAGAGATCTTTCATTTAGGTCTTCTGTTTTTTCCAGAGTGTCTTAGCTTTCCATGCCTAAAATATTCTCATGGGCTCTTGAGCCAGATCTGAATGCCTTAAGGGCTGATTCTGAGGCCAGAGTGCTATTTAGGACATCTGCCATTCTATGAGTCTGCTGTGTATCCTGCTTCCCATGTTGGATCATTCTCTCCCTTTTTCATTCTATCAGTGAGTATTAGCAGACACTAGTCTTGTTTGTGTGATCCCTTTGACTCTTAGACCTATCAGTGTGATCAATTGTGAGCTGAAATTGATCACTTGGACTAGTGAGATGGCCTTGGTACATGCCACCTTGATGGGATTGTATTGGAATCCCCTGGCACACTTCTAACTCCACCATTTGGGGCATTTTTTTTTTTTTTAGTTTGGAGCATTTTGGATATCTTATTCTCTGATTCAGTGTGTTCAACCTGTACTGATCTCCCCAAAACTAAGTTTGCACTACAGGCATGGTTGGCAGATGAAAGAAATTTCTTTGCTCACTCTGTGTGTGTCAGCCTCTAGCAGGAGTTGCTCAAAGGGAAACTTCATTTACTTCTGACAAGTAAAGGAGATAGGGGGAGGGCCTGGTTCTCTAAAGCTGTTTCCCGCAAAAGCAGTTCCCCACGCTTGTTGAGCCCAGGGTAAGGGTAGCGTCCAGGATTTAGAAAAACTGGAGTGAAAGGCCCTTTTTGCACAAGCAGTGTGCATCTGCATACCGTGTGCATCCAAGAAATCTGACCCAGACTCATCTCTCAGCTTACATTGTCGCTGGTAGTGGGGGCTCTCTCAGTGCTGTGTTAAAAGATAAATACCAAGGTCAGTTGAGATTCTCGGCCCATGTTCATGTGCCTTGCTTGCCTAAATCCTTTTCCTTTGGTTACAGTACCCATAAAATTGGATCATAAAACCCATAGCAGCGTTATTCAGAATGGCCCCACATTGTACACAATCCAGAAGTCCATCAGTTGATGATGGGATGTACAAATATTATGAATTGGTACAAAAAATAGTCTGCAACACCAACAGTAACCAAATGACAGTGCTGCTCCCTCTGGATGAACCCCAGAAACAAGTCAAAAGCCAAGTGCAAAAGACTACATAGTGAATACAAAGTGTATGATTCCATGTATGTGAAGTGTCCAGGCAAACCTATGGAGTCAGAAGTAGATTATCAGTGGCCTAGGGACTGACTGCAAATATCTTACTGGGTAATGAAACTGCAAAAACTGTTGTGACAGTTGTTGCACAATTATATAAGTTTATTAAATATCATTTTCTGAACAAAGGATTGTGAACTTGCAAGGGTGAATTTTGTTTGTTTAAATTTTTTTTCATGGCCAGAGAGAGAGAGGGCGAGACAGAGAGACAGATCTTCCATCCACTGGTTCACTCTCCAAATGGCCACAACAGCTGGAGCTGGGCTGATTGGAAGCCAGGAGCCAAGAGTTACTCTGGATCTCCAGAGGCCCAAGGACTTCGGGATTCTCCACAGCTTTCCCAGGCTAACAGCAGAGAGCTGGATCGGAAGTAGAGCAGCAGGCCAGGAACCAAACTGGTGCCCATCTTTATAGGATGCTGTCACCTCAGACAGAGGCTTAACTTACTGCACCACAGGGCCACACACCCCCCCACACACACATAAAGGGTGCATTTTATCATATGCAAATTGTGCCTTAATAGCACTGTTAAAAAAGGGACAAAGAAACTGAATCAGGGTCCATAGAGAATCTCTGGAGAACTTAGTTTAGTGATAAGGATAAAATAGAGTGAAAGTCAAATTTAAGTTTACAATCCATTAAAATTTTTATGATTTTTGTCCTCTTTCTAGAACTTACTGAGTAAAAGGCAAAACATTTTTGAGCATCTAGCACAAAAATAAATTTGCAGTAAAATAGAAAGTTTTATTCATTTAGAATTCTGTAGTGAGCTTATTTCCCTTGAATATGATAGACTGAATATCTAACTTTAAAAATAAATTAGGTCTTTACACTTCATTTAATATTCATGTCTTCAGATGAAAATGTTTAAGAGGAAGTCGCAGCCTGTTACCAGATTCACGCATAGGGGTGATCTGAACAGTGTGGAGGAAGTGGGCCTGTGTAGATAATTCACATGCCTCTTTATAGTCAATAACCCAATTACATCATGTTCTGCCCTTAAATTGTTATTTAATTCTGTTTTGTAAGACACACAGGACATTCATTTATTATTTCCCTGTTTCGCACATTAGGTGTATGGCCATTAAGTCCAAATCATGTAGCCTTCAGATAGCTGGCATGTGCCTCGCACGGTTCTTCTGTATGTGGGATTCTGCATGATCCTTTTATTCTGCAGCCCTTGTTTGAAATAACATGTTTAACAAGTACTGATTAATTCTGTGGAGCCAATGGTAGATGTCACACCTGAGTTCTTAAACAGTTACATTACTCTACCTGATAAGATGCTTTTAATATTTTACAATAAGCCAGAGCCGCATGCAAGTAACAGGGTTTGAAATGTGGCGTGGGACTGAAGTCTTGTAATGGTCTCTGCCACGTGTCACCAGGCACCTTCCAGTGAGCAGATGGAAAAGAGAGTGATCTCACACACACACTCACAACACCTGTTTAGAAATAATGGTTCTGAGTGGGCATTTGTCACTCCTGGCTTCGAGCTTTGTGAAGAAAAATTAGGAATGTATTATAGATTATTTAACTACTGTACTGGCTGGCCATATATCAAAGCAAAAGAAGAGAGCCACACTGCTGCTTTTACGAAGGTGTGACTGGGCTCTGAAGTAGCTCCAGGTTATGCACCCTTAGGAGTACTCTAAATGATGCAGCCCCTTACGTCTCAGTCCCTTTGCTGCAGATTCAACAATTCAGTGCTAAAGAAAGACTCGCCTAAAGCCCAGGAATCCATTCTCATGCTTTTTAATTCTTTAAAAATTTAAAGATACGTTGGTTCTGATTGAAAGATATCTCTATTCTTAGTGTAATTGTATTTTGTATTTTATATACTGTCTGGTGCCTTCCCCTCACTGAATGCATTTCTACTTTGAACAGCACCATGGTTCCACTTTCTGGCTGTCTTGAGGATTTATGTTCCTCACATGTGGCTGTGGGAATTTTCTTAGGAAGGCTGAACATCGAGCCCGGGGACTTCATTTTGGGTCTGTGGCCCTCCTGTTTTCACTTCCTGCTGTCTGTGTTCAGTAACTGGGGTACTGACAGCAGGGAAACATGGGTACCTTTTCCAGAAAGCAGTTTGACTGGTAACTAGGTAAACATTTCTCTGGTTGTGTTTGTTTTGTTTTCAAGACAATTGTGTTTTTTGTTTTTTGTTTTTTGTTTTTTTTTTTTTTGCCTTAGGAGGTATAGTGAGGTGAGTAGGGTGGACTTACATAAATCACATGCATTGACAAGTGTGTAGACACTTATCAGAGCTCTCTGCACACATGCTGAATACTGCATTCTGTCTGTTGTGCAAGCCTGGCACCATGTGTTGTTAAAGACCAGAAAGCAAGTAAATTTGTTGGAACTCTTCTTCCCTCCTCATGTGATAAAGGAGAAAAAAAAAAAAAAACAAGGCAGCTTCAGTTTTTCTATGAAACAGCAGATTTTTAAATTTTGTTGTATGAAATTGTATGTAAATCCTTTCCATTTAAGGTTAAACATCCTAAAAGTAGAAGCCTATGATTTTCATTGTTGAATTCCCTTGTCTGAAATAAATACACAGATAGCTCCCAGAATATGACATGTGAAGAAATTATTGTTCTTTTACAACAGGTTTTTACCTGTGTTCATGTTCACTTCTCATGTAGACATAATATACATAAACATGTATGCTACTTTTTTTAATTAAAAAACAGTTATATTCACATCACAGAGCGAGGGATTCATGAAAATGATCATAACGTGGGAAGAGAAGAGTATTTATTAGTATGACTCAGTGAAGCAGTGTTTGTAACTTGAACTGAATGTGTGACATCCACACAAATAAGAGAAAGTATTCAATAGTTGACTTTCTGAGATTGAATTATTCCCCTTATCGTGATTTCCAGTTCCCTCATTTCATTGCTAATATTAGGTTGTCAGTGTTTTGTATGGCCGAGTAATAGTCCATCGTGTATATATACCACATTTTCTTTATCCAGTCATCAGCTGATGGACATCTAGATTTTTTTCTTCAAAATTTATTTATTTAGTTTGAAAATGAGAATTTCACAGAGAGAGAGAGAGAGAGAGAGAGAGAGACGGGGTGTGAGAGAAAGAGAGAGATATTTCACTCCTTGTTTATTGGTCAGGGCTGGGCCAGGCCATTAGTGGAGAGCTGGATCAGAACTGGAACAGTCAGGACATGAAATGCCCATATGGGATGCAGGCATCACAAGTGGTGACCAAGCACACTACACCAGAGTGGTGGCCCCAATCTAGGCTAAGTCTGTAGTTCTGCTATTGTGATGTGAGCTGCTATGAACATGGAAGTGATTATACATCCTTTCTGTTCTGATCTAGTTCCTTTGGATATATCCCCAGGAATGGAATAGCTGGGCCATATGATAGACTTATTTTTAGGTTTGTTAGAGATCTTCATACCATTTTCCATAATGGTTTTACCAATTTGCATTCCCACCAGCTGTATTTTAGGTTTGTTAGAGATCTTCATACCATTTTCCATAATGATTTTACCAATTTGCATTCCCACCAGCAGTATATTAGGGCACCTTTTTCTCTACAACCTCACCAGCATTTGTAATTTTTTTGATTTTTGGATAATAGCCATTCTGACTGGAGTGTGGTAATAACTCATTGTGGTTTTTATGCACACTTGCCTGACAGCTTGTAATCTAGAGCATTTTTTTCATGTGCTTTTTGGCCATTTGTATTTCATCCTTTAAAAAATGTCTACTCCTAACTTCCCCCCATTTCTTAACTGGATTATTTCTGTTGTTTTTGTTGAGTTACCTGGGCTCCCAATATATTCTGGATGTTAATGCTTTAATGCATTTGCTCCCACCATTTGGTTGCCTTTTCACTTTGTTAATTGTTTCCTTTGCTGTGCAGAAGCTTTGTAGCTTGGTGTAATCTGTTCATCTATTTTTTGCTTCTATTGCATGTGTTTCCAGAATCTTATCCAAGAAATCAGTCTAGGCCAATGTCTTGCAGCATTTCCCCTGTTTTACTCTAGTAATTTGATATTTTCAGTTCTTAGTTTTAGATCCTTGATCAATTGTGAGTTCTACATGGTATACAGTAGGCATCTTGTTTCAAACTTCTGCATGTGGAAATCTAATTTTCCCAGCATCATTTGTTGAAGTGACTGTCTTTTCATCAGGGAGTGATTATAGTGCACTTGTCAAGGATTGTAGATGTGTGGTTTAATTTCTGGGGTTTCTATTCTGTTTCATTGGTCTACATGTCTTATTTTAGTGCCAGTAACAGACTGTTTTACTTACAGCTGCCCAGTAGTGTGTCTCGAAATCTGGTATTGTGAAACTTCTGGCTTTGTTTTAATTGTTTAAGATAGCTTTGGCTGTTCAGGTCTTTTGTGTTTTGATATGCATTTTATGAATTTTTTTCTAGTTCTGTGAAGAATGTCCTTGGAATTTGGATATGTCATCTTTGAGTAGATAAATTTGTTTTATGCCTACTTTTCACAGTGTACAACCATTCTAGGATCCTTATTTTTTCTTTATATTTATTTTTATTTGAAAGGCAAAATGACAGGTAGAAAGGGAGAGACAGAAACAGAGAGATAATCCATCTGCTGCGTCATTCCCCTTAAGTCTGTAACAACCAGGACTGTTTTGGCCAAGGCAAAGCTGGGAGAGTGGCAGGTGCTCAAGCACTTGGACTGTCATCTGCTGCCTCCCAGACACATCAGCAGGAAGCTGGATTGCAAGCAGAGACAGGACTACTTCCTAGGCACTTCATATGGGATGTGATAGCTTAACCAGCACAGTACCCAATCCTAGGGTCCTTCTTTGGTGTAGGTGTTTCTGCACCCTCGTTATCTGTGGTCCATCTGAGTACCAACCCCCAAGCCACTTGATGACTCTGTGGTCACCTTCCTCCCAAGTACTGAGTTTCTTTCTGGGTCAGTTCATTAGTAGCCTTCTCTTTCTGACACCCAGATGGTCTATTTCCTTCTTGATGAAACTCAAATGTGCATGATGAGAGAAGTTTCATGTAACCAAGGCTGTGCAGAGTGGTAGATTATGAGGAACAAGTCTCCCCAGTCCTTTGTCATTTATCTATGCTTTCTCTAAATATTCAGAAGGACCTTACTTAGAAATGAACAGACTTTAATTATTGTCACTCCATGATTATCATACAGAAGCAAGTGACAATAAAACAGGTTGATAGTGAAGATTGATTTCAAATAAAGATTAAAAGGATATTGGATTGGTAGTAGAGGTAACCTCATATTTACATGTCATCATGTTAAATAAGAGTTGATGTTCTAAAATTGATTATTTTGGGGCCATATTAAGATCCCTGCACATACACACATGTTGATAGTCAATATTGCAACACAATGGATTAGCATATCAACCCAAGATTTTTTAAATCCCTTGCAGTAGAAATTGACTCACCAATCTGCAACCCTGACAAGTTTTATTGGGGACTTTTTCATGAGCACAGGGAGACAACACTGGGGAAGAGGTTCCACCAACTGACCTCCCCCTGGGAGATGAACAGGAGTTTTTATTCAAGTTGGGAAGTGTGGCTGTATTCTCTTGGTCTTTGCCTTGTTCCCCACCTCCCCTCCGTACAAATAGCAGTTCAGTTTGCCCTCAGTGCCCCATGCAGCTACAAAAGCTTCTTCAGGATGCAGTGTGGTTAACAACACGATGTTGCTCAGTGTCTCCTCCCTAGGAAGGCCGTACATTGATCATAGTGTGTTATTCTGGGCATGCATACAGGTCGGGGAAGTCCCTAATGGGGCAGTGGAGGGGAGGGGTATCTTCTGTGATTTGGATCTGGATGCTTCTGACTCCCAGTTGGTTTGCAGCCAGGGACAGATGGTAGTCAGTTTGGGAGGCTTCTGTTGTAGCAACTCCTGTTTGTATCCTGTATCATGTCAGTGGCAAATGCTCTAGTCCTCAAGGAAGATGCTATTTGACATAAACCAGGACATGTATTTCACAGGGTTGAGGATTAAGTCTTATCTCTTCACTTAACTTCAAGGAATTCTAAGCTCATCACAACTCATTTTTTGTTATTATTAGAAAACAACAGACTTTATTTCACACTTCAATATCTACTGACTTAATTCAGCATCTGTGCTTTCCACGAACTCAGAACAAGCCAAGGAATGAGTTCTCATTAGCAAGCAACTTAACTTTTGGGTTCTTCCCCATCATATATGTAATAAATACCTACTAGCAAATACCTATCTATCTATCTTTCGATGTAATGAATCTATATAGATATGAATGAATGTACCTCATTGTTCAATATTTTAAGTCTTTTAGTTATTATAATTTGTTTTAACCATACACTTTGGGAAGAACTAAACTTTAATGATAGTGAGTTTTATAGCAAGATTATAACCATGGAAATAAAGTTCTAAATAATAGGAAGAACATGTTGCTTCCTTGCATGATACCATCTCTACTATATTTTATTTTCTTTGGTAGTGTGGCAGACAAGATTAAGCTCAGGGAAAATTTTTATGAAAATGATTTTTATCTCCTCAAATTCCAAAGCCCCAAGTGGTGGTAGCTTTTCTGATTCTTCACCTTATAATAGTCTCACTGCCATTTTAAATTAATTTTAAATTAATTCTGTATTAAAATCTGTGACACATAAGATACTGCAAGGGTTTTTTTTTTTTACATCAACAGCTTTAACATGTTTCATGCAGTATGGAAAGAGAAATATGATAAACACACATAATACTGCATTTATTTGCTTATTTTTAATGAACTAAGAATGACTAAAAGCAAGAACAGTCCTACAAGTAGAAAACAACAAAGCCTGTGATTGTGGCTTTGGGACTCGTAGAAGGAGTGTGCATTTTTCCCTTGTGACTTCTTTGGTGTATTACTAGTAACTGTATGCCTTTTGGATGGAGACATCTTAATCTCTAGCCCACTCGGTTTGTGCTCTCTATGTGAATTTATTGTGAGCACTTGTAGTGTCTTCAGCTCAAGTTCAGGTAACAGTGTTTGGAATTAGCAGTGCTGTGAAAATGAAGACTTGGTTTAAAAATGATCTCTTCTTGGCCGGCGCCGTGGCTCAACAGGCTAATCCTCCGCCTTGCGGCGCCGGCACACCGGGTTCTAGTCCCGGTCGGGGCGCCGGATTCTATCCCGGTTGCCCCTCTTCCAGGCCAGCCCTCTGCTGTGGCCCGGGAGGGCAGTGGAGGATGGCCCAGGTGCTTGGGCCCTGCACCCCATGGGGAGACCAGGAAAAGCACCTGGCTCCTGGCTCCTGCCATCAGATGAGCGCGGTGCGCCGGCCGCAGCGCGCTGTCTGCGGCGGCCATTGGAGGGTGAACCAACGGCAACGGAAGACCTTTCTCTCTGTCTCTCTCTCACTGTCCACTCTGCCTGTAAAAAAAAAAAAAAAAAAAAAAAAAAAAAAAATCTCTTCTTTTGTATAGCTCAAAATACTGCAAATCTATTGGAAATTATTCTAGAGTATACTTGAGGTGGCATTTCTTTTTAACTGTAAAAATCATTACAGTACATTTTAGTATCTAAATCAAAAATGTGGTGAATATTACAGAATATGTCCTGGCAGTGTAAAATGAACTCTAGAGACTTCCGTGTGACATCAGAGGGTTTCTTTCCTAGGTAGTGCTTTAGTAGACCTGAATGTATGAATGGAAGACTGGCTTGGGGCTCTCCAGATAGAATGCAGAGGCCTGGGGTTCAAAATCTGTTCATCGCTCACTAGCTGTGTGTACTTAGGCCAGTTACTGAACTTGCATAATCTCCTTAATTTCGATGTCTGCGAAGTAGGAATAACAATGCCTACTTCTTAATGAGGATTAACTGAGGATGATTTCTATACAGTTCCTATCTAACCCCACACCCCGACTAAGCGTCCAGCAAACGCTAGCTAATCTTGTTACTACGTATCTCTAGTATCTACAATATTTGTCCTCTGAAAAGCTTGAGACTTAGCACAGGGCTGCCAAGTAGAGAGGGGAAGGAAATGCCCATGTGAGCAAAGAGCAAGCGGCTTGGAAATGTCAGACAGTGACATTATAACAAGCCACGTTTAATTTTGCTCCTGTTCCTAATGAAAGAGTCTAATGGGATGGAGAGACGTACAGGGCAGATAGATGGTGCAGGTTCACACATGGGGGCACACAGGCAGGGCTTTCCAGAGTGCCTGACAGCTGGCCCCATTCCATGTCTGCCAGAGTCAACAGAAAAGCGAATCACATTTGTATTTTCATTTAATGTGGCCTTTGGGTCAGAATATTCTATAACCTGCTGAGCTAAGTACTGGTCCTACTCAATGTTTCTGTGTAGCACAGTCACCATTCTTCATCTGAACCAGCGCCTGCAGAGACATCTCCATGCCTTTGCTGGAATAATGGATGATGCTTGTGTTTCTCAGATAGAACGTTGTCACTAAGGGTATTTCGTGTAGTGAAATAGTGTTGCTGGTATATGTACTTCAGTTGGTTTCCTTTGTGAATTCATAAACCATATGGGAATTTGAATAACTTGAAATGGGAACTTTGATAGAAAGCCTTCTTACCCGACTTTCATTTATGGAAGAAAGATTCTTCTCTGCAACCAATTCATCTAACGCCAGCTGTTGACTAAAATCAAATATTTTTACCCATGGCTCTCTTCCGAGTAGGTGCTTTCCCAAAATTTGTATGTCTTGTTGTCTCTGGAGAGGATAGGTATTTTCAGCTTCTCTGATGCCTGAGCCTCTTACATTCTCTGTAAAATTGCACATTGCCCTGCACTGTTCGTGATTTCTTATGGTAGCAAGACATGACTCCTTTATTTACTAAGCCAGTACAAATTAGAAAACTCAAATGTATACTTTCTTCTTTATATCATCTTAGGTGTTCAATTTCTGTGTTACAGTATCATAGGAAATTTGTAACATCAGAGCTGAGACATCAGTTCTGATATTGTGCGATGCATAAAAGCCTGGTCACACACACCAAGACATACACACATAGGCACACATGCACACACATCGGAGGATGGAGAGAATGAATGCGAATTACAGTTATTTTAATTGATATGGAACTTTAGTTTTCCCCACTGTTACTTTTGAGTAGTTAGGATGAAAAACATCACGTTAGAGACTGTAAATGATGGAGATGTTTCTGTCTTTAGTTTTTGTTTTCAGTTTTTGAGATAACATATTTTAAAATTACACTGCTGTAAAAAGTTTAAAAAGTAAAAACAAAAAGACTCTCATTTTGTGGAAATATAGACAGTATAAAATAATTGAATGGAAAAATGACCATTTGAACCATATACAGTAAATTTTAAAGTAATCACAGATCATTAAAACCTTAGTAATATAACGTTCTTAACCATTGGTTTGACAAAGTTGCAAAACAGAATTTTACCAAACTGTTTGCTGCAACACTGATACATACAGATATTTCTTCATTTTCTCTCTCTCTCTTTTTTTAAATTTTAGCTCCTACGTACAAGGGAGGACACGTGGTATTTGTCTTTCTGGGTCTGGCTTATTTCACTCAACATCCTGTCTGAGTTGCTTCCATTTTGTTACAGATGATACAGTTTCATGTTTTATAGCTGACAAATATTCCATTGGGTATATATACCACATTTTTATCCATTTTTCTGATGATGGACACCTTGGTTGGTTCCAAATTTTGGCTATTGTAAACAGTGCTGCTATGAACATGGTGGTGCATTGATTGTATCTTTGATACATTATGTTTAAGTTTTTGGGGTATATACCCAGCGTGCAATTGCTGGGTCATATGGCAAGTCTATTTCTAGTTTTTTAAAAAATCTCCACACTGTTTTCCACAGTGGCTGTGCTAATTTACCTTCCCACCAACAATGTGTAAGTTTTTCCTTTGTCACCAGCATTTGTTGCTCTCTGTGTTTTGCATTTTAGCCATTCTGAGAAGGGTGTGGTGATATCTCCTTGTGGTTTTGTTTTCATTTCCCTGATGGTTAGCAATGTTGAGCGTTTTCTCATATATTTGTTGGCCATTTGTATTTATTTTTTTAAGAACTGGCAACAGGAGTCCTTTGCCTTTACTCGACTGGATTGGTTGATTTCTGTTGTTGAGTTTTTTAAGTTGCTGATATATTCAAATATTAATCCTTTGTCAGGTGGTTTGCAGATATTTTTTCCCATTCTTTTGGATGTCTCTTCATTCTGTGGCTTTTTTCCTTTTGCTGTGCAAAAGCTTCTGAGTTTGTTTTAGTCCCATTTGTTTAGCTTTGATTTTGTTGCTTGTGCTTTGGGGGGCTTATCCAAGGTGTTAACCTCTACACCAATGTCCTGGAAGGTTTCTCCTGTGTTTTCTACCAGCAACTTAATAATCTCAGGTCTTAAACTTAAGTCTTTGCATCTTGAGTTTTGTTTTGTGTATGGTGAGAGGTATGGTTCTTATTTCTTTCTTGCACATATATACTTCCCATTTGCCCCCATCACTTGTTGAAGAGATCCTCCTCACTCCATTGTATGGTCTGAGCAATTCTATTAAAAATCAGTTGGCTGTACCTACAGGATTAATATCGCAGCTCTCTATTCTGTTCTGTTGATCTGTGTATCAGTTTCTATGCCAGTACCAAGCTGTTTTAATTACTGTAGCTTTATTGTATATTTTGAAATAAGGTATTGTGATGTTTCTGGATTGGATTTTCTTCTTCAGGATTGCTTTGGCTATTTGGGGTCTTTTATGATTCTGTATGAATTTTAAGATTTTTTTTCTAATTCTGTAAAGACAGCCATTGGTATTTTAATAGGGATTGCATTGAATTTGTAGATTGCTTTAGATAGTATAGACATTTCAATGATATTAATTCTTTTAATACATAAGCATGGAATATGTTTCCATTTTTGTGTTCTTGATGATTTCTTTTATCAAACTTGATAATTTTCATTGTAAAGATCTTTGACTTCCTTGATTAAATTTATACCTAAGTATTTGAGATTTTTATGGCTATTGTAAATGGGATTCTTTCTTGATTTCCCTTTCTGTAAGTTTATCCCTTATATAAGTTTATCATTAACAGTAGTTTTTTGTATGTTTATTCTGTAACCTACATCTTTGCTGACTTGGCTTATCAGTTCTAAGAGCTTTTTGGTGGAATGTTTAGGGTTATCCACGTACAACATCATGTCACCTACAAACATGGATAATTTGACTTCCTCTTTTCCAGTTTCAATGCCCTTTTTTTTCTTCTCCTTTATTGCTCTTTCTAAAACTTCCAATACTCTATTTTTAAGAGTGGACAACCTTGGCTTTTTCCTGAACTGAGGGGAAATCCTTTCTGTATTCCCCATTCAGTATAATACTGGCTGTTGGTTTGTACATAAAGCCTTTAAATTTGGGGGGAATGTTCTTGTTATACCTAATTTTTGGAGCATTTTTGCCATGAAGGGTGTTGAATTGTGTCAAGTACTTTCTCTGCATCAATTGAGATGACCATATGGTTTTTGTTCTTCTTTCTTTTGATGTGATTTATGACATTTATTGATGGTGAATGTTGAACCACCCTTTCATTTCTGGGATACATCCCACTTGTTTGTGATGTATGATTTTCTGATGTGATTTTGGTTGTGATTTGCTAGTATTTTGCTGAGAATCCTTGCATCAGACCTAAGGATATAAGTCTGTAGTTTTCTCTTTATGTCATGTCTTTGGTATTAGTATCAAAGTAACGCTGGCCTCATTAGAAGAGTTTGGCATCCTTTTCCATATTTTGGAATAGTTTGGAGAGTATTGGAGTTATTTTCTCTTTGAATGTTTAGTAGAATTAAGTGGCAAAGTCGTGAGGTCCCGGACTTTTCCTTGATGGAATACTTTGCATTGCTGCTTCAATCTCATTGCTTTTGATATGTCTGTTTAGATAGTATCTTCTTGATTTAGTTTTGGTAGGTTACATGAATCCAAGAATTTATCCATTTCTTTGAGGTTTCATGTTTATTAGCATATTGTTCTTCATCATAGTTTCTTATGAGTCTTAGTATTTCAGTGGTGTCAGTTGTAATGTCTCATTCATCTCTAATTTTATTTATTTGAGTTTTTCTCTTTTTTCTTTGTTAGTCTGGCTAGAGGTTTATGTATGTTGTTTATCTTCACAAAAAATCAAATTTTTGTTGATCTTTTACATTTTTTTTTAGTTTCTTTTATTTCTGCCCTGATCCTTCTTCTCATCTCATGCTGATTTTGGGTATGATTTGTTCTTGTTTTTGTAAGTCTTCAGGATGCATCATAGATACTTAATTTGAGACATTTCCCTTGTTTGTAATGTAAGCACTGAATGCTACAATCTTGCCTTAATATACTGCTATTCGTGTATTCCAGAGATTTTGATACCTTGTATTTTCAGTTTCATTTATTTCTTGAAAGTTTTAGATTCCGTTTTTAAATTGTTCAATGAACCATTGATTATTCAGTAGCATGGGGAGGTGGGGAGGTGTAGAGGGAGGAAGGGGATATCATTATGTTCCTAGAATTATGTCTACAAATCACAGTGAATCTGTTAAAAACTAATCCAAATAAAAATAAGAAAATCATGGAGATGACGTGTTTCCCACCTTCAGAGTGTTGATAGTCATCATATATCTGTTTGGTATTTGCTGCAGATTACTGATTTATGCAACAATGAAAATTTCAAGTCACTTAACAAGTAAGTGAAAGATCGATAAATCTGTGGCTCCCTCAGGCCTGGGTACCTGAACAGACCAAGGCTGTCTAATGCGCCATTGTGTCACTCTTGGCTTAGTATTAAGTTTGCTCTAATTACATTCAGTACTCAGACGTTACTTCAGGAATATCCGTGGCCAAAAGGAGGTAACTATGTGGTTTGTAGCTCTTTGGTGTTTTCTGAAATATACAGAGGAAACTCTCCCCTGCAAACAGCTCTGCAGTCGCCGCTTGTATGCCTTATTGCCCATGGTTGTTAAGAGGAACACTAGAGGAGGAATCAGTTTTTAAAAGTTTACATTCCTCCAAATATGAAGTTAAGCTCAAATTGCAACAAGAAAATCATAATACAGATCTGAATTTGATCAATATGGTTATTTATTATTATTGCAGTATCATTGAAATACAAAATACAAAATATTTATTTTTTAGAGGCAGAAGAAATGACTGCAATCACTATGGTTGTGTAGGAAAGCGTGAAAGTGATAAAAACACTTTAGTCTCCTTATTTATATAATTCTGTAATTTGTCCTTATAATAGCACCTCTCACAGATGCAGACAATTGTTTCTAGGATTATTTGTTGATTTTATGTTGCTGCCTCCATACAGGAAATTTGTAAGCTCAGGAATAATGATAGTTATTCACCTCTGTGCCTTCCCTTATTAAATTAATCTGAAAATGAATAAAGGATTTACAGGAATTGCAGAATTGCCAGTCCAGGTAAAGGGCGTATCATTCAAGCCGTGTGCAAATCGGGAAAATGCAGACAAAGGCATGGATCTTAGGGCAAGTGTGTCAGTCAGCTTTTCATCACTGTAGCATGATACCTACTTCTGCAGGAGGGAGTTTGGTTTTAGCTCACAGGTTTGGAGGTTCACAGTGCAAGATCTGGCAGCACCGTTTGTTCTGCCTTCTGGGGAAACCAGAGGATGGCAGTGACGGATCTTGTGCCGAGGATCACATGGTAAACCAGGATGCCCAGCGTGATTAGGTCCAACTCATTCTCCCGTAACAAACCTTCATGAGAGAACTACCTTCCAAAAGCAGGCCCCTAAGGACCTCCCTTAGGCCCACCTCCGAACACTGGCTGGACTATACTGTCAGCTAATGACTGAGTCCAGGAGCCTTGTCCTACTGAAACCATCGTTGTAAGTGTAGTAGAAGATGGGATGATGGTACAGGACTTGAAATGCCCGGATGCTTTTCAGCAGCCATCAAGGAGAACTGAATGTTTCAGATTTGGACTGTGATGCCAAAAAAGCTTTGCTTGAGTGGGAAATTCTTGGCAATATGTTAGATACACAAGGGAAGAGAGTGCTTCTGGGACTGCTGGCCAGAGTTACTGAGACCCTGATTTGGGGTTAATAGAGGAAGAAAACTGCACTAAATGCATCTCTAGCCATATTAGAAGTGAGGATTGAGAGGACTTTAAGTGAAGGGGGATGCAAGACTGAGGGAAACGTGACAACAGGAGTGCAGAGAGCAGAGGCCTGCAGTGCATGGCTTCTGCGTTTTCAGAGGATGTACACCACAGAGACAGGGCAGGGGGTTTTCCAGCGATGACTTGGTTCCAAATGTGGTTCCCTGAGTTTGTAATGTAAAAGACATTTCAAATTAGAAATTTTGCAGAATAGATGCAAACAAGAATTAAAGAGTTAAATGCAGTTAATTATGAGTAATTCATAGGTGCCTCAAGAAGAATCTAAGATTTCAGAAGTGTATTAAGAATAAGGCTGTGACAGAAGGACAATGGGATATGTTGAAAAGGAAATATTGAACTACACTGACAAATTTTGCCCAACAATTATTTAATTGTTCCCTAATAAGTCTCCTGGCTTTGATCATATATTATAGAACAGAAAAGGGTTTCTGGATGTCTTCCAGTCTTCCATCTTGCTTTCAAGTAGATGGAAATTATAATATTCTGATAGATGAAGTTCAGTTTAATTTAGAAAAAGATATTTTATAAACAGAGTCACTTTATATTTGGATAATAAATGCAAATCTCTGCCAAAAAGTGTTCCCTCTTTTCTTAGAGTGATCACTGACACCCAAGCGTAAGCTTGTTTATTTCTGGTTTGTGACTTGATAGACTGCATTTGACCAATGTATTTGACAGCTAAGCCGTGGCTTAGGTGTAATCCATTGCATTGTCACTTGTCAAGTGCTTTGCTAATCCCATTCTCTGAAAGGCTTGCTAGCATGCACCATTTGAAAAATCTAACTGCCTTCGGCTGATGTCTGGACACTGTCTAAAACTTTGTTTCACGAGCACCTGGAATACGATGCAGGCGCTTGTAAAAGTGTCTGAGTGTTCTGCTCCTCTTAACAACATTTCCTAAAGTGCTTTAAGGGACTAGTGGTTATGAATTTTAAGAGGAAACACTTGTTTAAGTCATTTTGTTTCCAGCGGAAAGTGTGGCAGTGCTGATTTAGGGGTCAGCAGACAAAGCAGTGTGGAGGCCTTTCCCGTTATTCTGCAGAGATGGAACTAAGCACACATCATTCCATATGAGTACACATAGGGCGTTTTGGAGAGGGTGGTGTTAGCAGTGAACTGAAATGGGAAGATCGAGCGAATGATGAGAAGTTTTAGGAACACTTACGTCTATATAGCTTTCTTCTTTGTAAAAATTCTATCAACGATATGCTAACATCCATTGTAAGTATTCAAACAGGGTTTAGAAAATGCTGGTTTCCCCTGTACTCACTGGGTGTTTTTCAGTCATATGCTACTGAGCCTAGTCTGACTGTGTAAGTAACAACTAATATTTACCAGGTGTGTATGGTAGCTTCACATTTGTTGTCTCGCTTTCTCTTCAAAACAACTCTAGGACATAGGGTACTAACACTTTGTTTTAATACATAAGGAATCAGACTTTGGAGATTTGTGGTCCCAGCGTAATAAGAGGCTGACTCAGGATTACACCCGGTTTGGTCCACCACCAGCAGTACGTCCTTCTCCCCACTTCCTTACATTCAGAAACTCACAGTATCTTTCCCCTGAAAGATGTTTTCTGTTAGGAGTGGCATTCCTTTTCTATTTTATCTCAAGAGAATAAGAATCTCTGCCTGCTACTTTAAATTAATTAATTTGATATAGAAAGCCGAAGGTGGCAGTGACTAGGATAGTTCAACCAAACAAATATCTTTAATGAGAAACACCACTGAGAGTTTGATTTTCTTTGGAAGACAGAATTAGCGAGTGCGAGGGTTCAATAGAGAGTTGGTTACTGATGTGCTGGCAAAGGACCAGGTTTTTGAGGTGGGAAGGCAGAGCCGTGGTTTGTAACATTTGCCAGTTTTTTGTGGTTTAAATACTTCCACTCTGTATTATTTCAGGCAGCCAATGTGATATAACTCAATTTGGAAATGGGAAGAGATTAACAGGAGCAAACCATTATATACAATATTTAGCATCCAAAATAAATATAAATGACCCCAAGTATATAGATAATGATAAAATATTAGGAATTGAATTTTGATTGTTTATAAGCATTGCATTTAGTGTGATTAATTGTAAGTTCAATTAATTTAATTTTTAATAATGACTGTACATAGAAATCAGCTCACAAACTCCAGGAAGTTAAACAAGTAAGTTTTGCAAGCATGTTTGAACTGGCTCCAGCATACCACTGGGGTGGACTGAAAGATCTAATTTAAGCCATGTACAGATTTTAACTATCTGGGGAGCGTTTCAGCTCTATTTCAGTATATTCTGTCCTAGTCTTTTGAAGTTTGTCATGTGTATCAGATTTAAGTTAATGAACCTTCAGTACCGTGAGTATTTCCAGGAAGGCTGTCACATGTTTCTTGCTGATTTACATTTATCATTCAGTTTGTGACGTCTGACAGTCAGGGATGCCTGCGTGGTTCGCTCGAGCATGAAGATCCAGAGGCATTTTGCTTCCAAGATGAGTGAAGACAGCAGAGTCTGCTTTGTGGATCAGTCATTTCTACCACTGTCTGTGCGGGATGCGTGATGAATTGGTTTCTGCTTTCACTTCAAAAAAGGATTCCAGCATAAAGGGAACGGAGTCAGTTCAGTCTGTGGCCATTCAGAAAGGTGGCTTACGTTCCTTAATGGTGAGAGTAGATGATGTAACTTGTAATATTGTATTTGGGAGATAGCCCATGATTTGCTGAGTTGTTAGGTCAATAAAATAATTTTCATACTAAACTACAGAAATGCTAATGCCATAGTGTTCCATCCTATTTCCACTGGACTAGTAAATATTTGTTTTCTTACATGAATGATTAGGGCAACTTATTTGTTGATTATATTCTTTATAAGTAAAGCCATAAGAAATTACATTAAAACTTTTTAAGGTTAGTATATTTATTTGAGAGGCAGAGTTACAGAGGGTAAGGAGGAAACAGAAATCTTCCATCCTCTGGTTCACTCCCCAAACGGCTGCACTGACCAGGGCTATGCCAAGCCAAAGCAAGGAGCTTCTTCCAGGTCTCCCACAGAGGAGCTTGAGCCATCTCCACTGCATTCCCACGTGTGTTAGAAGGGGCTGGATTTTTGCAAGTGGAACAGACAGGGCACTAACCTGTGCCCAAATGGGATGCCTGTGTTGTAGGCTCTGTCTTAACCTGCCAGGCCACAAGGCCAGGAGCATAAATTATAACTTACGTTAATGTTCTATGAATAGATTCTTTCAGCATTCTTTCATATTTGTGATACCAGCACTTAATATGTTTATTTTCTTCAAATATCTAAATTTTCTTTAGAATCTGACACTAGGCCTGCAGCTTGCAGATGAAGAGGAAGGGAAAGAAATAAATCATCTAAAATGCAGCTGATCTGGATTCTCAAATGATGTTTAGATCTGCATTCATTTTACATGTTCTAATTCTTTCACTTGGCTTATTTAGATTTGGTTTAAAACTATTTCTTTATGTGTCATATAAAGATCGAGGTAACCAAGTTGAGAGTGTGGATGATTCTGTGCAGGTAAAAATGTACTTTCATCAGGGTCTGTCTGTTCTGTATTGAAATTCCACAAAGATAGGATAAAGTGCACCTGTTGAAAGTGTCCTTTTCATTTATATCTCTGTACATGATAGTGGTCATGATGCTGTGTTTTCAGAATGGCTTTTTACCTCTGCAGTCTTTGTCCTAAGAACACATTTCCTTGTTCTGACTGTAAGGCAAACACGAGACAACTCCCAGTCAAGTGTCATTGTGCCAAGCATCTGACCAGTTATAGACAAAGCCATCAAAATGTGAAAAATAAGGAACATTTGAGAAATTGTAATGTCCAAGACAGACTAAGGAGAAATGAGTGTGTCAACTATTATCTTGGATGGAATCCACTAGCAAAAGGAGGACGTTAGGGGAAAACTGAGGAAATCTCTATGAGACATGAGTATTAGTAATTATATATATTGATCCATTTATCATGACACATTGCTTACTAATGCAAGATGGTATCAGGGAACCTGAGCGTAGAGAATATGGTAACTACTATTTTTTAAGTACATTCTAAAATAAACAAGGTTATTTCAAATACAGCTGTAAATACAACAATGTAGAAATATCCCATTCACTTAATACTTAGCCAACGAGCTAGACCCAACAGTGCACATGAAATATTTACCCATTTCTATAAAACTCAAGGACAGGCAACATTAAGACATTCTGTTGGAAGTCAGGAAGATGGATTCACTTGGGAGAGGCAACAACTAACTAGAAGAGAAACAAGATCCTTTGGGGATGCTGATAATATTCAGACTCTAGGTCTCTGTGTTGGCCACCTTGGTGTGTTCACCTTGGAAAAGCTAACTGAGCTGTGCTTAGGATTTTTTGTGTTTGTCCATGTATGTGTTACACTGTAAAAAAAATTAAAGGGAACAGAAGTCTAGGGTTTTTTCCCCTGGTATTTGCATTGTATCCATTATGATTAAACTCCAAAATTCATTTGTGAAAAATGATTTTTAACAGTTTGCACTCACACAGAAACATAAAGTGTAAAATACTGTTTGAGTACTAGTTATAGCATTAATTCACACTGAATAACACATTAAGGACAGAGATCCTACATGAGAAGTAAGTGCACAGTGACTCCTGATTCCTGATGTTGACTTAACAAATTGACACCCTTCTTTATGCAAACTGTTGAAATCTTTACTTAATATATACTAAATTGATCTTCTGTATATAACGATCATTGAAAATGAATCTTGAAGCAAATGGAATGAGAGAGGGAGTGAGAGATGGGAGGGTTGCGGGTGGGAGGGAAGTTATAAGGGGTAAAAAGCCATTGTAATCCATAAGCTGTACTTTGGAAATTTATATTTATTAAATAAAAGTTAAAAGAAAAATTGTTTTAAAAGAAGGAAAGAGTAAGGAACATCTCATAGTATTAACTCACAAATGTAACATCCAAGTATATGTTGGTGTGTCTTTTCTCTGTCTGAATTTTTTTTTTGTTTTATTTGACAGGTATAGTTATAGACAGTGAGAGAGAGACACAGAGAGAAAGGTCTTCCTTCCATTGGTTCACTCCCCAAATGGCTGCTATGGCCGGCACTGCACCAATCTGAAGCCAGGAGCCAGGAGCTTCCTCCTGGTCTTCCATGCGGGTGCAGGGGCCCAAGCACTTGGGCCATCCTCCACTGCCCTCCTGAGCCACAGCAGAGAGCTGGACTGGAAGAGGAGCAACCGGGACTAGAACCCAGTGCCCATATGGGATGCTGGCACCGCAGATGGAGGATTAACCAAGTGAGCCATGGCGCCATCCCCTGTCGTTTGAATTTTCAACATGAAGCTGTGTCACAATGCACATTCATAGAGAAACAAAGATAGTCTAAAACTAACACAGAAACCCTGTGAGATATAGGAACCAGGGTCTGAAGTCCCCAGCATTGATCACCATTTATTTGATTTTTAACAAGATTTATGATGAAAGTACTTCCCTTATTACTTTTAAATAAAATATGCAACCTTGCATATTTAGGAAAAAAAAAAAAAAACAGAATCCGTATAGTCATTTATCACCATTTGTGCCAATACTCTCTCCCCAGTCCCTTGTGGGCAGTCATCATACACCACCCAGCTCACACTTGTGTGCCTCTGTGGACTGCTGTCCGTACAGGCTGCGTCCAGTCTCACAACACTTTATCCTTCATGTCACAGCCATGTGACTTTTCTAGAGTGATTCTTTGGAATAAGCTGCTTTGACGGCCCCTCTGCATGGTCTTGGTAAAATGTCAACCTTTAAAGAGGATAGTGGCGCAGACACTCAACAGCTTCCTCCTTTCCTTCCTCAATAAAAGAACATCTGGCCGGCGCCGCAGCTCAACAAGCTAATCCTCCACCTAGTGGCGCCGGCACACCAGGTTCTAGTCCCGGTCGGGGCGCCGGACTCTGTCCCGGTTGCCCCTCTTCCAGGCCAGCTCTCTGCTGTGGCCCGGGTGTGCAGTGGAGGATGGCCCAAGTGCTTGGGCCCTGCACCCCATGGGAGACCAGGAGAAGCACCTGGCTCCTGCCTTTGGATCAGTGCAGTGTGCTCACCGCAGCGCGCCAGCCATGGTGGCCATTGGAGGGTGAACCAACGGCAAAAGGAAGACCTTTATCTCTGTCTCTCTCTCTCTCACTGTCCACTCTGCCTGTAAAAAAAAAAAAAGAAGCTCCTGGCTCCTGGCTTTGGATCAGCGCAGTGCGCTGGCTGCAGCAGCCTTTGGAGGGTGAACCAACGGCAAAGGAAGACCTTTCTCTCTCTCTCTCTCACTGTCCACTCTGCCTGTGTGTGGGGGGGGGGACATCTGAATGTTATCTGGGCAGATGGCCACTCTCTTGTGTAACTAAAAATGTGAATTATAATGTAGGTGTAGCCAATGAAGACACACCATGGTTTAAATTTCTATGAGATATCTTTACAGGAGATTTTGTTCTATTGCTCCTTCATCCTTACTACTGCTTGGCATCCAGACTCGATGGCTGGAGCAGCCATCTGGGCTGCAAGGTGGAAGATGCACACTGAAAATGTACTGGACTGCCGTTTATGTAGGAAAAATACAGACTTCTCATTCATTTAAATTTCTTTCTCTTTGATTGTTCAATCTAATGGCCTTCATTCAATCATTACTCCTTTGCATGAGGAAAGATAACATTTGTCTTTTTCTCCTGATATGTAATACATGATAGTTGCCCCAAAAAGTGTTTGTTGAAATTAATTGCAAGGAAATATTACCTCACGTATAGATATAATTTCAGAGACAAATCTTAGAGCTAAAAGAGTCTTCTCAAACTCCTCTGTCCCCACTGGCTCAGGAGTTGAAAACAGGGAGAAGGGGTTTATAAGAAATACAATAGAAGGAAAAGGAAAACTTCAAACTTTATGAATACCTTCATAGAGAATGCACTCATTACAAAAATATGATTCTATGAAAATATGTCATTAAAATAATCTTCATATGATCAATGTTTTATGATCATATTTAAAACTACAGTAAGAGAACTGGGAGGTAAAGATCCAGGGAAAGGCATAAAAGACAAGGATGAAACTGGGGTCTCAAGGGTGGGTAAAAACAGTGTAGGATCAGTGCAGGAACCTTGTCACTGTGCGGGATTTTTCAGAAAGAGAATAAAGGCATGGAGTGAAAGGAATTATCAAAAATGCATTGCATGAGCACATCTGAAATGAAAGTAAATGACACGTAATATGTATGAACACTTACAGAGGTATGCTGATTTTTGTTGTTTATCTTATATATATTATTCATATTATTATTATTTATATTATTCATCATATTCACCAGCATATATGCTGCCCACCAGGGAGAAAAGTTCAATAAGATAATGTTTCCGATGGTCATCTCCCCCCCACCCCCATTTCCCTGTCACTTTGTTCACATACTGTTTGTGTTAACTCTGGGCCATGATAATAATGAATACTCAGTAATGTGGTATTTTAGTCACCTGATAATAAATGTTCAGTTTCTCTTTGTTATTGTGTCTATTGGCTAGCTGACATCAAGTCTATAAAAGTTACTTGCATAAATGAAGTTATAGAAATGTAGGGATTTTCAATAATTGACTTTTAAGAAAACAGATTTGTATGGTACCTAAAAGCTTAGTGTAAAAAGAAAACATGACAGTAGATGATCTTTTTTATTACAGATAAACATAGAAGCTTTGTATTTATATAAGTAAGTTGAAGGAGGAAACGGGAGCAGAAGTAGTAGTTGAGAAAGACTTGAGAACCAACATAGTGCTTCTTTATGTCCCTGATGTATGTAATATGTTTTATATAAAAAGTATCAAAACTCAGGGATATGGTCTTTAGGGTCTGTCCATTAAAATCACCTAGTTTCAGACATAAAACCATCAACCCATGCAACTCCATGACCCATGCAAATTTGGAGGATACTGATCCACAGTTGGTTTTCATCTTCAGTTGCCATAGCCATCATGAACAAAGCAGTCAACCGAATGGAGTTCAGATTGTATGACTAATTTAAAGTTGTCTTTGGCTCAATTGTCAGCCGATTTCTCACAACACCACTTTTCTTAGTGGATGTAAAAATAGTGCCAGTTTTGTAGTCATAATCTCTCCTGTTACATTTAAGCTGCAAAGGAACTATGAAACTTTTTGCTGAAATATGTATCAAACATAACAGAATAGGGGGAAAGTGGTTGTGCAAGTGGATATATCTAAAATACAATATAATTATAACTACAAAGAAGCTATGATATGGGCATGATTTATATATGCCTTTGACAAAGTAGTTTTTTACTAGTTTAAAATTTTTTCACTTTTATAAAAATATTTGTGTCCATTATAAAAAAATAAGCAATTTAAAAAAATGATTATTGGCTTGATATCATACAAAAGGAATATTTTGTACTTAGAATTTCTATATTAAACTGGGAATGTACTGTCGAATTGCTGTCTGTGCAAAGAGTAAAGTCACTATTCCTGCAGGCCCCTTTCAGAAAAAAAAAAAAACACTTCTTAATGCTTTTGGTAGAAGCTACAGAGTTGAATAAAATAACTTAGCATTTTATTCTTTTTGATTGTAGAATGAAAAATATCTGCATTCACTTTTGTAGTAGCCAAGTAATTTTGTTAAAAGCCTGGATTATTTGAATGGAGGTTGTGTGTATATGGAAACACCCCTCCACCATCACAGAACCAAACTTGCACTTGGTCATCTGCAGAAGGCTTAGTAAAGTTCGTCACTGTTTTGCTTACGGGGCTATAAAAATGAACTAGAATTTGGCTGCACATATTTTCTTGTTTGAAGGAGAAAAAATAATTAATACCCTTCTTGCCAGCCCAGGTCAAATCAATTAAGGAGAAACTTGAGAGTAAGCAGTTTGAGGCAAAATGCACCTAAGTTTCTGATAAAAGGCAGCGTGAAGGATGACTTTTATATGCTGTGGTGTGCTCGAGCCAGCTCACAGGGACTTGTGAGGGCTGATTTTCAGAACATTTTCCAAGTTCTTTGTTCAGTAGTGTCATGTTGAGACCTTGAACTCAGCGGGCGTGGGTGTATTTGCATCATGAGAATTAGTAAATTACACACATCAGAGACTTTTTTTTCCTCTGAAGAGTCAGTTGTTGAACACTTAAGAGAATACCACTGTCTCACAGCTTATTTGAGTACAAATACTGAATCCCAGGGCGATCTACTCCATCCTACAAGGTGAATGCTCAAAGAAGCTGTTCTGGCACTGCAGCCGACCAGAGTGTTCTGTGGAGGTGCTTGCCATGAGAGGAAGGCAGAGGAGACGCTTTAACTGGGTGTGCTCTTTGCATACTTTCCTACGCATCTTTCCCCTCCCCAGGTGTGGAAGTGAGGATGTGGAAATAGTACTCCCACTTGGGAAGAAACATTAGCAGTGTGAATATGTATTTCCCCCAACAGTCACCTCCAACACTCTGCTTTTTGTTTTCTTTTCTTTTGGACTTAGGGACTTAAGGGACTGGACTTTAATCACCAGGGTGAGTTTTTCCCTCGCATGGGGACAGCCTCTTGTTTCCTGCTGCCTCATAAGGTTGCTATGCTAGTACCCCACATTGTTTCTTTGGGTGCCTTTCTGGCAGTACTGATGATAGGTTATTTTTGTTCTCGGCAAGCTCTGCATACCAGACACATGTTTGAAAATGAAATGTTAGTAGATGTAAATTGTCGCACAGTGTTTATTCCCACAGTACGTGTTGTGCTGAGAAGCCCATGGATGTGTTGGTATGAGTGCCTGCCCATTTTATGGACTCCAGTCACACCTAGGTTCACAGGGTTTGGACGTCTCTGCAGCTGCTCTGATAGTGTCCCGTGGCTGGTCAGACACGTGTTCTGCAGTGTAGTTCTTCACGGAACCACGCATAGGAAGTATCCAGGCGCTTGAGGCCAAAGTGAGACAAATGGGAAATGCCTGTGTCCTCAGAAAGCACTGAAATTGTTCCAAACAATACAATAATTACACCAATTCCAAAGGCTTTCTGCATTGAATTCTGAGAATTTATTTGCTAGCCTCTTTCTCATCCCACATTATTTCCATTCACATTGTCTAGCAGGGTCCTTGCAGTTTGATTGACAGACAAAAATATATTCCAGTAATACATATCATATGGAACACCAAAAGATTAAAATAGAAGATATGTCACTCCAGTAATGAAATGACCAACAGTGAGATGCCAAAGTTCGTATAAAAATAAACTCACATTTTGTAATTATTTGAGAATAATTTGAAAATTAACTTTCTCAATTAAAATCCAGAAATATAGTCGGAAATGAAGGTATTTCCCTTTTTCCTTAAAAAACTATGAAGAAATTCTAGTCCTTTCCGGTTCTGCTGTTCCCAGTGGTCAGAATTGTGGCCTTTGGGCTGTTGAGCTGGGTTTACTCTTGCTCTCCCTTGCACTCTGACTCTGGAAAAGGAGCGGTACTTCGAAGGTCTCAGCAGTTTTATTATAGGAAAGCATTCTTGAAGCTTGCTTTATTCATTGGCATTTTTGTTTCTTTTACTTATTTAAAGGCAGAGAGAGAGAGAGTTTTATCCACTGGTTCACTCCCCACATGTCCACCACATCCAAGACTGAAGCAGAGGGGCCATGAATTCCACCCAGGGCTCCCCCATGAGTGTCAGGGACTCACCTCCTGCCTCCCAGGATGTGCCTTAGCACGGAGCTGAACCAAAACCTGAGGCAAGGCTTGATCCCCAGCACTCTGCTATGGGTTGGGGGCAACCCAAGAGGCAGCTTAACACACTGTTCCACCGTGCTTGCCCCTGGAGAGTTAAGCACAGAATTATCATAAGCTCTGGCTCCTGAGCCAATTTGTTTCTGAGACCCAGCAGTAGGGCTGCTCAAAGACCGTTTTTATTTTTATGCGTTTCTTTGTTGACTGTATTTCATTGTCAGAAGATTATTTTGCAAGAAATGTTCAACAGATCTTGTAGTGTGTGTTATTAGCTCCTTAGGCATTGCTGTCATTTGTCTCTATACTTGAAGGATAATTTCTTGGTTTTAAAGTGCCTTCCTAATACGTATTCTCCATCAGAATCAGTAGACACTCTGTTCCATCCTCCGGGTTGGTGATTATTGTGTGTGTTGTATTCCTTAAGCAACTGGAAGTTTGAAAGGATCTTTATCTGTTGGGGTTGTCCTTGGCCAGCAGCTTGGCTGGGCTGATATTCTTGAGTCAGAGACACAGAGTGACATGTGACGGGAAGAGAGTTTAACTGGTAAATGTTGGAGAATGGACCCCTGAGCCAGATCGCTTATGTTTAAGAGCTGACAGATACCACAGTTGAAATTCACTGGACTCTGGATCCTGAGCTAGTCATGAAGGAGCTGGGATAAAACCCAGGTCCTCCTACCTACAGCCCCAGCCCTTCTCACTGCTCCTGTGGCCATTTGCATTTTCAATATCGCCTCTCCCAGGCCGTGTGCAGCCTTCAGCAGACATGTGCGTTTCATTCATCAACTCATTCAGAACTTACATGAAGCTAGCCTGAGGGCTATAAATACATTAATAGCTTTAGGCAAAACAAGTGTTTTACAGTAAACTTAACAACTTTCTATCTTCCAGTACCCAGACATAAATTTTATAGTTATTTAAAATTTGAAATTGTGTTTCTTATGAACAGTTTTTATTGTCATCAACACATTTTCAGTAATGTGATATTAGTGGCAGCATATTTTGTTAACTCTAGTTTCTTTTCATTGACAGACATCACTGTGAAGGAATCGTGCTATGCTGCCCTTTCTGTTTATTTGTTTTCTTAACAGAGGATGTGCACTTTAATAATGTCACATATTACAAAATTAAAATGTTCAAAACATGTACATGGTAAAAGCAAGACAATATATTTTGCAGGCTTTGTACTTGTTAGCACATCAGGATAGTTTAGGATCAGTACTGGTCTGATATAAAGCCCATCCCTTTTTATTTTATTTTTTGTAGCTGATGGTACAAGAGTACTTCAAGAAATTAATGGAAAATGGCATTAAAAGATCAGATCATCTTCATGAGAAAAAGTTGAGATTGCCAAGTGTTTAATGCCATTAAATGTGTTAACGGCATCTGTTTGAGAAGAAAATGTTTAAATAGGAAGTTATTGTAAATTACCAAGAATTTCTAGACATTATCCTCTAATTATTGATTTTGAAATGAGTCGTATATTCACAAATATTCCACATATTAAATTGTTAAATATCAAAATGTTTTGTCCACATTCATAATTTTGTGTTGTATGACATTTTAAATTAATAATAACTGAAAGTTATAATTATTCTATCTTTTCTTTTAAATTAGATTCCAGTAAAAGAAAAAGTATTACTTTGAAAGAAGAAAAAGTATTTCTGAGTTTTATAGTGTATGACAAATATATGCTAATTAATTTTCTAAGAATAATAATTTGTAAAGAATGTGGTGAGGCCGGCGCCATGGCTCAACAGGCTAATCCTCCGCCTTGCGGCGCCGGGACACGGGGTTCTAGTCCCGGTCGGGGCGCCGGATTCTGTCCCGGTTGCCCCTCTTCCAGGCCAGCCCTCTGCTGTGGCCCGGGAGTGCAGTGGAGGATGGCCCAGGTGCTTGGGCCCTGCACCCCATGGGGAGACCAGGAGAAGCACCTGGCTCCTGGCTCCTGCTATCGGACGAGCGCGGTGCGCCGGCCGCAGCGCGCCTTCCGCGGCGGCCATTGGAGGGTGAACCAACGGCAAAGGAAGACCTTTCTCTCTGTCTCTCTCTCTCTCACTGTCCACTCTGCCTGTAAAAAAAAAAAAAAAAAAAAAAAAAGAATGTGGTGAGGTACAATTTTGACCACTAGAGGGCTTCAATATTTCCAATGAGAATATAATTAAGAAATTAATGAGATTTATGGTTATTAAAGTTTTAAGCATATAATTATAAAGCTTTATGTGTGGTTAATATGTAATACACAACAATTTTATCCCAAATATAAGCACACTGTGCGATATGTTTTATGCATTATATATGGCAAAGGCAGTGTTTTATATTTAAATGTAATGTAGGGGCTGGTGCTGTGGCTTAGCAGATAAAGCCACTGTCTGCAGTGCTGGCATCCCATATGGGCACTGTTTCAAGTCCCAGCTGCTCCACTTCAGATCCAGCTCTCTGCTATGGCCTGGGAAAGCAGTAGAAGGTCGCCAAGTCCTTGGGCCCCTGCACCCATGTTGGGGACCCAGAAGAAGCTCCTGGCTCCTGGCTCCTGGCTCCTGGCTTCAGATCTATGCAGCCCCAGCAGTTGTGGCCAACTGGGGAGTGAACCAGCGCATGGAAGATCCCTCTGTCTCTCTGTCTCTGTCTCTGTCTTTGTCTCTCTCTCACTCTGCCTCTCCTTCTTTCTCTTTGTAACTCTGACTTTCAAATAAATCTTTAAAGAATAAACTAATTTAATGCTGTTTCACAAGGAAGGAATTTTAAAGTTTTCATATGTTTATGACCTTCAGATTTTTAAAGTGCAAGGAAAAAAATTCTACATTTTGCTTTCCCCATACCACATATAGAACATATGCATCCAAAATAGTTATCAGTACACTTTTGTTGAAACCCAAACAGCAGGAATAGTGTTTACTGTGAATATTCTGTTTTATAAAAGAAAAACCAGGCATCATTTAGCAACAGAATGGAGAGTTGAAAGATCAGTCTGCAAGCTCTCCCAGCAGATTTAAGTGACTCTCGGCTCTCCATTGTTTTTGAAATTATGTTCACTGTATTTTTATAAAACATTTCTAGAGCCCCATGGCAGTGAAGGTAGATGTTTTTAAAACCTAGTCTGTCTGAATTCCACAGTTTAAATTCCCTCTGTCTGTTCCGTGTCTTATATTATGGTCATTAAATCCAGTGTGAGGTATTGTATTATTAAAATGCAGCTGCCTTCACCCCTGTTAGGAATGGTAGAACTCCAGCGCAGAAAGCAATGGCATACAGCGTGCTACCTCTGTTGAGCCAAGGGTAGTCTGCCGTGCCTCCATGCCAAGCGCGTTGCCATCATAATTGACGTAGACTAGGTATTTTCAGGTTGAGAGGAGCGTTCAAAATTAGGATTTAGAGATTTCCAAATGTTATCACTAATGCAAAAATAGTGTGATACAGCCTCCCTATGTGCATCATTTTCTATAATTTTCCCCAGGTTTCCTTGTGTCGAGTCATCTTTTAACAACTTGTTTTATGGTAACGTCTTTCCACCTTCTCAGTGCTCTGCAAAATCAGAGAGCCCATATTACCTTTCTGCTGAAACCCTTCCTGCAACCTGATGCCTTCATGTAAGGCCAGACTCATTACCATGGTGCTGGAGACCCCTGGCATTCTTTAACCTAGAAACCTTTTATTTAAGGTATACAAACTTAATGCATTTCATACATACAAATGTAGGAACAGGGATTCTTCCCACCATACCGCCCCCCACTCTCCCACTCCTGTTCCTCCTCACCCTCCTGTTCCCATTCTTATTTTTTATTTAAATCTATTTTCAACTAACTTTATACACATACGATTACATTAAGTAAAGAATTCAAAAAATAGTATGAGGAAGAAAAACACCTGTCCCTCAACAGTTGAGACAAAGGCTGTTCAAAATCATGGCCTCTCAGAGTGTCAGTTCGACTTCTGTAGATTACCTTTTAGGTTCATCACTTCACTTCCTCCTTTTCTTAGCTTTCCCCTTTGTTAATTAGATGTCAGATGTCCTGCAAGATACTTAGGTGCATATACACACCATGCCCCTTATCCTGGGCCATACTGGGTTACTCTTCTACCCTTGGAGCTCATTTTGTATTTCAAAAATTCCTTCCTATATTTTGCATTTAATTGTGTTTAGGGTGCACTCTCCTTTTATCTTCCTTATCCTTCAGAGTCAGGATAACACTGACTTCTTCCCTCCCTTTTCTGTAACCTGTGGAAGTAAACCTAGGAGAAAGCCCAAGTTCTGTCATCCCAAAGCTTGTCAGAGTCTAAAATAATAGTTAAATCCAGTACTTTCTTTTTTAAATATATTATTTATTTATTTATTTGAGAGGTAGAGTTATAGGTAGAGAGAGGGAGAAACAGAGAAAAAGGTCTTCATACACTGGTTCACTCCCCCAAATGGCTGCAATGGCTGGAGCTGGGCCGATCCAAAGCCAGGAGCCAGGAGTTTCCTTGTGGGTCTCCCACACGGGTGCAGGGCCCCAAGAACTTGGTCCATCTTCCACTGCTTTCCCAGGCCATAAGCACAGAGCTAGACAGGAAGAGGAGCAGCCTGGACATGTACTAGCGCCCATATGGGATAGCGGCTCTGCAGGTGGAGGCTTAACCTACTACACCATAGCGCTAGCCCCCATCCTGTTTTGAAATCCACTCATGTTAACAACATTGACATTGCTAGCAATATCACTTTAAATTTTTGATAAATGCTGTTATTTCTACAATATAATTATATACTTGATATATCAAGTATAATACTATACTTGGATGTAATTAGAGATTTCTGGTCCTTTTGATAAGTAATTTAGTGTTCTCCATAGACTGTAATATACATTATACAAATGGTAGAATTCACTGACATGCTTCTTTACATTATATACTAATATGTACTTTACATTATATATTAGCTCAGTATCTTAAGATGTAGAAAATAAGCATATGTCAGCATGTGATTTTAATGGAAATGTAAATATTTCCTTTGAGATACTGATAAATGAAATTCTGTAGTAATCTTGCAAGGGTATTTTAATGTATCATTTTGGCATTACTCTCCAGAAAGCTATTTCTAAATTATGCATTTACAAAATATGTGTGCACACACTGTGTATATGAAATGTTGTGAATACTTTATTTACATCCAATATTCTGTAACGCAGAAGTTCAGCCACCACAGAATTGTAAGCTTTTGCTATCTAAACTAAAATTAGTTTATTGCAGTGTTTCTGCTTTGACTTTGCTTTGTCCTTTATTCATTGAGTGCATCTTCCTAGTCCAGACCTAAAGGCACAGGATTCCCTGTGCTCTGGGAGATCACGACCTTGACATGGAGATGAGCATTCAAGAGCCAATTACACAGTGAATCCTTCTATGCTGGTGTGGACCGTGGTGGGGAGCGCATGCTCAGGAGTTGTAGGGCGTCAGGATGACTGCCATAGAGGAGATAAACAGATGGGTGAGGGGTGTGTGTGTGTGGGTGTTGAGAGGACATGATGAAGCATTAGTAGACCTAGACAGAGAATGACTTAAAAAGACCCCCTCGCAAAAACTTAGCATCTTGTCCTCAGTTCGGGGTCCAGTGTTATGGCAGGGAGGTTACGCTGCTGCTTGCCACACCAAGATACCACATCCAAGTGCAGGTTCGAGTCCCAGCTCTTCTGCTTCCAGTCCAGCTTCTTGATAATGGGCCTAGAATGGCAGTGGGAGATGACCCGAGTATGAGGGACCCGGTCACCTATGTGGGAGATTGGGATGGTGTCCCTGACTCCCAGCTTCATCCAGGCCCAAACTTGTCTGTTGTGGCCATGTGGAGAGTAAGCCACAAGATGGAAGATTTCTCTCTCTCCCTCCCTCCCTCTCTGTCGCTCTGCCTTTCAAATAAAAAATTAAATATATTTTTGAAAAACATCGCTTCAGTTTACTTGAGAAGCAGATGCCTACAGAAACAAGGAAGGATTGTACCAAGCCAAAGCCAGGAGGCAGGACCTCAGTCTGGGTCTTCTATATGGGTAACAATGACCCAAATGCTTGACCTGTCACCTAATGCCCTCCAGGGTGCACATGATCTGAAAGCCGGAATCAGGAGTGGAACCAGAGCTGAACCCAGGTACAGCAGTATGGAATATCAGCATCCTAAGTACTGTCCTTACTGCTAGGCCAAATACAGCCCCAGGAGCTTAGCCTCTCGTATGCACAGGAAGCATATGAGAAAAGAAAAGAGCGTGTATGACATGAGGATGAGTGGCCCAGGAGCGCACTGGGTTGGACAGCAAGACGTGGGTCTTGAGCCTGCTGCAGCGTTGTTAAGGATTTGCTCTTCTATCGTAGGAGCAATGGGAAATCACTTAAAGGCTTTTACTCAGTTATGTCTATATTGTGTGTAAATGTGTGTGTGTGTGTGCATATTTGAAATATGTATGCCCTTTTCCAAAGCTCTCTAAATGCTGTGGAGAGAATGGATGGACCAGGAAGACAGAATGGACTGGATCTAGAGGTTCGTTCTTGCTACCTCATTTGTGACGCTTGCACAGTAAGTTTTTTCTGAGCTAGTCTGTCATTGATAGGGAAAATAATAGACAACCCCCTCCCTTTTTTCTTTACTTCACTTTTACAAAGGAAGAAAGACATAAGAATTGAGAACTGTAAACCTGTGCTAAAGTCTACAGTTTCATTATTTTGAGTTACAGCCTCGTCCTGTATGTGATTAATGTAACAGAATCATTGTGAAGTAGATATGTGCAGAAGTGCATAGATGAGTCTTTGCACCCATCGAGCTGCTAAAGCAATTATGATTTAGGACATTTCCTCTGTGGCGCTTTACAGGAAGGTCGGTAGAAGTGTGCTGTCTGTCAAAGCAGCATGGTCTGTTATGGAAACAGAAATCAACATTAGTGGCATTTCAGTCTATAATCTGCAGGTAATATGTGTTCCAAGGGAAAATGTTGTAAAGACTTCACTTCATAAAATTGTTAGGCAGGTAAATTTGGGAATTACGGTACTCTACATTTTAACTATATGGCACTAATGTGTGCTTCTCTCTCTCTCTCTCTCTCTCTCTCTCTCTCTCTCTCTCTCACCTAGTATTTACCTCATGCTTCTTTTTTCTAAGCAGTGAATATATGGGCAGGAAACAGAAACTGTGTATAATTTAGAGGATGTCTGCTTCCTTCAAGAGCATCTCCAACATGAATACACCTGCGTGATAAAATGCATGCATTGGAAGCAAGTGTTTTTGTGTTTTGAGTCTTTGAAGCAACTTTATCCTCTTGATTTTGTAGGGTTAAATTTTTTTACAGCATGTTGTGTTTTCCTGTAATATCAACTCTTGAAACCAGGATGCATTTTTTTTATTCAACTTTTCCTGGGAAACCAGGGAAATGTTTTGGAAGAAATCATATCTAGAATTGAGATACACATGTAGATATCCTTGATGTGGCCTGAGAGCCACCTGCCACCAGGGCTCACCTGCCTTGATCGCTTTGTCTCGTATTCATATGCCATTCCATAATTTATTCTTTACCTACACATAATAAGTGTCCTTCCCACTTCATGACTCTGCATATTCTGTGCCTCTTACACACACACACACACACACACACACACACACACACACGAAGCCTTTTTTCCAAATTTTGTTGTGTTATTCAATACTACTCTCAGATATCACCTGGACTGAAAATATTTTTCATTTACCCAGTTTATTTCTTTTTCTTTCAAAATGTTTTTATTTTATTGACTTCACATTTCTAAAGTTTTAAATTTATTAATTAAAAATTGTGAAATAGTACAAGAGTCCCCATATATTCCACAGCCAGCTCCCCTATTGCTAACATATAATATTAGTATGATTTATTTGCAGATGTGCCTTCCCCAATCCCTCTCTGTCTCTCATTTTTACAGGCATACATGAAGTAGCTCTAGCCTTGAACTTGATCATGGAACTGGAGGCCACACCCTAAGGGTAGCACAGCGCTGAGTTAGTGTCTGCGTTTGTGACAATCATATCCTAGGTTACTGTCATTATCTCCATTATATACTCTATCAAATATACCAAGGTAAAGGAGAGTAAATAACAGATATTATGATAGTGATTAGGATGTCCCAGATGAGCTTGTCCTCATCTCTTCATAATCAGATTGTTAGCTAGAAAATGGGTGCTCAAGACATCCAAAGACAGCTATGGCAAGCCATGGCATTTCTAGTTTCCTTCCTTTGGGCTCCTTGAGAAAGTCTTCCATGCTACAGAAAGGCCCAAGTCACCACTCTTCAGAAAGTTCTTAAACATTCTTTTGCATAAAAAATTAACCAAATTTTGGAAGAGTTTAAATGTTTCCATTTGTTAAATTGTTTCTAGCACAAGTGTAATTCGGTATACTTTTACCACCCATAAAATAATTACAGTCATTTTTCATGCAACAAATTCTTCTGCAGTATATAACAAGTGTTATGATTCATCAGTCAGAACAGAGTTGCATGCTATATGATGAGGTTTTTTTAATCTTGTCAATAGATAAATCTGAATAGACATATATAGGTAGGTAGATAGATACTTACAAAATCTGATGTAATATCCAAAATGGAAGTGAGGTGTGTGAGTTATGAATGTGAGCTCAGGGCACGTTGGCCATCCCGTCTGCATGTTGAAAAACCCTCATTATTAATGCATTAGTTTCTGATTCTACTCTGTGGGCTTAACCTCTCCTAGGAAAAGGGCCTGGTTGGGTCTACCAGTTGGTATCCTATATATTGCCCCCATCCCCACTGGACAAAGTTTTTGTGCCAGCAGCATTTGGGCTTGGTTACTGGATATTACCACACAATAATGAGAATGTAGAGCTTTTACTTGCCTCCAGTGGACTGTGACTCAAGGCAGAAAAGACTCCTTGTGCTGTGGATGGTTCTTAGGGCAGAGATTCCTATGGCTCCCACTTTGTTGTTTTTTTTTTTTTCAGGTCTTTACTGTTGATGTCACATAATCAAAATGTGGTTGTTTTCATAAATCATTCGTAAAGATATTAGAAGAATCCAGAAATTTTATTATGAAGGTTTAACTTTTTGTGTTAAATTCCTCTATTTCCTCTATTAAGTTTGTAATTGAAGTTTCTTTTATTAAGATGTATGTGTGTGTGTGTTTGAAAGGCAGAGAGACAGCAGAACGAACTTTTCCATGTACTGATTGACACCTCAGTGGCCACAACTGTTGGTGCTGGGCCAGGCTGAAGCCAGGAGCCAGTAACTTTATCTGGGTCTCCCCTATGGGTTGTAGCATCCCAAGAACCAGGACCATGATCTGCTGCTTTCCCGGGCGCATTAATATGGAGCTGGATCAGAAGCCAAGCAGCGTGGATTTGAACTGCCATGTTGCAGATGGCAGCTGAACTTGCTGTGGCACGGTGCTGGCCTCTGCAATTGAAATTCTTGTGGTTGAGAATGTTGATGATGAAGCCCTAGAGAAGATTGACTCATATTGAAAGAAGGTTTTCCTTGTTGTTAAGGCAATTAAAGTGTATTTTTCTCTGTTTTTAAGTTAAATTCAAAAGTAGGATTCAGAACAAATACAAAAGTGGGATTTAGAATGATTTTCAATACATTTAGAGACCCATGGACAACCATTTACAGGTAAACTTACATCTAAACTCTCTACCTGGCTTAGTTGCTTAGGACTTGGACCAACTTGACCTTGGTGCACAGCCTTGGAAAGGTTTTCACCGTCAGGTCATGAAGGAAGACTCCACCGGGTCTCAGCGAGCTCCCTACCTTCCTCTGCCCCTGCCTGCTCTGTCCCTGTGTGCCAGCTGGTTCCCGTGGGGGCTGAAGACTTTAAAGATCAAACCCAACCCCAGAAATCTGGGTGGGGGTAGAAATAAGACGAGAAATGACTTTGCTCTCAGGCTCTGTTTATTAAAATGTTTTCCTAAGCAGCTTATTATTAAGTACCTGTGTTGTGCGGTCCGTGTGCTGTGTGCAAAGCCAGAGCAATAGAAAGGCTTATGGCATCTGAGGGGAGTGCAGTGAAGAGTCGAGTGCAGTACATTGTGCAGTTGTAGCCCAGAGGGAGCACAGAAAAGGAGCTCCTTTTCCCCTGAATTCCAGCCACCCGAACAGGGTCTTTATTTCATTCTTCATCTTTTAAGACATATCAGAGAAATATAAACTAGATTTTGATTCCCACAAAGAACTAAGATCTGAAAATCACTTAAATTCTTATAAATCACTTCCTTCTCTTTTATGAAAACACTTAGCTGTCTTTTCCCAGACATGAAAACCTTGAGCTTGTGTGATTTCTATGTCACATTGATCCTTATTCTGCAAGATCCCACAGTTTAGCCGTGGTTTCCTGCTATGGGTGGTTAGGAAAAGCCTTTAGGAGTCATCCACAGCATCGGCATTGTTCTTTAAAATCCTTCCTGCTTCGCTTGCATTAGCAGGAACCTCCACAACCTTGGTAGTCACAGTCACTTGGACAGATGACCCAATGTCAAGTTTGAGATCGACATTTTTCCTTAGGTACCCGATGGCTGAGTTCCTGTGCTTCCTTCTCTTCTCCAAATGTCTCCCCCAAAATTATCCTTCCAGACCCACTTTCTTTGATTTTGTGTCCCCACTAACTCCATCATGACTATGGTTGTTTTTCCTTCAGTTTCAGTGTGGTACTTAGGAATTGCTTAAGCAGAAACAGAGGCTTGCAATGGTAAGGACTCAGTGGGTTCCTTGCCGGGTAATTTATTCCTCTCCCACTTGGCTGCAGTCAGCTCTAACTGGCCAAGTAAGTAAACTGCAGCACCCTGCAATATGTTCTCCACATGGCATCTGTAAGGATTCCTTCTTTTATTTCTTCCTTACTTTATTTAACTAGTGTTAAGTATTTATTATTCAGCCCTAAGAAAGGAAGAGATCCTGCCATTTGCCACCATATGGAAGGAACTGGAGGACATTATGCTAAGTGATAAGTCAGACAAGGAAAGAAAAATATTCCATGAACTTACTTATATGTAAATGTGTTTAAAAATAGGTCAAATATATAGGGAAAGACAATGGTTATGTCTCAAAAATCCTATTATTGGGGGAACAAAAGTGCAGATGAACAGGTCAAAAGAGCTGAGGACTGTAGTTAATCATGGTGTATCGAATGCAGGATGTTTGCTAAATTAGTGTACATAGCTGTGCTTTCAACATTATGAAAAATAAGCAACTGTTTGATAGCTGATGTCTGTATAATAAGCATTGTATTATATATATATTTATCTTATAACACCATGTTGTACAGCTTAATTTAGTCAGTAAAGCTTATTTCAAATTATATTTCCTGATTATAAAATATCACACACATAACAAAATCAACACAGATATCATTCAGGTTATTAAATCTTTACATTTACTTTATATCAAGTTGAAAAGACATTGAATGTGTTGACTATGTAGCTGATGAACCCCAACGTCCATTTCTTTTCCTCCTTGCCTGAATTTATTATGAATTATCTGTTTTCATGTCATATAAATGTGTTTCTATATAAGTAATATAAACATACTGGATATATTTTTATAAATTTTAAGAATAATTTTTTAAGATTTAATTATTTGAAAGGCAGAGTTACTGAGAAAGAGGGAGAAACAGAAAGAGGGACATCTTCTGTCTGCTGGTTCATTCCTCAAAAGCCTGCAGCAGCCTGTTCTGGGCCAATCCAAAAGGATGATCCAGGAAATCCAGGCAGGTCTCGGCCATGGGTGGCAGGAGCCAAAGTGCTTGGGCCGTCTTCTGCTGTCTTCCTAGGCACATAATTAAGAAACTGGATCAGAATCAGTGATGCCATGACTTGACTAGCATTCTCATATGGGATGCTGAGATAAGCAGAGGCTTAACCTGCGGCAACAACATGCTGGCCTCCTAGTAATAGGATTCTTGAGATTTAGCACTGCCTCTACCTACAACTATAGAGCTTTCCCTTCATCTACTCTGTAATTCCTTAGCCCGTTACTTACTAATACATATTGAGGTTGCATTTAATACTTAGCTAAGGCCAAATCAAACAAAAGCTCCAGGGAACATCCTCGGGTTTTCTTTGCTCCATGAACATGGGTTAGTGTTTCCCCAGAGTGGTCTAGGCTTTGTGACTGAAAGAACTCTACCACAAGGTATGTGTCTCAGCCATTTCTAGGCTGCTGTTTAGTAAGTTCCCTGAACTGGCTGAGTTTGCATTTCCTTTAGCAATGTATAAGGTTCCCATTTTCCACATCATCACCAAAAAATGTGATTATCAAGACTGTTTTGTTTTTACCAAACCATCTCATTTTCCTTCAATTTACATTACTTCACAGACTAGGGAGATTTGGGGTAAGTTTGTGTGGCTTTTGGAAATGTATTGTTTACCTTGTGTGCATTGCTCACTCATACCATTTTACCTAATTTTTGTTAAGAATGTATGTGTGTGTATGCATGTGTGTGCCTCTCCGTTCTGTCTCCATCAATGTTTGAGAACAGAAGATTCAACATAAAACATTTCATTTGATACCCATGGATCTGGTTACTTGTCTGTTGCCTCTTATTTGTACTTTATATTTGATCTCTGTTTGACAGTAGTCATTATTTTTGAATAAATTGTTTTGAACTGTTTAAATGTTTGTTTATTGGTTTATTTATTTGAGACAGAGAAAGAGAGCTCCCATCCACCAGTCCTTTCCTCCAAATGCCCACAATGACCAAGACTGGGCTGGGCCAAAATTAAGAGCTGAAAGCTCAGTGCAGGTGCCCCTGCCCCACTTGACTGGCAGGATCCCAACCACTTACCCCATTACCACTGCCCTCCAGGGTCTGCATCACCAGGAGGCTGGGTCAGGAGCTACAGCAGGCGTCAGACCCAGGTCCTACAATATGGCTTATTGGACACAAGCATCTAAACTGCTGGCCTAAACCCTTTTCTCAGTTAGACGTACATCAAAATTATTTTTGAGGGTTTTTTTTATTTTACTTTTTTTGATGGAGTTGTCTTTACTTTTTTATTCCTCACATTATTTTGAAAGTTAACATTTTGAGTCCATTCTTTCTGTACCTACCCTATAATTTTTCACACTGGTTATTGACTGAGTGAGACCTAAAGTGAATCAGTCTCACCTAGGTACTAATTTTCCTTATATAAAAATAATGCAGTGGCCTTCAGATGCTCTAAGTGGGTTGTCCGAGGAGCAGACATTGTTTTTCCATGTTGCTTCACTTTCCCATTTTGTAGCCCTCTCTCCTATTACTCAGGACTGTATTGGTTTTTGTGCCCAGTACTCAGGTTGACTCACTGGTATAGCAGTTTCTTGGTTCATCTTTCTTCCGGCATTCTAGTGTTTCCTTCTGATGTTTACCTTTCATGCTGCGTTGTCGTTGATCAGCACTTCGAATCTGAGCCGTAAGGTGTACACTCAGCCGGGTTTCAGTGCCTGTTTCTCTCACTCTTGCCTGAGAGTTCAGCTGTGGAGCATGTCCAGTCCTTTTCTTTCAATATTAGGCATGATTCTGAATTGTCTTGGGGTCTCCATTACCTGTGAGAAAAATCTGTTAGCCTAATTGTTCTTACTCTATAAATATTTGGTGTGTGTACTGTTGTAAAACTTTCATCATGGTTCTCCAGTTGCATCACGGTATGTCTGGGTGAAGGTTTTTGTTTATATTTTCCTGTTTGAAACTAGAGGAGGCTTCGGTCCTCAAAATCCTAGTTCATGGTCTCTGAGTCCTGCTCCTCACGACTCTGGAGCTCTTAACAGACATACGACAGTTTTCTATCACAACACAAGGGTTCTCCCAATGTTGGCTGCTTCGGGATCCTGCAGCCTGCTCTCTGAGTGCCCTTGCATCAAAGGGGCCTTCCAGCCACTCACGGGGGCACCCTCTTCATCAGAGGAGCTGCTCTGGCTCTTTCCCGGGCCCTCACTTTCTTGGGGGCTGCCCCGCCCACCTGCTGGTGGAGTCCTCTCTCAGGATCTTGGATGCTCCAGCGTGCTTGGGGCCATTGCCCGTTGCTTGTTTGAGGACTGGAAGTTAAACCCTCCCACAAGATTCCCTGCCGCATGTTGACGCTGTCTCATTTTTTGCTTCGTATGTTCTGGGCATGTCATGGGAACTCAGAAAATAGTAGCATAAAAAAAATCTGAAGCCAACGAGGAGTGATTTACCTGTCATGGATCTAGGCAGCATTTATGCATCTCTGAGAACAAGCTTCACTCCCCTCACAGCCAATGAGCAGTCTCCTTTGTTGCAGTTTTTGTGTGCTAAAAGGCACCCAGGGCCAATGTCACGCACGCCTCAGGGGCCAAGACTCCCCTTCTGCCACTCACAGTCCTTATACATCCCCCTACCAGCTCTGGTGTTTGGTGGCGAAGTCCTTTCCTCTTATTTTCTGCTAGTATAAATGACCAAGTTCTAAAACAAGAGCATCACCAGAGATCAAGCGGAAATAAATATCTCATTGGCTCTCACTTGAACTGGATGAAAGAAGACATTGCCTTTGCTGCATCCACTCACCAAATATTTACTGTGTTGCTAATCCTACCAGTCAGTGTATCAGCCCCGTAGAATACGAGAGGTCAGACAAGGGCCCCGCTCTTGCTGATACTGTCATTCAGAAGAGAAAAATCATTCCAGTGATCACACTAAATTTGAGACTTAAATTGCAATGAATGTTTTGGATACAGGAAACACAATTCCTTGTTACAGTTAATTAATTCCTTACTAACTTGCTTCTTGAGTGACTCTTAAGATTTTGAAGCTCTTTAGGAGTTAACTGGACCAAGGGCAGAGGTGAGAGCCTTTCAAGGAGGAGTATGAGCATATGCAAACATCCTGTGGCAGGAAGCAGATTGACCTTTAAGAGGGCATAAAACAAGACCAGAGTGATTTGAGAGCATAAATAAAAAGATACATATTAATGGATTGAAGATGGAAAGTTATTTAGGAGGGACTGAAGGTGGTGTGCTGGACTGATTCCTGCTGGCTAACAAGGCTCAAAACGCAACCATTACTAATGTCAGATCGATTATCTGGCTCCCGGAAGCAGTCTTCTCCCATGGCTTTTCACATGCTACTCAGAAGAGGAGGCTCTTTCTCTTATCTTTAAAAATCACTTGTAGTCTCGCATGAAAGTCCCACCTTTGGTGAATACAGCAGAGGCAGAATGCGGCTGTGTGCACTCAGAGCGCTCTCGGTGCTAGGCAACTGGCACCCAACGAAGCAGGTGGACTGTGTGTGATGGACACTGCTTGTGTGGAGCGTGAAGCAGCACTGGAATGCGCAGCTCAGGGTCCGTCACCTACCCTGCAGCAGGTTACAGCCAGACAGATAGAAAGTGTATCTTGTCTGTTTTGCTTTGGGTTGTTCTTCAACACAATGACCTTGTCCTTTCCACCAGGTGGTTGACCAGATTGATACCTTGACCTCTGACCTACAGCTGGAGGATGAGATGACAGACAGCTCCAAAACGGACACGCTCAACAGCAGCTCCAGCGGCACCACGGCCTCCAGCCTAGAGAAGATCAAAGTGCAGGCCAACACGCCGCTCATTAGGCCCCCAGCACAGCCTTCGGCCATCCTCACGGTCCTGAGAAAGCCCAACCCTCCGCCGCCTCCTCCTAGGTTGACACCTGTGAAGTGCGAGGAGCCCCCGAGGGCGTTGCCCACCGTGAACCCTGTGAAGACCAACGGCACCCTGCTCAGAAACGGAGGCTTGCCAGGGGGACCCAACCGAATTCCAAATGGAGATATCTGCTGCATACCCACCAGTAACCTGGACAAGGCCCCGGGGCAGCCTCTGACACATAGACCTGACAAAGACAGGTGTCCCCAGGCAGGGCCTCGGGAACGCGTCCGGTTTAATGAGAAAGTGCAGTACCATGGCTACTGCCCTGACTGTGACGCCCGGTACAATATAAAACATCGGGAGGTCCACGTCCACGGTGAACCTGTCCACCTGCCAGGGAAGGGCCTTCACCAAGGCCCGCCCCTCCCTCCTCCACCCCACATCCCTCCTTTCCCGCTAGAAAACGGGGGCCTGGGAATAAGCCACAGTAACAGCTTCCCCCCTCTGAGACCTGCAACTGTGCCTCCTCCCACTGCACCAAAACCACAGAAGACGATCTTGAGAAAGTCAACCACTACCACAGTGTGATGTATGCCATTTAAAAAAAAAAAAAAAACTTTTGTTTTTATTTTCTATGTTCTAAACATAATGATAAATAATGAGCACTTTCTACTCAAGCAATAAAAAGCCCAAATATATTATTCCTGCATTCAGCAAAGTGGCATAAAAATCACCTGGTAAGTATGCAGTACATTGCTTCTATCCTGGGTATACGTTGTTCTGGATGTCGAATCATCAAAAATTGCAGAATAAGGAAAAAAGGAAACCCGAATGCACTGTTCTTGTGATTGACCTATGGCAAACTGTGACCTGCAGATTTAAAATTTTTTGATTCACTGCAAGAGATGGGATCTGATTCATTTTATTCATGCCCAACTCATCTATGCATTAAAATCACATCACACTCTTAACTTTGGTCCAAAGTTTTTTAATAAGAAGTTTTAATATGGAAGGACTATTTTACTATTTTTTTCCTAGAGATGTTTGTCACTAGTTTTGCATTATTAAATGCTGAGGATAATACAAAGAGATTATTTTCTATACTATACAGTTATGAATTCTGTGTTCAGCTATATGTGTAATAAAATATTTTGGTCTATGGAAATATCATTTTGTCAATAAACATAGGAGTTAATGGTGATACCAAAGGTTCCTCAGAATTAGAATCCATTTTGTGGTTCATTGAATGCAGAGTTAATGTTCATCAGAATGGGAAGCAACTATGACAGGAGCCGGATTCACAGTGAGTCTGTGGTAGTTTTCTGCATTAAATACCATATTCCACGCTTTCAATGGCACTTTGCACATTTGCATGTTATGTCCTCCATTACGACACTTCCAGAAGCGTCTGTGGATTCCTCCCTCCCCTGTTGCCCTGCAGACCCTCCCCACACTCCCAGGTTTCCAGGATACACCACGCCCCTTACATCACTGGGACTGTGAGATACTTTGTCTCTTGGATCAGCAAGCTCTCTGCCTCCCTGGACCAGCCCACCCTCATAGGAGAATAGCAGAGGGGAAATAGCGATCCTTCAGCATCTCCCCAACCCCATAGTTGAAATATGCCAGCGTCCCTTGTTGGTCCATAGAAGAAAGAGTGGGAGCCCTTTCTACCAGATGTCAAATAAAAGTCCTCTTCGGTCTCATTTGTCAGTTGAGAAAATTTACCCACTCCTGGGCCAAGTGCAGTTCCTAACTATATTGATTTGAACTGAAATATTTTGCCCTGAAACATTTTATTGGGAATGAGTTTATCTCCCCTGGATTTCTGATGAAACAGGTGCCTGAATAAGTTTGGAGCATTAAGTGGGAAGGGTAGAGGGGTTCTCTTTAGGAGAAATGTGTTTACTGTGCAACTTGATAAAGAGTACAGCAACCTTTTTGAATGTTTGACTTTTGATACCAAAACTTAAAATTTTACTGCTGCAAAAGGTGTTGGCAGTCTTTATGGTTTATTCTTTGGCTTTCTCGGGCTCTATACCATGATAATTTGGAATAAAGGTTTAAACAGCTTCCTATTTATATTAATGTATTTTAGGCAAAATACGGAGAAAAAATAGGGTTTATTTTTTAAAGGAACAGTTAAATGAGTGAAAACCAGAGGATGTTGTGTTAAATGTTGACTCTCCATGCTTTTGTTCTTTACGGGTTGGATATGAAGATAATATAAACAGAATAATTCAACTTTCAGAGCGTTTCAAAACATACGGACAATCATCAAGAAATGCCATATTCTAAAATTTATTAACTGTACTTCCAGTATGTTTAACAGACATGGGCCAGATATATAAATAATAAATAAATAATGGACTTGTTGAATACCAAAATAATGTGTTCTTAACTTTTTAATGCACGTGTTTAGTTTTGGTGTAAATAAACCTAGGGTTTCATCGTCTTTCTCGATTCAAATAGTTTCCTCCTGCTACCCATCAAGTGCTGGACCATTTGAGGTTATAATCTGCCATAGCAGATACTCACTTTTGTCCCTTAAGCCAGTTTTCCTTCTGCAACCAATTACTGTGACCTAACAATGACCCTATAGTGAGAGACCCAAACTGTTGGCAGCGTGTGCCAAGCTAAGTCTCAAGGTAGAGCTTTTCAGCAACCATGTGTCATCCACAGACTTAACTGGCGTTCACTAAAGCAAGCTGGGTAAGTCCCGTCATTCCATTGAGCAGATACCTAGAAATAGCCTCAGAAGTCCATACCCTCCCTTCCTCAAAGCACGGGCAAAGCTTCTGCATGAAAGGCCATCACTTTCTTTGTAATTGGTTACCTGTACCAGAATAACACCCGTCTTTATTCATCCGTTACAATTACCTGTTGACTTGGAAAGGTGAATTAAATGGGACGCCAGAGATGTTACAATTATTGGCCTTGCTCTGTATTACAGTTTGTTTGTAGCTAACATAACTCTTATATTACAGGAGTATTTGGGATTTTGCTTTGAGTATATTTACTCCAGACTATCTCATTCTTTGACTACTATATGGAATGAATTGCACTAACATTTTCTTGACCAACTATCAGATTTGAAACAGTGACAGGCCTCTATATATATACATGTATATGTATGTGTATGTGTATATAGCACATGTATGATTACATGTGATATCTATGTTATATACACATACTATGTTTTCTTACAAACTTTAAGACTTTGGAAAGCAATGGTCATAGAGCATTATAATATTTGCCTGGAAACCTGAAGTGTCATAAGTGGTAGTGCATTTTTGTAATCAGTCAATGTTGATTTCAAAATTTAAGATTTTTGAAATATAAGCTCTGTGCGTTATCCACTAAGTCAATATAAAGCATAGCATAGTTTTTTCCTCCTAAATACCCCAAACAGAAATTGTTTTCTCAACTCCTTAAGGGCAACCACTTTTTAAAATAATTGTTTTTTTTTTTTTATAAAATTTTTTTTTGAAAAGCAGAATTACAGAGAGCACAGAAGATTGACAGAAAGACAAAGATCTTCAGTCTGCTGGTTCATTCTCTAAACTGTTTTCAATGACCCAGGCTGGGCCAAGCCAAAGCTAGGATTTTCAAACAGATCTCTCACATGGGTACTAGGGGCCCAAGTGCTGGTCCATCTTATGCTACCTTCCCAGGCTCATTGGCAGGGAGCTGGATCAGAAGTGGAGCATCTGGGACACAAATAGGCGCTCACATGGGATGCTGGCATCGCAGGTAGCAGCTTAACCTGCTGTACCACGTTGCTCTCCCCATAACAGGCAGTTGAACACTTTTATTTACGTAGAGAATACACCACAGTGTGGTATCCACTCATGTGGGTGGTGTTCTCACAGAATGTAAAATGGTATTGAACAGCTTATGACAACATCAGTACATAGTGCAGAATAGAATGCATCTTGAAAGACAGAGCCCTCAGTAATGAAACTGTAATAGGAAGTGTTTACGGGCTTTTTAGCTTAGACAAAGTTGGGCCCATTTTGGAGATTATAATATTTGTACCAGTTATTATATCTCTATATCTACTAATAAAAGGCAAGAAGAAAGTGAAAGCTGACCAAAATTATCTTTCACCACCCAGTAGGAATAGTAATTATAAAAGGAAGTGTAACTGTTTGTTTTATATCACTCTTAATCTACATAGAAACATGTCTTCAGGGCTGATGCTGTGGTCCAGTGGGTTAAGCTCCCTCTTGCAACACTGGCATCACATAATAGAGTGCCATCTGGGTCCTGGCTGCTCCACTTCCAATCCAGCTTCCTGCAAATGTGCCTTTGAAGATAGTAGATGAAGGCCCAATTACCTGGGCCCTTGACACCTGAGTCAGAGTCTGGAATGAAATTCCTAGTTCTAGTCTTCTACCTGGGCCAGATCTGACTGTTGGAACCGTTAGGATGTGTACCAACAGATGGATGATTCTCTCTCTCTCTCTCTCTCTCTCTGGCTCTCTGCTTTTCCCATAATTATAAATTTTTTAAATGATAAAAATATCTTCACAAAAATACAAGCATATGCAAAAGGAAAGATTTCCCACTTTTCCAATTTATGTTTTATCTATACCCTACATCATTAGTTTAATAAAATTTTAGAAAGAATTAATCTGCTATTAGCAGAAGTGATCTCATTTACCTCAGATATCTTGTGATTGAATTGTAAACTGTGTGCTCAATGTTTAGTGAGCAAAAGGAGAAGGCACTGTGATATTTACTTTATTCGGATGGATCATTGCTTACCTTTTGGCAGCCACACACAGTCCCAGACAGTATCTAAGTCTTGCATCTACAGATTCTAACTTTAGCTCTTTTAGGTACTCCATGAAGAAAATTCTGAGCAGTTCTACATATAATTGCGCTGGGAATGGTGTTATCAACTCATGAGTCACTGCCTTGACTTTCTTCCCATGGGATATATACGGGAATGCAAGTCAAGTTCTATAATTATCCTGAAGATTCTGCTTCTTGCTCCTCTCTGTTGGTAGTCAGTTTTGCGATAATAAAAACTCAGTAAAGTTTTCTAAGTGAGGAGATGATTTATGAGCTATAAACTTCTGTCGCATAATTATGTAAAGTGCAAGGAATGTGACAATTACTAGACATTATCCTAAAAGCATATGATATTTTCTGGGTCAGTGTGTAGCAGGGACACCATAATTAAGTCTTTAAGGTAAACACTTTGTCGTTTTAGAATCACTCAAGTTGCACGGTACTGAAGTAATGACAGGTGGTGTACTACCAGCAGGGCTCACAGCAGTGTTGAAATTAAACTTCGGTTACCTACATCTTAGTGGAGCAGCGATTATGTGAGGTGTCATTTCATGTAAAGCCCTTGGATTTTCTTACGCTGATATCATAGGGGAAAAACCAAAGTGAAACATAGGTGTTGAAGATGCCTCTCTTCTGAAAATGTAGTGGAATCAATATGGGTAGAATTCCGTGAAGACTAAGGGAAAGTAGAAGGAAAAAATGCTTACGCTGTCCTTTTTCACTTTTAGATGGTCCAAGCTAGGTAGACTAATATAGCAACATCTCTATATTACAGTTTTACTGTTTTATTACTGATGTATACCATAGGTTTTAAGCTTAGAAATACAGTACCTCACTTTTCACTATTTTACCAAAATGCACACCATAGCAAATTCTGGGCTTGCCTAATGCCCATGATTTTTCTTTGCACAACGTCAGCATTTAATTGTGTTCTTCCTAGACCTGAACTTTGGAAATCTTTCCCTTCTTCTGAGCAGTTATTTTGACACTTGGAAGGGGTTACCTAATGTTGTTTTGACATTCTTAATGTGTTTGATCTTTGCAGAATGTGGAAAGGGATTTCAGGCAATTTAGCTACCATCTAAAATGAATGAGCTGCTGAATAATGCCAATCTCATTTTCTCCTGTATTGTATCAACAGCCTCCCCTTTCCCCACCCCACCCCCAGATCAAAGACTCTTATTTTGCTTATTTTCCCTGAGAAGTTCAATATTCATGTCGTTGCCGCTGAATGTGTCACGTCATCCACTAGTATTTCATTTGTGAATTTCCTCTATGTAACATTGACCATAGAGCTAAAAATGAGAAAAGAGCCACCTTGTGGAATCCAGATTATAATCCGGATTATAGAACCATCTCTGATGGAAGCGTGACCATCCTTTTGTTATTAGACTATAGATATGGCTGTACACAACTTGGCAATGCAGTCTTCAGTTCTCCCAACCACCACAGGGAATTTTGAACTAGCTCAGTGACACAATGTTTGCTTTGAGGAAGTTATGACTCATGGTGGCAAACATGAACTCTACCCCTAATCAAGGTCTTTCTTTATACCAAACACTTTTCTAAGTGTTTTGCACATATTTGTACATCAAAGCATGATTTTTTTTTCCTTCCTAACGGCACAGCGTCTTTGATGCTGCTATTATCTGCTCTTTACAAATGAGAAAAAGGCAGTGGCACTGGGAATTGGCTGTCTGGTGTCTGGGTAGGCCAGAGTTGCCAGCAGGCCGCCTACTGCACAACCTGTCCTCCCTGCTACCTGCAGGACTGCTGAGAGCAAGGATCCTAAATTCTGTACAGCTGATCTATCAAACTGAAAATTTTCATTAACTGGAACTTGACTGAGAAAGTTAGGGGGAGATAGACAATAAGAGAAAAATAAGTTTATTTCTTACTAGTTGAGATACAGTAGGCTACACATGATGGTACCAGATCTCCTGAGGATCTTAGAAGAATCCAAGTGACTCTTCCCTCACTCTGAGTCTGAGAGACTCCAGAGAAGGAGTCCCCCAACAGGCGTTGAGTGGTAAAGGAGTATTGAGATACCACAATGATGGACAAGTTGACCGGAGAGTCCTGTGGATGCTTCTTCCTCAGCCCTACGTGTCCTATCAACCCAGACTAGCTACATGGACTTTGCCTTCACCATAATCTCCTTCTATCCAGATAGAGGAGAAGATCACCGATGAGGATGCTGAAGTTTTCCTACCACCATTTCCAAAGGAGTAATAGAAAATGTTATTGAAAACAAAATTCAGTAGTCATAAATATTGCACACGTTTATGGAGTACCGTGTGATGCTGTGATACATAAGTATGGTGCATAATGTCTAGTCAAGGCAGGTATCTCATTAAACATTTAGTACATCTTTCTGGTGAAAAAATTAAAAATTCAATCTCCTAGATTTTTGTAAGAGGGAGAAACATACAGTACATTGTCTATTCCACCCTATTGTGCAACAGAAATCCAGCACTTTTTACTCTCGTGTTACTGCCATTTTGTACCCATGACTCAACTTTTCTCCATACTTCCCACCCATTTTCATCCCCAACCTTTGGCAAAGACCATTAGACTTGGAACTTCCATGAGATCAATGTGTTCTACACTGTGTGTGGGGAGAGATCATGTGGTACTTACCTTTCTGTGCCTGGCTGATTCCACTTAATGATCTCCAGATTTTGTTGCAAATGGTAAGATTTCAATGCAGCTTATGACTCAGTAATCTTCCATTGTGTGCATGTACTATCTATTATGTATATATCACATCTTTACCCATTCGTCATTTGGGTGTGTAATTTAAATACTGTATACAATTTTATGGACTTGCTTTCTATACTTGCTGATGAACACATAATCCCATCACAAAGTAGAATGCCATGTTTAAACAGGGATGCAGAGAAACTAATGTTAACAACAGCAATGCTAGAAGCTGAGTGGGAGAAATGTGGCACTGTTTACTATGATGCATGTTGGATTTAATACAGCTTTTAGCCACCGTATTTATTTCTAGCTGAGGATACTCAAGAATATCCATTGTTAGCCTAGCATTTCAGCATTGTGTACCAAGTTTTCATTAGTCAAGTCAGAAAATGAACATGATAGAAATCTACGATGACTGCCAAAAAGTACAGTTTATTAAACTTTTGACTAGTGTAGCTTAGTTTTAACTACTTATGATAATATTTAGTAGTATGCCAGTAAATTCACTCAGAGTATAATTTGTGAAATTAAAGTGTGTTACCACTAGGAATCTGTTTATCTTCTAAGAGTATTTGTTCTAATTAGAGGATAAATCTTTAATCTTTTGTTTAAAAGAAAAACCATGGTTAAAGCATCATTTATCAGTGGCATTTAAAAAATATGACAAAACACCAACCAACTACTGCTTTGCTGTAATCATAGTTTGGGGCATATTTGAATCCATATTTCTGTGATGTTCCTTCAGAGGGGCTGAGAACTGAAGTGCTGTGACCATAGTGACTTATGGGTTCAGTGTGAAATAAGTGAATATTGTCAGTCATAGTCCCAAATATCCTCTATAACTATTATTTTCTACGAATTCAAATAATACCTTATGACAAAAGCAGAGTATTCGGGCTTATTTTCACTTCCTTTAAAAATTCATAATTCAATCAAGTGAAAGCCATGTTTTGCTTGATATTTAAAATACAGCACTCAATTTTTTTTTTACAGATTTGTTTTTTCTGAGAGGACTTATGGAGATAATTAATACTGAAACACCTCTTCCATACTATTTCCCAATAAATGCTCAGATAACTCAACTTCAGATTTCATCTATATCTAGCTTTCCCACCTGGTGCCTTTTGTCCAAGTGATTTCCATTTTCTCAAGTATTCCTTTGTAAAGTCATCCTCAAAGACTCCTCAGTAGAGCTGTGTGCTCTCCCATCCGTCTGATCATTCAGCCTCTGACCTGCTTGCCCCCTCTCCTGCCAGTACCCAACAGAGAAACATTCCTTTGGTCATTTCATCAAAATCCAGAATTGATGATGGTTTAGGATTATCTGCTGTATAAAAATCTTAACCCTCGACTTGGCAGTTGTATCAAAAACCCCTCCACACTTCCTTCTGCAGGCTCCCGAGCTGGGGAGCCCATTGCCCAGAACAGCTCCAGCCGGGTGGTCTGATGACTGACCCCTGCAGGCCCTGCTTATCTTCATCCCCTAGCCCTTCTCTTGAATTTGAGCCCCATCCTCAGATGATGTCTCAGCTTCCTGGTGTTGTAAGCAAGGCTGGATTTCTACCGCATGCAGGAATCCTTTGTAAACTTAAAAAAAATCTCAATGCACACGGGTACAGAATGGATAAAAATATGTATGGAAAAATAACCAACTTGTAATGAAATATAAATTTTGTAAAGAGTGTGTCTTAAATCAGCAATATCATCACAGATGACGTCTCCTGAATCTACTTTCCTAACAAGAAGGCATAAGGTGTTGAATTTGAAGGAACTTAGGGATTTAAGGGAACCCCTTCCCCTTGTAGGGTTGTACGTTGACCTTCTAGTGAACCGAATAACGTTGTGCAAATTGATGCTCACAAATGTGAATTTCCTCACTTGATACAAAATTCATGCCTATCAAAACAGGTAGTTCCAGACAGATTGCTACACACACGTGTGTTAGAATCAGAATCTTGTCCGAGAAGAAGAAGCGAGAACATTTGAGCTGATTAAGTGGTTTCACGTATGCAGATAGTGCTCAGCAGAAACGAGGCAAAGTGACAAATAATGGAAGTAAGCCTTCACTACAAAAGTACATGATTTAGTGCATATTTTAATAGCTCACCAGTCATTTCATAATGTACTGATATTTCAAAGCAATGGGTTGTACGTGATAGTAATGGAAACTTTTTGTCTTCTTTAAAATATAAACTAACAAAAATGTTAAGAAATGAAAAAATTAAAATATTTTACTTAAAAAAAAACTGGCCTGAAACTACTGCCCTTACATTAATGTATGAACATAGGGTTCATTTTTTATACGATTATTTTACTTAAGTTCCTCATTTAAAAATGTGCTTTACATTGACTGTGTAGAGAAGGTGCTGCTTTTTTCTCCCAAGAGATATTTACAGCTGATAAGGTGATGTCGGAGAGACAAGTCTGCTGTATAAATGTTCCCAGGAGGACAAGGCTTTTAGTCAGGTTTATTTTTAGTCATTCAGTGGCGCACATTGAAGACGCGTGGCATCCTATGCTGTGTCCAAATCACTGTGCAGTTGCTGATGGGACAAGAGTGACTACCCCCTGCCTGCAAGGATCTCAGATTCACAGATGAGAGTACAGGAGGTAAAGGTAGTTTGCACCTGGAAGAGTACAGATGGCATTCTTAGGCCATCCTAAACTTGTCTACTTACTGGAGCAAACATATAAAATGATATCCTTTCCCTTCCTGTTGTGAAAATTCTAATAGTTTGGCTTGGTTATGTTCAGAATTCACATGAATGTATCTTCTAAGCTTGGTTATTTTATTTCCCTTAGAGTGCCTATCTCTGGACCGAATGCAGGGTGTGCTTCCTGTGGTGTTTGATGAAATCACTTTTGGCAGGCATCTCAAAATGTATTTGTTGACTAAATTCATATGTAATATGCTTTATTGATGATCATTTCCCAACCTCATAGCCTTTTCTATTGCTTCTATTTAAGGTATTGTTCCTTGCAGTGTTTGGGAAGATTGGAGTGAGAAGCGGAAAAGACTATTTTTACATCCGAGATTCTCTGTGTAAGAGTTTCTTTGTTGCCAGTTTAAAAGAGTGACATTTACTTAGCTGCAGTTGGAAAGGTCAGTCCTCATAAATTTCCTAATCCATGAAATGAGGAAAGCTCTTCTGGATTTCTTATAACCACAGGTGGACGTAAATAGCTTTGATTACTTGATATATACTAATCTTCAAAGAATAGGGGGATGGAATTGGATTTGGCAGTAGGTAGTACCTCAAGGTATGTTAGGAGGTTTTCAGTGAGCTAGATACTGATGATACAGCTGGCCTTAGGTAGGCGAACAGAATTGTGAGTTTTCATTTTTCTGCTGCTCAGTTCAAACACAGAAGCTAATATAAGGGACCGTTATCTTAAGAGAACTCAAGCTTAGACCCCTTCCTGAACTCCACAGAGAATAACCCCAATGGCTTATCCAGGCTCCTCGCTCCTTCTCTCTCCTTTCCTATCCTAGAGATGGGTTGCAAATCTGGAAGAACACAAGTTTCCGGTAAAAGTGCGGAGTTAATCGCACCGAAGAGACCATGACTTCATTTACCAGATGGAGAGATGAGCAAATTTGAGAATCTATGTTCTAAAAATTCTTAGTATCTTACAGGATAGAAACTGGAGCACCACTGTACATGTGGGCATCTTCTGTCTCAGGAGCCTTGTTTCTTTGTTTTTCTAAGATCCAGTGGGCGTCGCAGCCCTCCTAAACATCAACATAGGCTGGGAAGGTTTACACTTGAACTCCATCCTGCCCCAATTAAGCACAATCTCTTTATGGTAGGCCTAGGCTTCTGTAGGTGATTCCAGTGTATCTGTAGAATTAAGAATCATTAAATAACAGTATTTAGACAGTGTACCTCTGAAACTGTCCTAATGAGAACAGTCCAAAACTGGTTCTTATGAAGTCTGAGGCACCCTTTTATACCACATGTGCAGAATGCAATATGCTTAAAAATCTGTATTTTAAAAAATTTCTGTGGAGATTAAAAAAGTGTTTATTTGATGCAGCAGTATAGGCAATGATGGCCCTATTGAGAGATCCACTTCAAGTGGGGAATGTGTGGCTTTCACATACTACCCACCATTAAAAGGTTCTGTGATTCAGTGGCTCAACGTCTATTCCAAAATTTGACATTAAATTGTTAGGAGCAAAAGTTGAATTGTTTGAATTTTTGAAATATTGCTTCAGTGTCAGTGATATGTTTAGGTATAGACTGTTGCTCCAACAATCTGAGAATAATCCATCAAGAACAGCTCTTCAGGCTTGCTGACAATGCAGGAAAGCTGGGGCAGCTTGCGATAGCCTGACGTTGTCATCAGTCATACCCTTCAAGACCTCCCTCAAAATCCACTTTCCGTAAGTTGCGTTGATTAAAATAAACTTGTATGTAGTTTGGTATGTTCCACATTTGCCTTAAACGAGCTAAGCATCTCTAATTTTTTTCAAGTTTGTTCTAGGAACATTTTTGGTGTTCAGAACAGTAATGTTGTTCATAGTCTGTTCCAAATTATATTTTTTATTAATTACATTTTTCATTATAATCATTTTTCCACACTGGCGTCAAGAAACTTCAGTTGTTTCTTTGGTCTTTTATTTTTGAATTTTGGGGGCTGCCAGCCACAAGGTATACATTAATAATCGGGATATGATAATCATTAAAAGTATCCAAATTCTTAATTTTATATTAAATATAAAAACAACTGTAAACCATTCACAGTATCCTTTGCTGACCCTGTTGCAATTGTTTGTAGAAATAAATATCGCCAGTTAGTAAACTTAAATTAGAACCATGCATAGGATGAGGTAGATAGAAAAATTATAACAGATCATAAGCTTTTAAAAATTAAATGTTCCAAAGAAAAGGACCTTGTATGCCATTGATTGCAGACAAGCCTCCTTTGAAAAAGTCCTTAGTCCACAAACTGCCATTGTATCTTTCATCTTTCTCCATTAACAGTCATACAACAAATTCAGAGAAATGTAATATAATTAAGATGAGTATAAAAATGGCTTCGTATGGCCTGCCAAGCGATCTCAGTACAGAATTAAAAAGGAAGAGACTATTTTCATTAATGTGGTTATGAAGATTGCATTAATATGACCCTGGAAATGACTGACTTTTGTACTCAGAGAACAGCGCAGAAGAAGGGTTCCTTGTGCTAAGTCAGGAGAGCCTTCGGACGAGAAAGGATGTAAGAGTTCTCCCATTGACCCTTGCTGAGCAAACCTCCTCCATACCTCCTAGGGTGATGGCATTGAGTTATTCTTCTTCATGATTTTATTGGTCCCTGAAGAGGAAACTTACCGTTTGGCTTTGGGTGCACACTGTTTGCACTCTGTGTGTTGATGACAGTGCATCTGAGCTTGAAACCTTAGGTGTCCTCTGGCCAGGATGCAGCTGTCAAAGCCCCATCATTGTTATTGGTGCAAATGTGCAGACCGTTCAGTGTGGCTCAATGGATGCTGGAAACAGAACTTGCTGTTAGTTCCTTGAGTGTATTCATCCATAAAAAAAAACAAACAAACAACAAAAAAAAAACAACCTGCCAAAAACAGGGTTTTCTTTTCTTTTCTTTTCTTTTCTTTTTTTTTTTTTGGTGTTGTTGTTGTTATTTACCTACCATTATTATATTGCTCTACCTAATCATTGTAAGAGGGAGATGGAATTTTCAAGGATCTCAGAAGAAAATTTCTGTTGTTTGAAAGAGTGGGTGATGGAGAAGAGCAACATGACTAATCCTTCTGTGCAGTGTTGTGTATTTTACATAGGCTACTTTATTTCATGCTTTTAACAACCATTGTCAAAGAAAAGTTTGACCACACAGACTGAAATGGCAAGAAGACTTTATGTACTGTTACTGTAGTAATGGGTTGAAGGAAGTAGGACTGTTTCAATAGGGAAAAAGACTGAGCCCAACTTTTGTGGCCTGGCAGCGCCCAATGTGTTAGTTCATCAGTGTTTGCAAATTGCTCTCATATCAAAGCTAGATTCCTAGCTTTCCATAGAACCTGAGACAAGGACACTGTCTCTTTTGTTAATTGCCTTTTGAAGGAATGGCTCCCAGGTTGACAAGGATGAATTCACATCTCAAAGGAGCAGAGAAAATTTATAATGGACAATGGAGAGTTTTCTAAGATAAGAGCTTTGAGACAAGGGTAGCCAGAGGCCATGAAACTCATCTGGAATTTATGGTTGAGGGCAAAGTTGAGGTTCTCTAGTTCAGCCTTGGGGTGGGCGGGTGTTTACTCTCCTTTTACTTCTGAGACAGAAGCCTGGAGCAGTTAATTTGCTTGCCCTCTGTGTCCCAACTATCAGATGACAGACTTGGGATCCAACCACAGCCCTGATCTATTCCAGAGCTGGTAACCTGTCTGGTACAGTTGAACCTGATCAAAACTCAAGGCGAGAGGACGACGTGGCCTTACCTGGGAGGGACAGTCAGGAAGTGGGTTCGTAGAAGATGCTCTTCGAATGCTCTCCCAGCTTCTCTAGGGAGTGGAAACTTGTCTCTGAAGAAGCTTTGCTCATTTACTATTATGGTGTGCCACATTCTGTGGTTTTCAGCAGTCTGCATAGCTCATTGAATTAAAGGCAGCTGGCACTTCAGGGCAGGAAGAATCGTCTAATCTAATTCTATTAGATTCCTAATTCCTATTTATGAAATAGCTCTAAGAAATTCCCATTTACTCTCCTTAAATGAAAATTAGTTCTGTAGAATGCAAGAGTGAAGGCACTATTTTGATACGGGGAAGAAGAAAAATTTAAATATATACACATGTATATCTATATAAATAATATTTATATAGATATATATGAGGATACTTCAGAAGTTGTGGGAAAATAGAACTGTAAGTTAAATTTACTTTAGTACAAAACATTTTTAAAATTCATGCACCATTTTCCCTAGTACATATTTCCATGAGTTTTTGATGAGCTCTCTCGTGTGCACAGATTTCAAGTCTTTTTGGATCAAAATAAACATTTTAATTCTATTCCCCATGAAATTTTTGAAGTACCTTTATACAAATAAAGGAGGGTTTTTTTTTTCCTTAAAAATGTAAGAGAAATGAGGTATGGAGTTGTTAGGGACCCTGAAGGATGAGGGACATTTCCCTTGCAGAAAAGAATTAGGCCTGGCAGCTGGGAGGCATCCCCAGGCTCAGATCCACCTGCTGGGCAGTGCTGGGCCTGGGGGACTGAATCTTTGCACTGGCCATTCAGTTTTTCACTTTTAGGCATGACCATAAGAAAGCATAATTTTCTCTACTCAGAGCCAGTGTCCATGAGACCATTTAATATTTTCATATTACTATTGCTGGTTTTGTTTTCAGTTTATTAAATGATAACCACCTAATCTTGCAGTGTTTCTGATTATAGCAAAGACACCCTTCACTGCCTGCCCCTCATTAAATTTCCTCTAGAATTTAGTAACAGCCAGGGTTAAACTGTCATCTCTCCTAGGCATGCATTCAACAATCATTTTTTTAAAAAAAGAGTTGATTGTTGCTGATTCCTTGTTTTCAATGTATGTATTCACAAAAGACAAACTCCTTTTCTTGATTATGAATTTATCAAAAGCTTAGAAAACCCATCAAGTGCTTCAGTCCTGGCGGTGAGTTGCTCATCTCAGCTTTTCAATAGAAGGCTGATTACTGACTTTTCTCCTATCAAACGGGTTATTCTCTTTTACAGTGGCAGTAATGAGCACCTGGTTGGATTTTAATTGTCAGGAAATGATTTCCTCAGGATACGTTCCATAAAATTATCTCCAAACATCTTTTCTTGAGTATGGCAGTGTTCCAGTGAACCTCAGAGAGGAAATGCTAAAAAATAGTTGTGTTTGTTGAGGAAATAAAGGGAGGTGTGAAGGCGCGCTTGTGGTTTAATGAGGTAAGAGGAGTGATTATCACTCACCGTGGGCTCCAGGGGAAACAGGATTGTGCCTTGCATCATGGAGCACATCCATTTCAGAACCCAGCCCTGGAGCCAAGCGGGGGCTGGAATCAAATTACACGTTCATGCATGGCTTCAGTTTTTTAAGAGTCTGGGGGAATAGAAGGTAGAATTGAAGAAGGTGGCTTAGCATTATCAACCGCATTTAGCTTAGATTAGCATCTGGTTATAATGGCACCCCCCAGCCTCTGCTAACCGATCATCAGCAATGATGCCAACACAGTGTACAGGAAAGACTTTGAGTATTGTCTTTTCAAATTATCTCCTGCATTTATATTTACTCTTTGGCTCATTCTTTTAAAAAAATAATTATGTGTAACTTTACATAGGGTGACTCCTTCTGGATAAAATACACTGAAAAGAACCAGTTTCCATTAACATGAAAAGCCCAAATAAACCCAGCAAATAGCCTGATTTAAATAGCATTCATTTGGGTGAGTTTGTTTTTAACCCACAGTGGCCTTCTGGATGTTGATATATTTAAGGGCTTTGCGTGTTCGAAAGGTTTTTATTTCTAGCAGCAAACACCAATTTAGAAATATCACAGCTGTGTTGAAATAGGAACACTGCTTCTCCCCTGATCATGGACTGAATTGCCAGTCCCTCCAGATACAGTTCTACAGAGCAAGGTCTTCCCAGGGAAGTTGTTCCAGGCTGTGCTTTGGAAGGAAGCCTTACAATTGCATTTCTCTGTACAGCTTTAATTTCTCAGGTGATTTCACCAAAAGGGTTACAGAATTTTTAAATTCCCAAGAAGAGTAAGTTCATCATGTTAGCAGACTGCATTCTGATCAGTTGTTCAGGGAATGGGACAGGGAAACTCAGCTGCATTTATTCCTCAATAGCCAGTCCCCTCTCCAAAGTTCCAGGTAGTTTTGAACCGTCCTAACAAAGTTGGACCAACAAGAAATATCAAGGGTGAGGATTTCTGGAAGATACAACTGTTAAGCAAGACCCAATATTGTGTCCTTGGAAGGCATGGAAATAAATGTTTTAGTATATTTGAACCAAATTCCCCATTCAACATGAAAGACTAAGACCCTCAGAAATAACAACAGTTATTCCTAGGGTCTCCAGAGATCTCTTTTTTTAAAAATTACTTTTAAATTTTCAATTATTTATTTATTCATATACACTTGAAGGGCAGAGTCAGAGAGAGAACTTCCATCCATTGGTTCACTCCCCGGATGCTGGCAACAGTGGACTGGACTTAAGTCCGTGTCAGGAAACGAAACCAGAACTAACTGTGAATCTGAAGCATCTCCTGTTGTCTCCTAGCGTGTGCATTAGCAGGAAGCTGTAAATCAAAGTGTAGCCAGACTTGAATCAAGGCACTCCAATTTGGAAACCCAAGGATGCCTAACTTAGGTCAAGTATTTGATTGCATTACAGGTTCTCTTCACCATTGTTCCAAAAGTGGGAAGAAACCCAGGTATGGAGATTGGTGTAAGAAGACTGTACCAGAAGTTAGTATAGGAGTGATTTGAGTGTACTCACTTGTGGCTCAGCACAAAGTTAAAAGCAAGTTAAATTCCCTTTGTATTCCCCTGTGTATCGGTGGATGACTGGTGGTTTGACAGGGACTCAAAAACTCAGTTGCTATCAGGAAACAGGTTGATGGTGAAAAGTAAGTCAGCTGTTTGTGTACCTGAGGTGATCAAGAAGAGTGAGCACTCACATGGACTGTCAGTACATGTACCGTAAGAGGTCCTGGCTGCCTGCCATCACATGTTGCTAAAATACTCCCGCAGCCTGTATTAAATACAATTGTTTGCAGCTAAAATTTTTGAAGAGACTTTGGAATTTATTCTGATCGGACAAAACTTGATTGACACTTGTCTGCAATGTCTTCATCATGGAATGTATTCGTAATCAGAAATGGGTAGGAATCTGCCAAGTAAGAAAATAGTTTTCATTTGTAAGAAATCTTATATGAATGCTAAGATGCATTAATTTAACATATGGTAACATTTCACAAACATGTAAATTTTATAAAGTGATTCTTTTTAATTTATCAGTTTAAAAAAATTTATTTATTTGAAAGGCAGTTACAGGGGCGGGGATGAAGAGAGAGAGAGAGAGAGATCTTCCATTTGCTGGTTCACTCCCCAGATGGCTGCAGTTGCCAGAGCCGGACCGGTCCAAAAACAGGAGCCAGGAGCTTCTTCCAGATCTTCCATGTGGGTGGCAGGATCCCAAGTACCTAGTCCATGTTCTGTTGCTTTCCCAGGCAAATTAGCAGGGAGTTGGATTGGAAGTGGAGCAGCAGGACTTCAACAGGCACTCACAAGGACGCCAATGCTGCAGCCTGTGGTTTAACCCGGTATACCACAATGCCAGCCTCTAGTTTATCGTTTTATGAGGAAGGATAGGGATCAAAATTGTCAGTAACAGAAAAATATCATAAATTCCAGTTACTCTGTCCATAATATCAGGTACAAAAAACTATCACAGGAGCATGTGACCAACCCAGAAAAGGGTGTGGCTCCTACAAGCATTGACATTAAAACATAGCATAAAGCAGAACCACTCTGTGCATGGCAGCTCCCCACCCCACCCCTCACACCACACTCCCTTGTGCTGTTACGAACGCAAATGTTGTCTATAGTTTTCTACTGAAACACACGATGGCACAATGAATGGCTTAGCAATGTGTATTATCGTATAGTCCCAGGTCGCAGCAGTCAGAGATGGGTTTCCCTGGACTAAGTGGAATCAACAGGGCCGTGCTCCTTTCTAGAGGCTCCACAAGAACCCATTCCCTGGCCTCTTCCAGCTTCCCAAAGCAGCCGGGTTTCCTTGACTCCTGGCCTCTTCCTGTGCTTTCCAGGCCAGAAGTGGCCCGTTGAGTCTGTCTCCCCTTGCTCCCTCTGACCATGGCTCACCTGCCTCGCTTCTCAGCATTTAAAGAACTCATTGGTTCATTGGACTCTCACGCATAATCCAGAATAACTTCCCCATCTCAAGGTCGTCGACTAGCAATTTTTATTTTACTTTTGTTCTTCTTTCCTCTTTGTCATATAACAACGTACTTGTGGATTCTAGGGTTTCGGGTGTAGAGCTATTTGGGGAGCCATTTTTCTGTCTACCACAACTACAATTACTGCAGTCCTTTGCTTACTTTTTGTCTGTCTCTTCCCACTAGATTATAAAGTCAGAGGAGAGTAATCATTGTAATTTTTTAAAATTCTCTCGTTATCACGTATTGTTGAATGAAGGTTGAGTGAATGAATTTAAAAAGGTAACCTACTAGGCTGTTTGTTATGATCTCAGGCTTCACAGTTAACTTGATTCTCATTGTACTGAGCACCGTGGAGAAGGTGTCTCTGTCAGCTTTCTTACTGATCCGAGCTGGACTGGAGCTGGGTTTGCCATCCTCCAGGTACATCGCTTGCAGAGTGGACACACTTGGCCAGGTCTGAAGCTGTTGGAAGCTGTGTGCCACCCAGACCTTCTTCTGTTACAGATGCAAGCCTCGTGGCACACAGGAGATGGTCTGTGATGTGGTCCCTGACCTGTGGGGGGGGGGGGTGAGCTACACATGGTCGTCCCTCCTCCAAAATTTGCCAATCCCATAGCTTGCACTTCCCCCTCACAAGAGGAATGAGGGGTTTGCAGAGAGGGGTGAAGAGTGCCACTCCACAGAGCCCTCCCGTGGGCATCTGAAAGGTGGGAGGATAGGCAGATTCCACTTCCCCTCCCCGCGCCATAAGGTTCCATGCTCTGTGTTATCGTGCAGTCACTTTTGCATGCATATATTTTCCCTTATTGATAAGCTCCTGGCAATACAGCTGTTGCTCTGCAGATCACAAATGGATGGGTTGCTTTTGGATACTTTCTTATTGCATAAATTTAAGGCATATGACATGATGTGTTGGCATACATAACACATAGTAAAATAATTGCTGTATGAAAGCAATTTAACATAACCATAACCATCCACAGTTATGTAGGTGTGTGTGTGTGTGTATGCATGGGGAGGGTAATAGCTAAAACCTACCTGCTCAGCACATTTTGAGCGTACACTACAGCCCTGTTAACTATAGTACTCATGTTTCATATTAGATGCCTAGACTGATTGATCCTGCACAAATTCAAGTCCATGCCATTTGAGCTACATCTACTCATTTCTTGCAACTACCTTACACTAGTAGCTGTTCCTTTACTCTGTGTTTCTAAGTATTTGACTTTTTTCCTTTTTTCTTTTAATATTTTTAGATTCCACATAAAAGATAAGATACATCCACAAAAGTAATAAAGTATAATGCAAGTCTATGGATTGTAGGAAACATTTTCAAACTATATATGTGTTATATATGTCATTATTTTATTTGTAGTAATATTATGTGTTAACATTATTATATTTGTACTTTAATATATAAGCAAGGTCAGTGTTTAAGAATTCACACAACTCGGCCGGCGCCACGGCTCACTAGGCTAATCCTGCTGTGGCGCCAGCACCCTTGGTTCTAGTCCCGGTCAGGGCACCGGATTCTGTCCCGGTTGCCCCTCTTTCAGTCCAGCTCTCTGCTGTGGCCTGGGAAGGCAGTGGAGGATGGCCCAAGTGCTTGGGCCCTGCACCCCATGGGAGACCAGGAGGAAGCACCTTGCTCCTAGCTTCGGATTGGTGCAGCGTGCCGGCCGTATTAGACATTTAGGGGGTGATCCAATGGAAGGAAGACCTTTCTCTCTGTCTGTCTCTCTCACTGTCTAACTCTGCCTGTCAAAAAAAAAATAATAATAAAAAAAGAATTCACACAACTCAATAGTAAAACAGTACAAGTAATTCAATTATAAAATGTAAATCTATCTAGATAGATATTTATACAAAGAAAACACAAAAATGGCCAACAGATATGCAAAATTACACAACGTCACTGTACATTGTGGTAATGCAAAAACACAGTGAGGTGTCACCTCAACCTATGAGAATAGCTGTTATCAAAAAATCAATTTTGGGCCAGCGCTGTGGCAATAGAGGATAGAGCCATCGCCTATAATGGTGGCATCCCGTATGGGTACCTGTTCGAGTTCTGGCTCATCCACTTCTGATCCAGCTCCTTGCTATAGCCTGGGAAAGCAGTGGAGGATGGCCCAAGTCCTTGGGCCCCTGCACTCACATGGGAGACCTGGAGGAAGCTCCTGGTTCCTGGCTTCTGATGGGTGCAGTTGCGGTCATTGGGAGTGAACCAGTGGATGGAAGACCTCTCTCTCCTTCTCCCTCTCTCATTTTCTCTCTCTCTCTGCTTCTCCTCTCTCTATGTAACTCTGACTTTGAAATAAATAAATAAATCTTTAAAAAATCAATTAATAATGTATCAGAAAGGTTGTGGAAGAAATGAACCTTTGGTAGGAATGTCAGTTAGTGCAGCAATTAGGGATAACAGTGTAGAGGTTCTCAAAAAATTAAAAATGGAACACCACGTAGTAGCAATCCCTCTTTTGGATATTTACCCAAAAGAAAGGAAATCAGTGTCTCAAAGAAATGCCTGCACTCCCATTTCATTGCTTCATTAATCACAGTAACTTAAGATATAGAAGCAGTTTGTGTTTGTGGACAAATGGATGTAAAAATTGTGAGGTACACAGCACACACACACATACATGTGTACACACTAGTGTGCATACACTCCAGTGTGCACATGACATGGAGTGTAATACAGACTTAAGAAAGAAGGAAATACTGGCATTAGTGACACCATGGCCGAAACTGGAGGACAGTATGTGAAGTGGAGTAAGCCAGATACAGAGAAAAATACGTCAGGATCTGACTTATGTAAAATCTATTTTCAGACACTTGAAAATATATTCTTGTAACCTAGTTACATAAATGTAGCATGCTACATCTATAATCTGTACATACTCAGGCTTCAAACTTTCCTTTCATGGGATAGGAAAAGAATGCTCTGATCAATCTGCAAATGTGACCATGTCCCTAGAAGTATTTTTTATCCTTATGTAAAGAAAATATTGTAAGCATAAAGGGAAAACATTACTTTCATTTACTTTATAGTTTTCAATTTTTTATAAATGGGAAAATTAATACTGTATGTGATAAATTCAAATTCAAATTCTTAGAAAAATTTTGAGATTTTGATCTTAAATGTCATATAATTAAATCATCAGATCATACATGAAGAATATGACACCAAAGCACAGTAAGTAACGTGCCCAAGTTCCCATGGCTCTTAGTAAGTCACAGGTGGAACTTGAGCCTTCCATGCAGTCGTTTTCCCTTTTGACTTGTCTTATTGAGTAACCCTTTCTTTTCCATGTATTGTTACTTTGTGATTAATATTGATTGAGCCCATAGGGTACATATATTTCAAAAATCGTTTGTAGCATTTAAGTGCATAATGCTACAGTTAACATATATAAATCTTTTTAAAGTTCTGTGAACACTTTTGAACGTACCTTGACACTAGTATATAATATTTTTCCAAAAAGTTCTCCCAGATTATAAGAGAAAATTGTTCTCAAGCCAAAGTTTTAATATGATCCATGTATCTTCCAACCTATCCTAGATTACATATGTGGTATTTTGCACAATTGAAAAATAAAAATTATCTGACTTAATATCTTTTTTTCTGGGATATGATTTCTTTTTTGTATGTGTACTCTATAGGTTTTAGTATTATATTGCACAGCAATAGCAAGTCCACTAAAATAAATGACATAAAAATAAATGAGGTGAGTTATTATAGTCCATGATTTATATTGAGAAAATTGTTAGAATTTGTACTAAAATAGAATACTTACGTACATCATGTAAAATATATCATGAAAACTAATTGAGTCTTCTGAGCAAGACCGTATCATGATAAAATTACTTTTGGCTTGAACTGACTTGGACTGGGGGTATAAGAGGTATATTGATCGCCTGTGTCTCATGGTCATTAGGTAGCAATCTTGTTATAATTCTGAACTCCCCATGCCATGCCTTTAAAAAAATTACAGGACTTTAGTATGACTGGCACTAAAGAACCATGGAAGCTGTTTATACTGCAATGTTTCACGTGCATATTCATTACTATTCAATAAAATTGACACTCATGTCTAGGTTTTCTATTTGTGATATAATTGCATAATAAATAAGCTATAAATGAATGTTACCGAGATGCATTCAGATGTGAAAATTAAGTGAAAATACTTTTATGATAATAGTTTCATATAATTGTTAATAGGAACTATATTGAGGAAAATGGTATGTTAAAAAAGCACTTTAGCAATGTCACCTGCAATTTTGCTTCCACATGAATGGGGAGTGGGTGTTTAGCCTAGTGGCTGCGACACCTGCTTTCCACATTGGAGTTCCTCTTTCATCCCTGGCTCTAGCCCATTGCAGATCATGGAAGGCAGCAGTGATGGGTTCCTGCTACTCTCTTAGGAGACCTACATTGCTTTCCTGGCTCTGGAGTTAACCAGCCAATGGGAGCTCTCTCACTGCCTCTCCTGTCCCTCTCTCTGTCTCCCCTCCCTCCCTTCCTCTCTCTCTCTCTTCCACCTTTGTCTCTCAAAAAAGAAGGAAAGAAGGAAGGAAGGGAGGGAGGGAGGGAGGAAGGGAAGGAGGAAGAGAGAGAAAGAGAGAGAGAGAGAGAGAAAGAGAGGAAGGAAGGAAGGAAGGAAGAGAGAGAAAGAGAGGAAGGAAGGAAGGAAGGAAGGAAGGAAGGAAGGAAGGAAGGAAGGAAGGAAAAGCAGTTAATGTAATGTTGGTGTGTACAAAAATAAACAATGAACTGATTATGGTTTTTCCCATTATTATTTATATTTGGCTGTCTCTGAAGATAGCCTGTTTTTTGACATTTGTACCTGTTCCACCCTCTAATCTCTTCTCAGAAAAATGCTACATAGAATTCAGGAGGCATTGCACAGTTGATGCTGGTTCATTCATGTGGTTCATCTCTTCTGCTACTCTGGCTGGCCATGCACCATTCACCATGCACCATGAGGGTCACTCATGCGTGGACATCAAACTGGCTCTTAGGCCTCAGCAAAGAACATTCAGCCTCCAGCACATCTCATCTGCATCTCTCTCTCTCTCTCTCTCTCTCTCTCTCTCTCTCTCTCTCAATCTCACACACACACACACACACACACACACACACACACACATACAAACTTAAAAGCGTCTCCAGCAATTTTCTGACATGAAGAACAGTACTCATAGATCAAAAACAGGAAAATCTAGAGAAAGCTTCCCAGTCGTCATCTTCTACCAAGTCTTTTCTTCGCTTGATTCCACAGATTGTTGTTGGATCCATTCTTTGCCCAGCCCCAATCCAAGTCCCTCCCCTTCCCTGAGTTTTGTGCCCAGCAAAGATCTATTCCCAAAGCAACAGTGACTTCTCATTCTTTGAATCTCATGAATTCCACCTTTATTGTCTTTGATCCTCTTCCTTTCTGCGTATTTCCCCTGGTGAAATGCCATGTTTTCCATTCTCTAGTGGATAAGCCACCATCAGGCACCTGCAGAGCATCAGAACTTCATCACCCTGTCCACATGGGTTTCGTCCTTCCTATTCCTCCTGTATCACTAACTGCATCAGCAGCTCTAAACTTTAGAGAAAATTGCCTCTCTCTCTTTGTGTCAGCAGTGGCAGAGGTAATTCTTGGAGTGGATACAAAGCTCGATGTACAACCACTGAGTTGATAAGTTGGATGCCTGTGTGAGTGAATGAATCCTGGTTCCTTAGCACCTACTCTGTGCCAGCCATTGTGCTGGGAGTAAAAGTGAGGACAATGGACATGGCTCATTTACTCAGCACATTTAATGTTTAACAATAATTATTATAATTAATCTCCCTCTTATTTTACAATTATTTTGATGTTGAATTGTGTGCAATAGTGTTATGGTGAGTATATTATTAAAAGAGATTTTTCTCCACTAATAATTTAGAACACTGGTCCAATGGTAGAGTTAATGTGTCAAAAGGTATGAATGTTTTACGCTTTAATTGCTCACTAATAAGGAGTTACAACTAGAGACAGATTTCTGTATGCATTTTTAGACGGGAGAGAATGTTTCTGTTGTTGTGCATATTTGAGTTCAAGTCAAGTCATTGTTCTAATTTTTTTCTGGTTATCTTTGATCATTTGTGTTTGAAAACTTCTGCAGAAACTCTAGGGTACCCAGATGAAAATAATGATTCTATTAATAAACTTATGCAGGAAAGATTTGCATAGAAATCACAAAGCTCTTTCTTACACCTATGCATTTTCGATTTTCTACTTAGTTATTGCTGCTAAGAAAATTCCAAAGCTGTCTGTCACATATATAGGCTCTTTCATCCTGCCAGGTAATAATCTAGAAATATGATGACATTTGACTTGAAAGGACCCAAGATGAGCACGGTGCAATATTTCCTTTGTGCAGAATGTGAAGTAATATCCTCCCGCATCCTGTCTCACCACGATGCTGTGCTCTTCACAAACGAGTGTTTGAGAATGAACCACGCTATTCAGAACCGAGAATATTAATTAAATTTGAATGTCATACAGGAAACTCACAAACAACTTTTGATGTCTTACCCATTAATAGCCAAACCAAAATAGAAATAATTATACGAGGTTTGCTTTTCCACATTGAAATACGCCTCACATTCAGAACTGCAGATTTGAAGTAATAGCAATGGAATATTCCACTTTTCTCCTTCCTCAGTCCACTAATGTATTGTTAATAAAACAAAAAACATCAATGCCTTGCAGATATAATCTGTCATTTTTATAATACACTGCACTTGTTTGGAACTTTGATTGTTAAAGACAATGTTGTTGGTGTTATTTCAGAAATCCTATAATATGCTTCGTAGTTGAGTAAGAGAGAAATTGTACAAAATTTTCCTGTCTAATGTGTACATTCTTCTGTGGGTTTTTTATTCATTTAACATATTTGAGGACCCACTCAATAAAGTGGATAACCTACATTATATAGGACATCTTTGACTTCAAACATCAGAAAACTCCAACAAGTCAGGTTTACAGATAAAGAAAATTAGTTTGCTTTCATATAAAGAAGGCACACAACTCCCAGAGTGGTAGGTCGGCAGTTAAATAACCTAAGCTAGAAACCGTTTTTTTTTTTTTTTCTATCCGTAATGTCTATGACAGATGCTCTTCTTGATTGCTAACTCACTGCCACAGCTGCAGCTCTCACATGCAGATGCAAAGGAGGACAGCAGTAGATCTCTTCTCGTATCCTTTTTTAAATGATTCCATACACCTTTCCCAGAATCCAAAAGACTTTCCTGGTCCTCCTGTTGTCCAGCATCACGTTAATGACCCTGCCCAAAGCAGTCACTGAAAATAGAGAGTAACCTTGACAATGAGTTACAGACCCTACTTGACCCTGAAGCAAAGGAGAATTCACCCTTCCTTGGATTGCATGCATCTGGGGTCTAGGGGGTGAGTGAACCTAGATATGTATAATCAGAAGTTTGCTATCAAGTAATTGTAGGGATTCAGCTTTTGCTAGTCAACCAATATTACTTCATAAATTAAATAAAGTCCTAGACCTGAAGAATTTTACATTACAGTGTGGGAAACTAATAAGACAAAAAAGTATTGTAAGCAGTATGACCATATGGGCATGGGATGTTATTAAGGTTCTTTATTTTCCATTTTACTTAAGGTATACAGATTTAGGAACATAGTGATACTCCCACTCTACCTTCCTTCCCACTCACATCCCAAACTTCTTCCTCCTCCCTCTACTATTCCCACTCTTAATTTTTACAAAGATCTATTTTCAGTTTACTTTATACTCATAAGATTAACCCTACACTAAGTAAAGGGTTCAACAAATAGCATGAAGAAGAAAACAATGTTCCTTAACATTAAAGACAAAGGCTGTAAACAATCATCAAATCTCAGACTGTCAATTTAACTCCTATATTTTACATTTTAGGTACTCTTTTAGTTACCAGAAATCAGGGAAAATATATGGTTATTGTCTTTGGGGGGATTAGCTTATTTCACTTAGTATAATGGTTTCTAGTTGATTCCATTTTGTTGCAAAAGAGGATTTCAATTGTTTTTTTTTATAACACTTTTATTTAAAGAATATAAATTTCCAAAATACAGCTTATAGATTACAATGGCTTCCCCCCCCATAACTCCCCCCCACCCGCAACCCTCCCCTTTCCCACTCCCTCTCCCCTTGCTTCACATCAAGATTCATTTTCAATTCTCTTTATATACAGAAGATCAGTTTACTATATATTAAGTAAAGATTTCAACAGTTTGCCCTCACATAGCAACACAAAGTGAAAAATACTGTTGGAGTACTAGTTATAGTATTAATTCACAATGTATAGCACATTAAGGACAGAGATCCTACATGATATATTTTTTAAAAAAATTGATTAATTTTCTAGGCAATTTCCAATTTAACACCAAGATTTTTTTTTTCATTTTTAATTATCTATATACAGAAGATTGATTCAGTATATACTAAGTAAAGATTTCATCAGTTTGCACCCACACAGAAACACAAAGTGTAAAATACTGTTTCAGTGCTAGTTATAGCATTACTTCACATTGGACAACACATTAAGGACAGATCCCACATGAGACGTAAGTACACAGTGACTCCTGAAGTTGATTTAACAATTTGACACTCTTGTTTATGGCCTCAGTAATCTCCCTAGGCTCTAGTCATGAGTTGCCAAGGCTATGGAAGCCTTTAGGGTTCGCTGACTTCAATCTTATTCCGACAGGGTCATAGTCAAAGTGGAGGTTCTCTCCTCCCTTCAGAGAAAGGTACCTCCTTCTTTGACGGCCCCATTCGTTCCACTGGGATCTCACTCACAGAGTTAAAAACAGGCCAGGGAATTCCAATACAATCCCATCAAGGTGGCATGTACCAAGGCCATCTCACTAGTCCAAGTGATCAATTTCACTTCACAATTGATCACACTGATAGGTCTAAGAGTCAAAGGGATCACACAAACAAGACTAGTGTCTGCTAATACTAACTGATAGAATCAAAAAGGGAGAGAATGATCCAACATGGGAAACGAGATACACAGCAGACTCATAGAATGGCAGATGTCCTAAATAGCACTCTGGCCTCAGAATCAGCCCTTAAAGCATTCAGATCTGGCTCAAGAGCCCATGAGAATATTCTAGGCATGGAAAGCCAAGACACTCTGGAAAAAAAAGAAGACCTAAATGAAAGATCTCTGTGAGTGAGATCCCAGTGGAACGAATTGTTTTTTTTTTTAACCACTGAGTAGTATTCCATAATGTAGATATGCCATAATTACTTTTTTTAAAGATATATTTATTTAAAAGAGTTACAGAGAGAGGTAGATACAGAGAGAGAGAGATCTTCCATCTGCCAGTTCACTCCCCAGATGGGCGCAATGGCTGGAGCTGCGCCAATCTGAAGCCAGGAGCTGGGAGTTTCCTCCAGGTCTCTCATGTGAGTGCAGGCTCAAGGACTTGGGCCATCTTCCACTGCTATCCCAGGCCATATCAGAGAGCTGGATCAGAAGAGGAGCAGTTGGGACTAGAACTGGCGCCCATATGGGATGCCGGCACCTCAGGCCAGGGCTTTAACCCACTGCACCACAGAGCCGACCCCATAATTTCTTTATCCAGTCAATAGTTGATGGACATCTGGGGTGATTCCATATGTTAGCTATTGTGAGTTGAGCTGCAATGAGCCTAGGGATACAGGTGATTCTTTAATCTGATGATTTAATTTTGTTTGGATAAATTCCCAGGAATGGGATTGCTGCATCATATACATATGGTAGGTCTACATTAAGTTTTCTGAGGTATCTCCTACTGTCTTCCACAATGGCTGTGCCAGTTTATACTCACGCCAACAAAGGATTAAGGTACCTTTTTCCCCACATCTTCACCAGCATTTATTGTTTGTTGTTTTCTGTGTGAGAACCTTTCTAGCTGGGGTGAGTTGAAACCTCATTATGATTTTGATTTGTGCTTCCCTGGTGAAGCTGAGCATGTTTTCATGTGTCTGTTGGCCATTTGAGTTTCCTCCTTTGAAAAATGCCTGTTTAAGTTCTTTGCCCATAACTCTACTGGGTTGTTTGTTTCTTTGTTTAGCTTCTTGAGCTCTTTATAGATTATAGGTATTAATCCTTTGTTAGTTCATTATTTGTACATATTTTCTCCCTCTTTACTTTGCTAAGTGTTTATTTTGCAGTACAGAAGCATCTCAGCTTGAAGTAATCCCATTTGTCAATTTTGACTTTGATTGCCTGTGATTCTGTTTTGATTATAAATTCCCTGTAGTATGTCTTGAAATCTGGTATTGTTATGTCTTTTTTTGTTGTATAAGACTACTTCAGCTATTCAGGGTTTCTTGTGTTTCCATATGAATTCTAGCATTTTTTTTTCTAGATCTGAGAAGAGTGTCTTTGATATTTTGGTTGAGAACTCATTGAATCTGTAAATTGCTCTCAGTAGTATGGACATTTTCATGATGTTAATTCTCCCATGATATTAATTCTTCCAACCCGTAAACTTGGAAGATTTTTTTTTCCCATTTTCTGCATCTTCTATTTCTTTCTTTAATGTTTTGTGATTTTCATCATAGAAGTCTTGATTAAATTTATCCCAAGGTATTTAAATGTTTTTTGTAGCTATTATGAATGAGATTGATCTTAGAAGTTCTTTTTCAGTCATAGCATTGTCTGTGTATACAAGACTGTTGATTTTGGTTGTTAACTTTACATCTTGCCACTTTACCAAACTCTTTCATGAGTTTCAATCGTCCCTTAGTGTAGTCTTTTGGATCCCCTATATATAAAATCATGTCATCTGCAAATAGAGATAGTTTGACTTACTCCTTTCCAAGTTGTATCCCTTTGACTTATTCTTGCCTAATGGCTCTGGCTAAAGCCTCCAGTACTATATTGAATAGCGGTGATGAGAGTGGGTGTTTGTGTCTGGATCTTAGTGGGAATGCTTACAACTTTTCCCCATTCAATAAGATATTGACTGTGGGTTTGTTATAAATTGCCTTGATTGTGTTGAGGAACTGGGGTTCTGAATATAAGTACTCAGAAAGGACTTAGAATTTTCAATTAAGGACAGCAACCAGATGATACACCTGAAGGGGTGATCAGAGGATACATATTATTGTCATGCATTTATAGTTTCAGTTTAGGAAATACATCATGGTTTTCAGTTTTTCAGCTTATAAGCTTTTGACAAAATTGTGTAAGGAATTTTAAAGTATTTTGTTGTCATTTCAGTCTTATAATTTTAATTTCAAATGAGGCATCTCTGTTACAGACTTTTATTGGGATATATACTTCTGTTTAAATGTAGGATAAACATCTGAACTTTCAGTATAGTTTTCAACTTCTTTGTTCGAGTCTTGATGAGTTTGATGGACCAGAGTTATAATGGGAATGATGATAGATGATCACCATGTTACAGAAGGATGTGAGTGCACTGCTGCTTTGCTTCTGTGCACTGTCAGATGGATTGCAGAAAAGATGATGCTATGAGATTTTGTACTGATGTATGAGTACTAAACATTAAAACATTATATAATAAATCCAGCAAGATAATTTTCAATTATATTGTCACAAAATAGAAAATAACTTGTCTTTTTCATTTTTTTTCTGACAATCACAAAAGGAAAGAGAATAGATATGATGACATTTTGGATTGGTAGCTGAAAGCAAGGGTTTTTTTTTTATGCTCATTAAATCTATTTGCCTGTAGTACTATGATTTGAGAAATATTGCAGATACAAAATGCCAGTTTTTGCCTTATAAAATGCATAGTCTATTCTAGGTGAGGTCAGGAAAATAGCATGAATTATGAGAAGAAATTTAAATAGTTTCAGTTCTTTGCTTAAAGAAATGTTTTAATAACAGATTAGTGACAAATTTTGTAATTCTGGTCTTTGAATTCAGTTGCATTCAATTAAAAAATCTTAATTTCCCATGTGAATTTATTGTGAGAATGGTATATGTTTTTGTAATTGACATGAAATCCATCAAAATTGTAGACAATTCATGTAAAATGATATATGTGCCAAGTTGGGTCTTAGTTTGGAAGAAGTCATGGTATAGGTTAACTCAAGGATAGGCTTGGTGAAAGTCTTGCATATGGTAAATTTCGTCAGTTATATCCTTAGATATATACCTGATATGTGGACAGCACTTATACTTTGCTTTGCTAGCTAGTGGCAGAGTACTCATAGCCAGAAGAATGACAGCATTGCCACCTATCTCAAGTCTACTGAAGGATGCCTGGGTCTCTGAGTCTGTCATAGCATAGCAGTATTCAGCTTGTTCCCAACTTATACATCCTTTCTTATTTTCTTATTTTGTTTCCTCATTGTATTCTGCATTTCCATTATTCTGCTTTTCTTCACTTCATTTTTAGTCTGCAGTTTTTCGACTGAAAATCAGTTTGTCAAATTTCCTTCAATTCTATTACCATTTTCCCTATCTCTTCTTAGTGAAAAAATATCTATCTTTCTTCCATGTATGTAAGAAATTAAATCCTCCCAAGGCTCTTAACTGCTCTAATGCACAGAATGTCAGAGAACAATATAGTTTTCACATATAGAAACATTGGCAATGGTTCTAAAATTTATATAACTGGTTTCGGTTTTTCTGGTTTTTATCAACTTGTAAACATATGGAGGGGTTTTCTGTTTATCTTTCCCATTTTTATTTTGAAAAGATTTATATATTTATTTGAAAGGCAGAGTTACTGAGAGAGGGTGAGAGAGAGAAAGAGAGAGGGTGGAGAGAGGGGAAAAGAGAGAAAGAGAAAGAGAGATCTAGAGAAAGAGAAAGAGAGCTCTTCCATCTGCTTGTCCACTCCACAAATGGGCTATCTGCTTCTGCTTTCCCAGGAGCATTAGCAAGGAGCTCGATCATAAGAGAGTAGCTGGGACTCGAGTTTTCATTGATACTGTATGCCAGCATTGCAAATGGTGGCTTAACCTGCTGCACTACAATGTTGGCCCCTCCTTTTGTACTTTTTGATCAGGGAATTATTCAGTAGTAAAGGTTAGAAACTAGGAAATTAAAAGAGATGGAAATCTAAGTATCCTATTCTGTTGTCTTCATCAGTACAGAAAATTAGTCTTTCATAGCGCAGAAAAAAAAGAGTCATGCTCATTTGGTAATTAATGTGCCATGACATTCCTTCATCTCATCATTCACAAAATAAGGTTATCCTGAGGCTGTCAGACACGGAAACTTTATAGTCTGTGCACTTCATTACCGATAATCATAATTTATTTTTAAATTATATAAGTAAGTAGCTACAAAATAAACATTGATGAATAAAAAGGAGCTGATGGGTCCTAGGTGGTGTGGTCAGGCAGTAGCCACAAGCAGATCCAGTGGGACTTCCTACACCATTGCAAAGGCTATGCATTGTGAACAGAGGACAGATGTGAACCGATGTAGATTTTTAAATTATTACTGCGGCTGCTGTGTTGAGACTGTGTCACAGAGAGCACATTCGAAGAGCGGTTGTGTGGCTATCGCAGTAGTCCAGACAATAACAACAAAAACAATAGTGCTGAGAGCAGGTAGTGTCTTGGAAGTAATGGAAAGTGTTAGTATTCTCACAAAGCTAGGATCGCCAAGGCTGTGAGAGACTGTTCTGTCTACGGACTCTACAGAAATCTCAAAACTGGGGCAAGCTCCTAGCAAGGTATGTCATGGTGGACGTTAATGCAGTAAACTACAGGAGTACAGAGCCAGTGGCCACAATGACAGTGGTTGACACTTATTGCATGTGGCCTAAGGTCTAGATTTTTCAGGAAATGATCACACATATTTGATATCTTACAAGTATTTGAGGCTTCTAGATTTTTCTTAAGCTAATGGAAAATTGCAATGTAAGGAAATATGAAATCATTAAAATTACAGTAGATAAACGAGCAAAAGAAAAATGCAGGTATCAGGATTGTTTAGACAGATCAAATTTTTACTGATTTGTGGCAGTGTTTCGAGATGAAGACCATGAACTCAAGAGCCAGACTATTCCATGACCATACTTGGGTCTACCACATGCCAACTGTGACAACCAGACTGAGCTACTTAATTACTGTTTCTCTAAGCTTATTCTTGTCCATAAATTATGATTTGTTGTGGAAATTTCCATTCCTAAAATAGATAGATAAAACACAGGTAGATAGATATTCTAAGAGTACTTATATATATAGATATTTAGATGTATATTCTACAAGTATATGTAGTCTAAGAATATGTGTATATTTATAATGATATATATATATACATGTATGTGTGCCTAACAATAGTTCCTGTCACAAGGCATTGCTGTTACAATCCATTAAGTTTGACTAAAGTGACATTTTAAAGAATATTTAAAAATATAAAATAGTTATATCAAAGTGAAGAATAAAATAATTTAAAGTTATGCATAAGACACAATGTGAATTGTCACATTCTTCTTTGCAAAAATTCAGCCATTGTGGTTCATGCTGAAAACAAAGTTGCATAGAGTTATATCTAAGGTCACAAACTCTAAAGCTGATCATTAATTTTTAGTGAAGTGGCCCAAGTAACACAAGGCTCAGGGGAATTTGTTAGATGGCAGTGCCTTGTATGTAGTGTAAGTGAGGTGCTTGGTTTATTTACTCTCTGACTAACCTCATTGCAACTTGATTTGCACCATGACTGCCACTGATTTCTCCTTCTAGTGAGCATAGTATCAGGTGAAGTTTTATGCCTCTGATGAATAATTTCATCAAAGAAAATATGGAGAAAAACCTTGTACTTCCTGTGAGAAGTAGCTTTCCTTAGTAGATTATTGAAAATAGTATAAAGGTATAAAGTATGAAAAGCATAGTTACAAATGGAATACTTTTAATAACCTTAGTAGCATAATTATCATACAAAATGTGTTGATTATAAATATTTTATATTCAATGGAACAAATGTGACAGCAGTTATGTTTGTCAGTGCAAATAATTTATATTACTATTTTGCCATGTAGAAATCTGACTTTTTTTAAGATTTATTTATGTATTTGAAAGTCATAGTTAGAGAAGAAGAGGCAGAGATAGAGAGGTCTCCCCTGGTTCACTCCCCAATTGGCCTGAACCGCTGGAGCCGCACCGATCCAAAACCAGGAGCCAGGAGCTTCCTCCGGGTTTTCACACATGGGTGCAGGGACCCAAGGACTTGGGCCATCTTCTACTGCTTTCCCAGGCCATAGCAGAGACTTGGATCGGAAGTGGAGCAGCTGGGTCTCAAATTGACACCCATATGGGATGCCGGCACTGCATGCAGCGGCTTTACCCACTACACTATAGTGCTGGCTCCCTGACTTGGTTTTAATGCAGCTTGAAATTCATATCCTTTATAATTTATAGAAATTAGAGAAGTGTTTATGAAAATTAATGAAAGAGTAATATATTTCACTTTGCTTTTGAATTCCGTGATATTCTGTATCATATGCATCTTCATTTTTGTGCCTATCTGGTATAAAATTCTGTAGTTATCACTTTGTCTTTGCATTGTTATAATTTGTAAATGTTCAGAACACTTTTTATGTTTCAAAGCATAATTCTTTGAGGCTATAAATTTTATTTTATCCTTTAATTTTTGAATTAATAATGCTAAGTAGTTTGAAAAAAATGTATTTAGTATAAAATTAGATACTTGGAAAATGCAGGACAGGATGAGTTTGGCAGATGGAAGAAATCAAAATGGCCCATAATCTAAGGTGATCACTGTTCACAGTATTTTGCTCAAGTCTTTGCATGATTTTTTCATAGTTGAAATCACTAAGAATATGGATTTTTTAAAACTTTAATTAACTTCCCAGCTGGCTATTATTGGAAATGAATGCCAGATTATTTTTTCTTAGGTTCCATTTCCTGCAAATTTCCACTCTATCAGAAACTTAATTGGAATGGCATGAAATCTATTAATTATCTTGGGAAGAGCGACCTTATTTTCACTGTGTTCAATCTTCCCCTAGAGCCCTTTTGAAGCCCAGAGTCCCTGGATCCATAGGGACAGGGAGCAAACTCAGTTCTGCACTTGCCCATGGACAGGAGCCCTCCCTCCCTCAGGTTCAGATTGCTCTGCTGTAAATTGTGGCTGAGGATTGCTCATGAGGAACATGGCTGTTCCTCAGGGCTGATGAGAATATTGACTGTGTTCACTGTGATAAGCACTTGGAGTAGGACCTTGCACATTGTGAATTCTCTGTAAATATTAGTTACTGTTTTGTCTGTGTATTATATGTTGACGTTCTTCAGAAATTCATTACACCACTCATCGCATTTCTCTTTGTACTGATTCCATGAAGTATGCTACTTTTGTCCTTTTGCCTGGTTAGCAGTGGTGGCCTGGGCCATTTGGCTTGCAACGGAGGGACGAACTGTGAGTGCACAGCAGTGAGATCACTCCAGGCTCAGAACTATCTGCTTAATTGCCATCTCCTCTTGAGACTGAGCTTCTTGAGAATTGCAAATCTAAGAGATTATTTTTTTATTATTAGAATTTAGCCTCAGAATCTGGCACATAGCAGCTCTGCAATAAATCCTTATTGAAAAACAGCAACAACACAAAGACTGAGAAACAGGGGACAGTGTCACTGAAATGTTCCAACAATCAGAGCAGCATAAATAAAGCAGAGAAATGTGTAGGGCCCTCCCTCGGCTCCTGTGGCTGTAAAGAGTGTGCTGAGAGGGAGGTTGGGAGAGCCCACAAGAGAAGCAAGAGAAGGGAATGGATGTCGGGTCTTGGAGGGCTCTTGTCACCACCTGGGGGAACTGGCACTTTACTCTGTAGGTAAGTGCACAGTTAGTGGTAGAATCAGGCTTTATAATGGGATCAAGTTTAATTTGGGGAGAAACTAGTCTGCTACTCATGTGAAAGATGAAATGAGGCTTTAAGTGGAATGAGGAGTCAGATGAAAGAGGTATACTCCTAACAAGGCTGAATCCACGGGATCCCCTGGCGTCCTCGCGCCGACCCTGCCACCTGTCACCCTGGCAGCCTTCTGCCATATGTGGTTGGGTTAAGGACAGACAGCTGTCTTGATGTCTTACAGCATTCTGTATAGGGACCTGATGACAGCGAGGTCCTTCACTAGCAGGAACATCAGAGTGGGGATAACTGATTCTGTGGGTAGACAGTAGTATCACTGATTGTTTGCATTGTTCATCTGATGTCTGGTTAACTCGTTTAAAAGGTCTATACTTTATATTACTTTGATATCCATTTCCTATCATAGACATTTCATCATTAAATACTGTTTGAGAATTGTATGTGTATCATCACCTTTTATCATGTGTGCTTTATAAGCTTGAGGCAAGGAGATGAAACTGTGTGATTGACACTGTTGTAAATTTCCTCTTTCAAGGAAGTAAACAGAAGATTAGAGTGTAAAGTCTTAGTGCAGGCACATGAATGTATTTACAGTTATTTTTGCCATACGGTATGGGAAACAAGATAATATAAAAACCCTTAAGTTGACTCAAAGGTTTATAGCACCAACAGATGGCAAAATCATCAAAAGATAAATTTAGTCATGTTGTATTAATTATAATAAAAAACTTCAATGTGGTGTTATCCATTTTTCCAAGTGTGTAAAAAGGACTAAACATTTTCATTTTGCTAAAGAGGGTGATTTTCATCAGTGACTCCTACCAAAATATCCCTTGGTTCCCTAGACTGACATACTATCTGTAATGAGCATTTTGTTGCAATTATTTTGATGTGTTATTAGATAAATCCATCCTACTCTTGCCAAATGTCTCCCTTCTGGTGAGTTTGTGTTGACGCTTAGGTCATCTCTCCAAAATTATGAAATTGCTGTGCTCTGTTTCGCATATGTCTGAATGAAAACAGGAAGCCATGAAATTAAAATAGCCAATGTTATACTTTTAAAATACCACCTTGTAACTAATGAACAGGTTTAACATCTCTTCTACCAGAAACCATGGTTTTTAGTTGTCTTTCTTCCTTCAGCTTAGGGATTTTGGGAATACCTGGAAAAATTATTCTGTGTACAAATCACTGGACGTAGAATTACTCTGAGACTTCTATTTATTGGAGCAATCTCACAATCCTTAGGTCAACCTAACATTAGATTACTTTAAGGCATGATTTCCTACTTAAATTTGTAGCATTTTATTAATTTTAGTAACTATTCATTTATTTGTTGATTTAATTTTGAGAGTTAAAGAGACACAGAGACACATGCAGACAGCTTAGCTGCTGTTGTAACCACTAGGCCAAGTGTCCATCTTTACATCTCCATTGATTTTTCTACAGGTCTAGATACAGATATATAGGCTATTTCTTTTTTTTATTATTTTTTTTGACAGGCAGAGTGGACAGTGAGAGAGAGACAGAGAGAAAGGTCTTCCTTTTGCAATTGGTTCACCGTCCAATGGCCACCGCGCTGGTACGCTGTGGCCAGCACACTGCGCTGATCCGATGGCAGGAGCCAGGGACTTATCCTGGTCTCCCATGGGGTGCAGGGCCCAAGCACTTGTGCCATCCTCCACTGCACTCCCTGGCCACAGCAGAGAGCTGGACTGGAACAGGGGCAACCGGGACAGAATCCGGCACTCCGACCGGGACTAGAACCGGGTGTGCCAGTGCCACAAGGTAAAGTATTAGCCTACTGAGCCGCGGCGCCAGCCTTAGGCTATTTCTCTTCATCCATCTGGGTAGGGTATCAGTTGATATGTTTTGTGGCTTTGAGAGAAAATGTCCTATTTTCATCTTTCCCCTTTAACCAGACTTAGTGTCTTGACGTATGACGGCAAACGTATGGTTCAGTGCAAACTGTCCTATCTGGTGCTGCAGTCGCACCACAGTGCTGCTCCCGAGCTTCCAGGACCAGCCCCTAATCAGAAATAGCACAGCCTCACGCCCAGCATTGTTACTCGAGGAGCAACTGCCTTCTGTCCTTGCTCTGAGATTCTCAGGCTGGAGGAATCATTTTTACTCTCATGAGTGCTTAAGGTCCCAAAAACTCAATGTTAGGTACAATATTTTTTCTAATAATGTTCTTCAATGAATGGATAATACAAAAATAAAGCAGAATATGCCATGCCATCTTAGGGTGGGAATCAGAAACCCAACTGCAAATGTCCTTAGTCCATTCTCAGAGACACCAGTAAAGCATGAGACGTCCTGATGCCAGTGTTTTGGAAATATTTTAGGAAAGAGGGGATTATTGTACTAATCATATCTTGTACTTAGCAGTAATTTTCTTTTCATTTTATGCAATTCACTGTAGTTTAGGGGGCCAAGGTTGTGGTGTTGCTGGCAAAGCTACTGCCTGCATTGTCAGCATCCCTTATGGGTACTGGTTCAGGTCCCAGCAGCTCCATTGCATTTTTTTAAAGATGTATTTCTTTGAAAGGCAGAGTAACAGAGAGACAGAGGCAAAGAGAGAAATCTTCTCTTCGCTGGCTCACTCCCCAAACTGCCACAACAGCTGGAGCTGCGCCAACCCAAAGCCAGGAGCTTCTTCCAGGTCTCCCACACGGGTGCAGAGGCCCAAGGACCCTGGTCATCCTCCACGGCCTTCCTAGGCCATCGCAGAGAGCTGGATCTGCAGTAGAGCAGCTGGGATTTGAACCAGTGCCCACATGGGATGCTGGCACCGCAGGTGGTGGCTTTACCTGCTATGCCACAGTGCCAGCCCTGGTGGCTCCACTTCTGATCCAGCTCCTTGCTAAGGACATGGCCTTAAGTGCTTGGCCCCTGCCGCCCATGTAGGAGACCAGGATGAATGTCCTGGCTCCTGGCTTCAGTCTGGCCCAGACCCAGGTGTTGGAGCCATCTGGGGAGAAAACCAGCAGATGGAAGATATCTCTTTCTGTCTCTCCCTCTCTCTTTGTAACTCTTGCAAATAAGTAAATATGTCTTAAAGTAGTTTTTATGGGGTTTTCTATATTCCCATTTTGCTTTTTATTTTTTAATTTTTATTCAAGTTTCACAAGTTTCATGTATTTCATATGTACAGTTTAGGAACATAATGATACTTTCCACCCTACAATCTTTCCCACTCACCCTCCAACTCTTCTTCCTCCTCCCTCTCCCATTCCTACTCTTCGTTCTTACAAAGATCAGCTTTCAGTTTACTGAATGATGGTAAAGTTTACCCTACACTAAGTAAATTATCCAACAAATAGTGTGAATAAAGATAACAATTTCACACGATTCTGTGTTGGATATAGAGCATAAGAGAATGCCATGGCTTAATGGGATTTTTGGTGGTGCTAATAATGCTTTGATTATAGAACCTATAGGAAGTCGAGATGTACATAGGTATTTTTGCTAAAGAAAAGAAAGAGCAAAGAATTATCACCTTCAGATTCACATTATTTGTGGATTATAAGAAATCACATTTATGGTTTTCCTCTGAGGCAATGCAGCTGGCAGTGAATGGGCTACTCAATGGTTGTGTAATGGGTGAGGGTGGAGATGGTATTGTCTGCATAGCTTTCCTCAGTGCCATACAATCTTTTCATGTGTTTAAAAAACAAGTATGTAAGAACCATTAACAAATTTCAAGGTGCTGAAAGCCAGGATACTACTCTTTATTGACAAACAGAAATGTCGTGTTGATGGGAAAAGGCACCTGCTCATCATAAGTTGTTATCTGATGCTGATATATTTTAGTATGTCTTAGTATGTTTGACCAAACCTCCTGATTTGGTTACTGGTTACTTACCATCTATAGTTTATAAGGAACAGAAAAGTATTGTTCCTGATTTCCTCATTTGTTGAGAGAGTCTTAGCTGTGAAACTTACTAAACTCCCTCTTCAGCCCCAAAACATCATTGAAACCTCCCCTAGCCAAGGTTGCCAGTGGAAGCCGTATTCCTGACAGTGTCCAGTCCTTGAAACTGGCTCTTTCCCTGACATACAAAGATATTTTCTCAGAAATATTTCCTTCTGTTTTTTTCTTTTGTGAATTTCCTTTCTTTTTCCTGCCGTATCTATTAACTACTTCAAAATTCTCTCTCTCTCTCTCTCTCTCTCTCTCTCTCTCTCTCTCTCTGTGTGTGTGTGTGTGTGTGTTTAACATAATTTACTTGGATAACCCCTTTCAGTTCCATGGCTTCAAGTCCATTTATAAGCTGAGGAATGCCAAATTGGTTCTTCTGAGAGAATATTGTCTTCCCAGTTCCCAATCTCTGGTCACTGGTCTACTATGCATCTCCATTTATAAACCCTGTAGGCATCGTAAACACAAATATGCTCAAGACAGAATTCAGTGTCATCCACACACACCTGTTCCGTGCTTTTGCATAGAATTGCTCACCCACACCAACACAGAGACACCCATTCAAATACTTAATCTGTAAAATAAGAGCAGTATTTGTCTTGAAGAATTGCTGTGAATATGTGTAATGAACTTGACAAACACTTTTGTGTGATTTAGAGATCATGTCTGTTACCTGGCTTGTTTATCCAGTAAAGCTAAGACTTCAGATGTTTATTCATGTCAAAGTATGGAGCTAGAGAAAGAAGAAATTTCCTGGTAGGGTAAGTGTATTTTTAAAATTGTAAAGAAAACATTTAAGTACATAGAATACTCAGAGTCTCTTAAACATTAGGCAGACAGTGTTCATAATAGAAAAAAAACCTGAAAGTAATCTGAATTTCCAAAGATGAAATTAAATAAATGGTAGAGAATCTATTCAACAGAATATGAGGCATATATTTAAAGTGGTGAGTCATTCCTTCTAACATCACATGAATAAATTATGTGATAGAATTACATGTTTTGTCTGGATAAATTATGCATAAAAATCAATTCTAAAATATACATTGTATCTAAATGTAGAAGCTGGCATAGCTTTTCAAATAATATTGATAAAATTTGCTTTTATAATTAGTTAATAATAATGAAGAAAATAAAATCAAGCTGTTAAAAAACAGTAGTGTTTTTTCCTAAAAAAATACAGGTAAGTATGATGTTTTTAAACATGCTGCAATAGTTTGAGATGCTAGTAACAATAAAAATTTTTATTTCAGACATAACATTTTTACAAAGAATTGTAAAACTGTTTTGCATATTAAAATTGTAACACAAAGTGCAAAATCTTTTCCCTCTGGTTTTCAGTAAGGGGCAATGTTTAAGTTACTGAGTTGTAACGAAACCATCAGGATGTGAAGTGAGGGGGATATTTTTTCCGCTGATGTGAATCATGCCTTTCTAGATTATCCTGCGTTCCCATGTGGTTTCCCCATTTTAGGGAAATGAAAAGAGATGATTTAGAATCAAGTATGAACTTGAACTTTGCTGGTTTTGTTTTCTCTTGGCCATTTGAGTTGGTAGCTTCAAGAAGAGCACTTATTTTGGCTCTATAGAGAAATTATTTGTCTGTCAAACTGCGTGGAGGGTCTGTCCTCATCTTGGCAGCAGGAATCTGCACACCGGGCCCTCACGTGCCTAACTTTTGACGTTGGTTACTCTATTCCTTCTCACTATATTGTTGATGTATTAGAAACCATGTATTATTATGAATGCATATGTGGGAGATTATGTTTGAAGCTCATATCTACTGTTTGAGAATCTTTTTGCAAAGATGTAAGCATTCTCAAAATGAATAATTGAAGCTTTAATTTGGTACTTGCATAGCAAAGAATACCTTAAATACCAGGTGTTCCGTACATCACTTGCACTTTCCTGAGCCAGTTTGTTCTAACAGATGCTGCAGGAGGCTTCTCCTTCCTATTGCTAAATCCAGCGGGAGCTCTGATAGCGTATTTTGCAGATTCACTCTTCATGATTAAATCCTTTCAATTCTAAAGTGCTACGTTGTAAAGCTTCCTCTAAGCTTCTTGGAATTTAGTAAAATCCATCTATAACTGAAAATTTTAAGAATGTTAACTCACTTGAGATAAGGTGAGATTCTTTATTTTTAAAATAGCTCCAGAATGCAAATATTATCATAAACATGGGTGACTTCTGAAATCAATCATTTCCGGGTCTGCTCTCAGATTCTGGTACTTTCCATTGGTGTGGTAATAGATAAATGTGTAAGAATCTATGAGCCCCTGCCTCCATTTCTACAGAAGCGGCAGAACAAGCTGATTTCTTTTTGTTTTAAGATTTATTTTATTTTTCTTGAAAGTAAGAGTTACACAGAGAGAGGAGGAGAGGCAGAGAGAGAGAAAGAGAGAGGTCTTCCATCCACTGGTTCACTCCCCAATTGGCCGCAACGGCCGGAGCTGTGCTGATCTGAAGCCAGGAGCTTCTTCCAGGTCTCTCACACGGATGCAGGGGCCCAGTGACTTGGGCCATCTTCTACTGCTTTCCCAGGCCATGGCAGAGAGCTGGAGCAGAATTAGAGCATTCGGAACTCAAACCAGCGCCCATAGGGGATGCTGGTGCTGCAGGCAGCAGCTTTACCCACTAAGCCACAGCGCTGGCCCCAACAATGCGAATTTCTAAGTCTAATTTTTAGGAATTAGATTGTATAGATGTATGAGAGCATGTAGCATTGTGCATGGTAAGTAGAAAATACTCACCTTTTTTTTTTTTTTTTTGAGTGTCTATTATATGGCCTCATTGTCATAGGTGATTCAGGCAGTTACCCATTTGTTGGTTTTCGTATTTATATTTGATTATTGTCTGTCCTTCTCCACAGGACAGTTAACTGCAGGAGAGAAAGTATTTTATTTATTTTGTTCCCACATGAGATGTTTGACAGAATAGAGAAACGAGTGAATTGCTATTTGATTTAAAAATCTCGAAAGTGGATAGTACGTGGCCAAATGACACTGCGTGGAGAGACGCATGTAGGGGTTCTTCAAAAAGGGAGCGTGATCATGACAAGGTGTGGTAGACAGCGCAGGACCTGGGGAAACTGACACCTGCCTGAGCCAGCCGCAAAGTGAAGGGTAAGACGCACAGAGAGGGCTTTGCACGCCATTCCAGGAAGTGAACCTCTGTTGTCAGGTGCTTTCAAACTGTACTCTGGACCCACATGGACTTCTCAGGAAGTAAAGAGAAGGTCATGTTAGAGACAAAGCATTATTCTGTAACCCCTGTTTCTCTTCCATAGCCCCAGTAACAACCAGAACTGTTTTTATTTCTTGCTCATGTTTTGAGCAGTATCTTTAGGATTCTAAGCAATGTTTAATTTTAGAAGTGATATTACTGCTTTACAATAGATGTTAATGGCAACAGTGGGGTACTTTGTACAGGAGAATGGTATGGCGACTTTTGGTAGATAATCCTGGCTGATCTCTACAGGATGAATTCTCAGCCTTATAAAAGGTGGTTAAAGAGTTAATTGTGTGCAAAAAAGTAAGAATTACTTGTAGTAGAACTGAGGTGGAAGACACAAGAGGCATACACATATTTTAATGTGATGATATCCAGTCATTTTAGGTTATTCCTGATCTGGTAGGGCTTGTAGAAAGTTTAGCAGTAATGTCCAACTGAAGGCTAGGTAGGTAGATCTTAAGGATGGGAAAGTTTGAGAGTAGAAGACATAGAGTTCAGACTGTAAGAGGAGATAAATATCAACAAGTGAAGGCTCACAAAGAGAATTGTACCCTGGACCAAGGATGTGGAGTGAGTAGCTTCTCAGAGATGGTGGTAGGATAAGGAACCCATACAGAGATGAGGAAGAACTTAACCAATGAACAACAACAATCAGCTGGGATAGTGTGAGGAACTAGGGTAGGTTGGAAGCCAATCTATCTCAGTTTATAAAGAGAGGAGTGAGAGTGTGAAATATAAGAGGTCTCCTGGATTTATCAAATAGAGAGTCAAAAATTATACTTCATTCATGTGAAAACCACAATTATTGTTTATGCTGACGTGCTCTTGCTAGGGCCCCTGTTAAGTGTGACCTCTCATCATGCCTTGCTGGGGATGCTTGGCTCTTCTAATTGCCTCCAGACTCCTTACCGTGTCCTTACGCAGACTGATGACTGTCTGTACAAAGATTAGAGTTGGTCTTTTTATCTTCTAGAAGTGTCTGGAGGTATGATTAAAGCATAAATTATATACTAGAACATTAAATGGGTGGCATTAAATGTGAGCCCTTGAACCACATGTTTAAAGGAAGGCATTTAGGTTTCACAACATTGCAGGGGAAGCAGAATTGAAATCAAAGAAGTCTTGTTCATGAATCTGATGCAGTATTTTCTCTAAGAGTTAAAGATCTGTGTGGCTTGTAGATATTTATGTTGAAGTCTGTGAGACACTAAAATATGCAGTAGGTTCTGGAATGTAGACACCAGGAATGGTGGATTGGCAATATTGATAACTGTTCTTCAAGTGCTGTTAAGCTGTAAATGCATCCCAGTGTGTGATGATTTGGGGATTGTTTCAATTATAATGAAATTGTTGGGGGAAAAGAATAAAGAGCAAATCCTTCTGATGATGATAGATTTGTTCATTACTTTCATTGTGGTGATAATCTCATGGCTGTATACATGTGCCAGATTTGATCAGCGTACATATTAAATACAATGTATCTTTATACCAATTATGTTGAAAGAGAGAAAAATTTGAGGGTTGTTGCTTTCGCAGCAGTGACCTGGGTATGGTTTGCACCAGTGCCTAAGTGCTGACTGTGCACAGCGTCCCACTCTGCCTTTAGTGGTATTATGTTGGTGCTTGCATTCAGCCGTGGTGGGAAGATTTACATGATGGTACTTGGCAAAGACTTTGCATCGGGGCTTTTGTTTTGTTTAAGCTGGAAAGCCAGTTGTTAAAATTTTACCAGAACACCACTGCAGCTGTATCAAATTTGGAAGAGACAAATAAATGCAGTTTACCTGCTCCTTCAGTAAAACTCGTTTTATGCCCTAGTACACTGAAACACAGATGTACAGGGTCGTGTGTACATTCTTAATCTCCACAGAAGATGAGGCTGGGAATGAAGCCACACTGTGGTATGAAATCAATCAGACACCTCATAACAATGTTTTGGTCAATGACGGACCAAATATGTGATTAGTGACACGTAAGATTACAAAAGAGCTGAAAAATTCCTGTCACCTGGTAACATCATCGCCATCTTCGTACCACAGCACAAGGCAGTACACACAGATTTGTGGTGCTGCTGGTTTACACCTACTGTACTGCCCATTGTATACAGTATGGAAATGTATACAGTACACAATAATGAAAGTAAGCCACTATATTACTGGTTCATGTATTTACTGTGCTTTCTATCAGTATTTTGAATTGTGCTGCTTCTACTTAGATTTTTGAAAAGTTTGCAGTAAGCAGGGTACCCTGGGGTGCCAGCAACGGCCTCATTCACTCTTGTTTCCTGAGTCTCTTGATTGCATCATTTGCTCTATGCTTGGTGTAATCTCATGCTGTGTTGTTCGTCATACCCTAGAAGCAGCAGGATGTGGTACTTACATACCGTAGGGCGTAGGCAGGTAGTCGGCTACACTGTCTAGTTTGGTATAAGTACAGTCTGTGAATTTAGCACGATGAAATCACGGAAAAAGACGTTTCTCAGAATGTCTCCCTGTTCAGGGATCCATGCATGACTGTACTTAGACTCAATTCTGTTTGCCCCCATCTAAAATGTTGCACCACACTGGCATGTATAGATTCATAGTCTTCTCTGGTGCCAGTTGCACTAACCTGTACTTTTCAGTATAGAATTTGGCTCTGTTGTTGCCTATGTTACTGAAAATTATTCAAATTTCTTAGAAACTCAGGAAGGAGTAAAATCATAAACAGTACCGGACTATGTCTGGCTCTCCCACAAATTATCTCCGTGGTAACTTTGTTCTTTCACCACTGGGAAACATGTAGAGCTTCCTAAATGTAATTGCACAGCCTTCCAATCCCATCCCAACCCCCCACCCCAGCTTTCCTGAGCGGCTTACCAGGATCTCTGTCAACTCACTTTTACTATTTTTTTTAATTTTACAGCGTTTCCAGTGTGTCCTTTTTTTTTTTTTTTTGTAAACTGCACTCTCTACCAATCTTTTTATTATAGCTTAGATGCATTAAAACGTAATTCAAAATCACATGGATTTTTTTAAAACTTATATTATTCCTTAGTTACAATTTTGTGTATTTGGAAGGACTGATTCTATTAATTCATTAATAAGACAATCTACTTTCCTTTTATCTTCCAAATCCCTTGTTGATCTATTTAATATTGATGTTACTTCTTTGTGATTAGAATATTTTTGTGTGTGAAAAGTGAAGTATTATATATCCATTGGATAGTTTTACTATTACCTTTTCATGTCAAGCAGATTTTCTCTTCTTCTTTGCAAATTTCTATATTAACCTTTTAAGTGAATGAATGAAATTATATGAATTCATTGGGTAGAATATGATGGTTTAAAGTATATTAACTGCTTGTGCTCCAGGTTCCCTATGTATAAAGCATGATTAATGATATATTTGTATAGCTATTTGTGAGGATTAAGTGAATTGTATGCTCAGTCCTCAGTACGTGCTATTATTATATTGAGTAATAACCTTTATTGAAGGAGATAGTTAATTTTCTTTTTCTTATTTTTATTAGGCAGAGTTAGAGAGTAAGAGAGAGAGACAGAGAAAAAGGTCTTCCTTCCATTGGTTCACCCCCCAAATGGCTGCACCAGCTGGTGCGCTGTGCCGATCTGAAGCCAGGAGCCAGGTGCCTCCTCCTGGTCTCCCATGTGGGTGCAGGGGCCAAGCACTTGGGCCATCCTCCACTGCCTTCCCAGGCCACAGAAGAGAGCTGGACCTGAAGAGGAGCAACCGGACTAGAACCCAGCACCCATATGGGATACTGGCGCCACAGGCAGAGGATTAACCAAGTGAGCCATGGCACTGGCCCAAGATAGTTAATTTCCAAAAATACATATGAAAATCTCTAGAGAAAAAAATTGATGTATCAATGTGTGACAGTTGTCTATTATTGCATTCTCACAGTTTCTAATAAATAACACATTGAACTGTGGTTTAATAGGCACCCTGCAGTGCTGTTACTGTTCTACTCTCTTTCTGTTAAAAGGAGATTTCAAAGAGGTTATTTTAATAGATTTAGAGTCAGGAATTACATCCAGCAATGCAGTCACCAGTTACCCTCTTTTGAGAGTCCACTAAAGTGTTTTCTTTCAGTTCTTAGTGAAGATTCTACCTCTGCGTGAATCAGGACACTTAAAACTTCTCCAAAGTCATATCTATGTCCAGATAAAGTTTTGCATACCTCTCTAAAAATGCCTCTTTAAAACTGCAGATTTCCTGTGAAAGTGACCACACAAACTCTTGGCTTGTATGTTTAGACTCTTCTACAAGAACCCTCTGGACTCCAGTAGGAGTCAGGGAAGCCATTAGGAAATGATACTCTATGAACAGCCCAGTAAATGCAAATATAAAATAAAATGTGAATCTACTCATTAGACTATTCTCTAGTGTCACCCGATCTAGTAGAGATATAATTCTGGATGTCACCGATCACACAATTCAGCAGAAGCGCTGAGAACCAATCTGTAGAAGTTTATAATTTGTCATGTACCCTTAGCTTTTATTTTTAAAAATGTACCATGTGGTTTTCTTTCTCCTTGCTCTGTAAGAAGGCAAATAATATAACATTTTAAGTGAAACATTCTGTAAAGCAGAGGGGTGTGATCTGTAACAAGCATGAGCTATTTGCTTGCAGTCTACTCAGTAATCCTGACTTATTGGGCTGAGGGACAGTGGGAGGCCGGGCTTGGATGTGCATCCCTCCACCCTGAGTGATCGTTTCTTGTTTACTCACATGTATTGGTTGGATACTGTGACCACTGAATACAAACTGACTGTTCCATGGGCAACAGACTCGTGTATACTCTTCTTTGTGCGGAAGTAAAGGGAAATTCAAGGTAATTCAACTATATACAGATTTAGCCCGTTTTTAAAATATGTTACCATCTGCAAACTCCACCTTAAAAGTGCAGCTCATAGGGAATAGCGCCCTCCAAACCTCACAGCACTGCCCTCTGCCCCTGTGTTCAGAGCCACGAGGGGAACAAGTACTCAAGGCCAGCATTCGGCATGGCCAGCCTGTCGGCATAGAGACCACTCTGGCTTTCCAGAGAAAGGCAGTTTGAAGATTGAGGCCAAGAAAGCAGGGGTGAGGAGGAGGGAAAACAAAGAGGGAAGGAAAAGACAACAGTTCTCTCTCTCTTGCTCTCTCTCTCTTGCTTTCTCTCTCTCTCTCTCTTTTTAACTTTCTTTGGTGTGTCTAAGCATGTCAGTTTTCTTACGGTTTTAGTCCTTTATAATCTGTTTCTTTCACTAAGGTGCCTAATCGTTATCCTCACGTCAAGAATTTATGAAAAAGTGTCATTTTACTTTTATTTTGCAGCAGTTTGTTAAACACAAAAGGTAGTGAGAATGCTAAAATACCTGGTTAATGAAAATCTCTAACTGGTACCCATAAGACATTGGTTGATGTCATCTGGCATTTGGAGAGTGGACTAGATTGTTTAAAAATATCATTTTTCTGAATTTACACTATTTAAATAGTCAACCATGTATACTGAACCATGTACTGTATCTCTACTCATTGAGTTATAATTCTTTTAATTTTATTCATGTATGTGATTATTATTTTAGGGAGACGGAAACACAGACCTTGAGAACTCCAGTCTATGATACCCCTTTTCGTTTTCAGTCTTAGGAGCTAGAGCATGTGACACTTGTCTCTCAGTGATTGGCTTATTTCACAATTGAGCAGAATGAATTATGTGCATGTAACACATTTTCTTTACTCACCAGTGGGTGGAAACTCAAGTTGTTTTCTTCTTGGATATTGTAACTAGTGTCATTATGAACAGGGGAGTGCAGAGTCTTCTCCTCCAGACTGATTTCATCCATCTAAGGTATATATGCAGTAATTCTTTCCATTTTAAAGCCAATCCCACTTTATGATAATGCCCTCAAGGTGCCTCCACGTTGAAGCATGTGACAGGATGTCGTACTCCTTGAAGGTGGAATGCTGTTCCGTCGTATGTCTGTATCACACTGGTTTAGTCATGCACCTGCACGTGGTTTGGACTTCTTCCAGTGCATGGATATTGTGAACAGTGCTGCGGTGACCATGCGTATGCACATACCTCTTCAAGATTCTGCCTTTCCACACTCTTGTGTATACATCCAGAAGTGGGAGTGCGTGCAAATGGCCGTGGTGGTTTGAGTTGGGGTGGTTACTTCATTTTACACTCCTTCCAGCATTGTGCACGTGGCCTCGTGTCTGCACACCCTTATAAATTCTTGTTATTTTCTGATGTTTCCGTAGTGATTATTCTGATGAATAGGCGATGATACTTCGTTATGGTTTGCATTAATGATTACTAAGAACGAGTGTCTTTTACTTAATTTTTGGCCATTTGTGTATCTTCGTGGGGAAAAAAGTCACTTTACCCATTTTAAATCTTGTTGCTTTTTGTTGTGGAACTGTAGGAATTCTGTAGGAATTCTTCATATATTCTAGATATTAACCCCTTATCAACTATTTGATTTGCAAAAGTTTCCTCCAATTCTGTAGGTCAGCTTTTCACCCTATTGAATGCTTCCTTTACTGTGCAAAAAACGTTTGAGTTTCTTGTGGTGTCTCTTACCTATTTACTTTTTGGGGAGCGCCTGGGAGGGGCTTCAAGTGATCTTCCCTTTGAATTAACAGACTAAACGCTTCCATTAAATTGAGGGGTTGGTATAGAAATGGGGGTGAGCTGCCCAGCCTCATCTTAATTATCTTATTTAGAATTTAAATGATTTAATATTGTTATTTCACAAATTTTCTCCAGCCGTCACCTGAAATTCGCTTTTCACTTTTCAACATTAATACTGATATGATGGCCTGCCTCCTTTGCCTTCTTATTGAGTTTGTCAATATTGACATTATGACTAAAAGAACAGGAATGAGTTTGCACATGGTATACAGCACTTTAAAATGGGCACTGATTTTTTGTTTTAATTTATTTCTTGAAAGGCATAGTGACAAAGGAGAGACAGAGATCTTCCATCCACTGGCTCCCTGCCCCCATGCCACAGCTGCCAGGCCTAAGCCAGGAGCCAGGAACTCCATCTGGGTCTCCTGTGTGGGTGTGAGGAGGAACCCAAGTCCTTGGGCCATCCTCTGCTGCCTCCCAGATGTATTATCAAGAGGCCAGATCGGAAGCAGATGCTGAATGTAATTCCAAGCACCTTTTCCAACGTAGGAAGTGAGTGTTCCAAGTGATAGCTTAACCCACTGCACTCCAGTAACCAACCTATTATCTATTATGTCTGAACCTAAACCAAACCGTATGAACAGTCCACAGCTCACAGGTGATCTTTGATTTCACTCTTTAAGTACAGAGCCCTGAATGTGACCTGTTACCTTGGGAACTGCCTCTGTGGGCTGTGGGCTGACTTGATCTGACCTTGTCAGATGCAGATGCTTCCTTCCAAACAGCTGTGAGCAGAGTCAGGGCCACCTACTGAGACAAGCCAAGATCAAGGAAAAGGCACTGGCTGGATCAAATGCTAATTACTGCAGAAAATTTCTTGCAAGAAAAATCTGGTTTCTTGAAATTTTTGTCCAACTTTGCTAATCAATGTGTATGAACTGCTGTTTGCATATAAGATTGGACACTCTTCTGGCACTGGCAAAAATAACATTAAAGATATGTAGCAGTGCACACCCTCCAGGGCATGGAAGAACAGATAGAGATTTAAGCAAAGAGTGGCAAGGAGTGTAAGGAGGCAGGTGTACTTGCAGAAGAAATTAGTAAAACATGGTGAAAACTAAAATATATGATTTTGTTTTTAGCCAGTGAATGAATTCATTCACATTTATTGATGCAGTTAAAATGTTAATTTGTGATAGTTATGTTATCTGCACTACTTTTAATGCCTACATTTTCTATTTCTTTAAAGATTTTATTTATTTTTTTACTTGAGAATCAGAGTTACACAGAGAAAAGAGAGGCAGAGAGAGAGAGAGGTCTTCTATCTGATGGTTCACTCCCCAGTTGGCCACAATGGCCAGAGCTGCACCGATCTGAAGCCAGGAGCCAGGAGCTTCCTCCGGGCTCCCCATGTGGGTGCAGGGGCCCAAAGACTTGGGCCATCCTCCACTGCTACCCAAGGCCCTAGCAGAGAGCTGGATTGAAAGTGGAGCAGCCAGGACGAGAACCAGCGCCCATATGGAATGCCGGTGCTTCAGGCTAGGGCATTAAACCACCGCGCCACAGCGCTGGCCCCCAATTTTTTTATTTTGTTTTGTTTTCCTCATGTCTCTTATATAGTTTATATGTATGTGTGTGTATTTCCCTTTAAAATTTGGAAAGTTCATAATTTTTTTAACTTTTGAATTGCTATATTCAAAACACTGAATATGTTACATAATAATCTTGGTTAAAAATCCTTATTAAGTATGTTTTATCTTTTTTCATTTTTTAAAAAGAATTATTAATATATAGGATGAGATTTCATGTATTTCATAGATAAAATTCTCAGAAGATAACCATAGTTCCCTCTGCCTCCCTTCCCCAGTCCCCCACTCCTTTCTTTCTTTTAATTTTTGCTATAACATATTTTCGATTTACTTTACAATCCCAATCTTAATGTGCCATTAACCATAATGTCCAACAAGTAAAAAGTAGAAAGACCCTTGTTCCACAGGACTATGGACAAGGGCTATAAACAATAATCAAATCGTAAGATACCAGTTTCATTCTTACACACTTCTTTGTATTCGGTGCTAACTACCACATATCAGAGTAAACTTGTGATATCTGTCCTTTTGGAACTGGCTGATTTCACTAAGTGTAATGGTCTGCAGTTGCATCCGTTTTGTTGCAAAAGACAGGTTATCTTTCTTTATTATGGCTGGGTAGTATTCCATTGTCATGTCAACGACTTCTTGATCTCTGAGTTTGTTAATTATTTTCTTATTAATTATTTTGGCTTATTTAATTTTTAAACATACTAAATTGTTAATTTTATTTTACAAAATATATTGAAACCATTATTCCTTAATCTGTTTATGTATTCACACCTCCGTTTTCTTCAACAAGAGTTTAAAACATTAGTGTGTCTAAGTTGATTTGCATCTATTTTAAAAACCTGCCACAAACTTAGTGGCTTAAAGCAACATGAATTTGGTGTGTTACAGCTCCAGAGTTCCCAAGTCCATGCTCAGTCTCACTGTGCTGATGTCAAGGCATCAGCACGTCTGGTTTCATTGCGTGGCTTGTTCAGTTTCTAAAGGCTGCTTAGCTCCTGAGGCTTAGCTTAGGACCCCCCCCCCCCCCCCCCCGGCCCGAGGTCAGCGAAGCATCATTCCCACCTGTGCCCTGCACTGCCCAGTGTTTGCACCGGGCCTTCTATTATTTGCATTCATCACTTTGGTTCATCCTTGGTCTTCAGTCTGAGTATACTTGTTTTTTTCCTGTATGTCAGTAAATTATTATTCACATACTGTTTTCCTTTCTGCATTCAATATGTTACCACATTCTGTAGCAGTATAACATTTGTTTCTTTATTCTTCAGTATCCATGTCCATCTCTCTGTGTTGTTTAGTGATTTTATCTGTGAGGTACTGATGCATTAGAATCCTGCCTTTCTTTAAAATTTTAAATGTAAATTACACGTTCATTTTTCTTGATGATATGGGTAGAGTTTGTGACATTTTCGACCTGACTCATGTTTAGCTCAGACTTTGTATTTGGAGCATTATTGTTTGTATGATATGATTTATACGTGATGTTATTTTATAAACCTTTTATAGATGCTTTCTCTCTCCGACCCCATCTGACTTTCTATTCTTTTTTCAGACTGAAGCCCTGCTTTGTTTCTGGTTTGTGTCTATTTGCAAGTGTAGGGGATTTTCAGTTGAAGGTGAAGTGGGGCCAGGTATAAACCTACTCAGAAAATTTGAAGGGTATATTGTTTATGAATGTTCTAGAACCCTTCTGCTACGTAGAAGGTGTGTCCTAATAGCACATCAGAGAATACCTTCAATAACATCACATATAAATCATATTATACAAGCAATAATGCTTCAAATAGAAAGTCTGAGCTAAACAAGCCTTACAAAGCACCTCTGAACGTCACACAGCACTGGAGGGTCTTGCCACTTATCACAGAGCAGCTGCTCAAGCAGGTGTTAACCCTGTTTCACCCTGACTTTCCCCTTAATTCTTGTCCAATCCCCCATAAGCCCAGAGGAAAATGAGATTACCAATGTGATTTTAGGTGCCTGTCTCGAGTCCAGAGTGCGTCAGAGACATTTTAGCATACTCTTCTATTTCTCAGAATCCCAGGAACCTCTTCTCTCTCTCTGTCCTGCTGACTAAATTCTGGTGTGTGTATGAGGTCTTACCTCTGCATACTTGAAATACTTGGAACACTGTCTTTTGGATTTCACTTCCAGTGGGAAAACAAAAATTATGAAAGTCTTCCATTTTCTCTTTTTTGGAGGTGTTTGCAAGTGGTCCTCCTTCAGCCGCCTCCATGCTTCCATGTGGAGCTCTTTCCACTGTGGATCTGTTCAGGATGTCTTTTTGATCACTTCTCTTCCCCTGGGCTTCTCTTTGGTTGCATTTAGCTAACAAAGTCAATGCCTATAGAGTATTCTTAAACAACCTCTGTCACTGGATACGACACCAGTTTTGGTTTGATGGCCTCTGATGTGTTTGTGAAAATTTCTTTGTTTGAATATTTCTGCTGTATGTGTATGTATTTATGGATATATATATATATATATATATATATATGGATATATATAGGCTGTGACATTTGGAGATTTGATATAATTTTGCTATCGTTGAAGAGCTGCATTTAGATTTGCTCACATTTTTGTAAATAGTTTTTCCTCTAATTATATTTCTCGTTGTTGTTGCTGTTTGCTTCTTTGGACCAGTTCCATCTCCTGGTCAGTACAGAAATATGTTGGTGAAGGTTTTCTCCATGGCCATGTCACTGTGACTGTGACTCACTTTGGCATAAAAGCGGTGACAGGCAGACTTACATGATGTGGACACAGGTCCTAATCCTGTCCTGGTTGCCAGCGATTTGGATTTGGGAAACAGCTCTCTTTGGAAATTACAACTTATTTTCTTAAATGTACCCTTTGATCCCTAAATAAATTACAAAATTTGAAGCAACAAAGAAATTCAGAAATATATATACTTATATATATATATATATATATATATATATATATATATTTTAAGCTTTTATTTAAAGAATATAAATTTCCAAAGTACAGCTTATGGATTACAATGGCTTCCCCCCCATAACTTCCCTCCTACCCACTACCCTCCCCTTTCCCGCTCCCTCTCCCCTTGCATTCACATCAAAATTCATTTTCAATTCTCTTTATACACAGAAGATCAGTTTAGTACATGTTACGTAAAGATTTCAACAGTTTGCCCTCACATAGAGACACAAAGTGAAAATACTGTTGGAGTACTAGTTATAGTATTAATTCACAATGTACAGCACATTAAGGACAGAGATCCTACATGATTTTTCTTAAAAAATTGATTAATTATCTATGTAATTTCCAATTTAACACCAAGATTTTTAATCATGTATATATGTATATTAATATATGTATATTAAGATACACTGCATATATATATCTATATCTTAATAGAACTTTCTGAGCTATTTGGGAGCTAAATATACAACCTTTCCAATGTTGTCAACTATATTCTTTAATTTTTCAGTGTTTCTCTTTGACTCATTACTTAGAGATTCAACAGTGAGTTTCTAGTTTGCCATTTCACTGTGCTTTAGAATCCCCTGGGAAGTTTTAATCACAGTAACTGTCCAGGTCCTACTTTGGAACTTCAGAAATTTCATTTCAGTCTGTCTGTATTGAAAGTCAGGTGGTGATTTTTTTAAGTAGTAAAGATATAGAGAGGGAGGAGAGGGAGAGAGAGAGAGAGTGAATGAGACAGAACGAGTGAGCGAGAGCGAACAAGAGAGCTCTCGTTTGTGAGTTTGTTCCTCAAGTGGGGCTGGGTTAGGCTGAACCTGGGGACCAAAAACATCATCCAGGTCTCCCATGTGAATGGTAGGACCAATCACTAGGACCATTACTGCTGTCTCCAAGGACTGCGTGAGTGTGAAGGTAAAGTCAGGAGCCAGAACCAGGAATCAAGCCAAGCACCCTGAAGTGGGATGTGGGCATTGTAACTGCCAGGCCAACGCCACTCTTCAGAGTGACATTCTTCTAAAGCTGCTGCAGCTGTTCCACACAGAAGCATAGCTTAGAAACTCCTTAATGGGCAGTCGGTCAGAGGGAAGCCCATCTTCAGAAGGAGAGGCAGGGCGATGCTCTTTCCATGTGACTGCAGTTCAGGATGGATGAATGTAAGTTATTTCCTCTTCAGATGCCACTAGGGGCGGAATCACTTTGACTTAAATTATTTTTCAGCATAGTTATTGAATAGAAAGTGCTTTACTATGGAATAGTAGCACACTTTTCTTTGAAAATTGCACGGAAATATTAAAATAGTATTTTTATAGTCATCTCTATTTGAGGTAAATTACCTCATCAAAATTGCCCAGAAATTAACTTCTTCTTTGGAAAAGCTTGCCTTTAATTTTGCTTGAAACTCTGCTATCACTACAGGGATAAATATTTAATGTGTATTGAAAATCCCACTTTTTCAAAAAAGATGCCAAAATGCATAGACTTAGGCTCAAAGATTGGCCTTACGTGTGTATGGGGGAGGGGTGAGAAGAGAGAGTAGACTTCTCAAGTCTGTCTTTATTAAATAGTCTACTGGGCTAAATATAGAAACATTTATCTTAGGCATGCCTTATATATTCATTTTTTGTAATTATTTAATTTGATCAGTAAATTAAGCATTCCAACTTTTACTGCTAGGAATCAATGGCATTAACCAGACTTTGGTGAATGTGTGGGCTGAATTTTCAATTAGGTTCTGTTTCATGTAATGATTTTATGAGTATTTTAAAAATTCAATTTGTCTGAGTGAAGTTGAACATCTTTTCATCTGCTTACTGTTTATAGACCTTGCCTGTCTTACTGCTAATCAATAGTCCTTTCACTTTATTTGTTGAACTCTTTATTTAGCGAAACATTAAGTCTTTGACTATAATGTGAATTAAAAATATGTAAGCTCAAACATAATAAATAAAATATGAAGTTAAAAACACTCAAAGCAGAGATATCATTAAAAACTCTATGTACAGTTATCCGTATATGCAGTGTATTTCATAGAAAAATATTTAAAATGAATTAAAATTAAAAAAATAAAAAGAAAATTCTCCAATCTTGAGTACCTGATCAAATCAGTACATCTCCAAATGTTGTAAGAATGCTGGGGGAGGTGCTGTGGTAAACAGAAACAATGTCCCATGTTTAGTGAGACAGCAGCCCTGTGGCCATCCTATAATCAGATTGAATGGCCATAGATAGAATCTGATAGCTGTGCCTTAGTCAAAATATAATAAGTACTACATATAGAATCAGGCAGTTCTTGGAGCCTAGATATTTTCTCTGTTAGAGAGAGAGAGAAAGAGAGAAATCGCTTTATGAAACATTGCCTAAAGAGATGTTTTTAATTCATGTTACCTCTTAGATTATTAATGTTTATTTAGAGAGCTATTATAGGTACACTTAGTTTAAAGAAGTTAGAAAATCTATATTTAGTGTGATTTATTACTCACAGTTTAAGAAATGTTTCTCAGAATTATTTAAACTTATGTGATTTATTATCTGTTGCTGCCATATATTATCCAGTAATTTAAAACTGAAAATTATCCACACTGTCAGGCATCTATGGGGGAATCCCTGTGGCCAATATGCTGTTGAATGATTAAACTTTAGGGATACATGGGGTCCTTAAATATCAGTCAATAGTGTTTGCCTTCTGAGAGCAACATATTGAAATAAGAAAGTAGGTCCCTTCCTCGTATGTATTTTTAAATCAATCTTTATAGGTTTCACAGCATGTTTGTACTGGAGTGAGGCCGCAGGCTGTGAAATAGTGAACATTGAACAGTATCAACTTCTTTGGGCCAAACATTGGTAATTCTCTTCTAAGAAATGATATTGGCTTTTGTTTTGAAGAATCGGTGCTGAAATAACTACTGTTTTCCCTCCCATGTGTAATTCATTCTTGCGTGTGTTCATTCATTCCCCTAACACTTTTCGTGTGTCTGGTGTACACCAGAGGCCCAAGTAGTAAGCTGAACACAGCAGCTGTCGCTGTACGGGACCTGCAGCAATGATGACAACGGATGTTAATCCAGGGAAGACATAGTTAGCTAATCTAAAACCTGAATGTTGTGAGAGGATGAAACATTTTGAGAGGTGAAAATCTGGGGATCTTATATGATAGACTGATATTGGAGCTAAGATCTGAGGGTTTAAAAGGCGTTCATTTAATGAACAGCCTGTCAGGCAGATAAATGAGATATAGTAAGTCTTTAGAGGTGGAAAAGAGCATCTGTGGAGAAATAAAAGAATCTGAAGAAAGTTCACGTGAACAGAAAGTAAGGGAAAGAAACATCGAAGATGATAAGAGACTACGCAGCAAAATGGAAGTCTCAAAGGAAAATATATCTTTATTTAAGGGAGAGATATAGAATCTAAGAGTGATATTGTGTTGTCAGTAATTGCTTATATTTAATTTTATGATTTTAGACCTTAAATAATTTTTATTTATCGTGGTTGAAAAAAACCCTTTAGATATGACTGTGTGTATGCCACCACCAAGTGGCAGTAGTATGTCAACATTTTAATCACATGTCAAATCGGAAGGTTTAATTATGTGTATACATAAGTGCTTTTGCCTTTAAAACCAGTGTGTAACACATATATCTACACATTAAAGCTAAAGCAATGTAAAAAAATTTTTCAAGGAAAATGCTAAAAAAATGGTGAGAGATTTAAATTGAAAAATTCACATAATATTTATTCTATTATCATAAATATTTTAACTTATCTTAAAAAGGTACATGGATTTAAAATTATATGACTCAACTTCTTCCTAATAATGCAAAAGCTAATGTCTCAGTAGCTTATACTGGCTCTCTATCGTAAGGTGTCAAAATTTCTCCCTCAACTTCATGATAGTAAAACTGGAAGAAATATATATTGATATATGTCTTGTATAATTTATAGGTTCCAGATAAACAGATTTTCAGAATATTTCTGAAATTGCTGAAGGAACAGTATTTTTTTTTTTTTTTGACAGGCAGAGTTAGACAGTGAGAGAGACAGAGAGAAAGGTCTTCCTTTTTCTGTTGGTTCACCCCCGACGTGGCTTCTATGTCTGGCGCGTTGCGCCGATCCGAAGCCAGGAGCCAGGTGCTTCTCCTGGTCTCCCATGGGGTGCAGGGCCCAAGCACTTGGGCCATCCTCCACTGCACTCCCGGGCCACAGTAGAGAGCTGGACTGAAAGAGGAGCAACTGGGACAGAATCCGGCGCCCCGACTGGGACTAGAACCCGTTGTGCCGGCGCAGCAAGCGGAGGATTAGCCTATTGAGCCACGGTGCCTGCCGAAGGGACAGTAATGTTTGGGAATTAAAATATGCTTGGTCTCAGTGCCCTGTAGTTTGGAAAGGGAATTCTTCATTTTTTTCCTTACTCTAATAGTATGTTTCCGTAAGTTCAGCTAACGGCTGCTGTCCTGCGGAAGTTCGGGTTCACCCCTGTAGGTCCTGGATGGTCCTGTAGAGCTGATGAAGTCAGGCGGCAGCTGCCTTCTCTCAGTGCACTGTGCAGTCAGATGTTGAAGGGTGTCACGATTCCCACCCTCACTGGACTCGCAGTCCAGTTAGGCCAGCACAGTCACGGGCTTTTACAGAGAGAGGAAATTAGATGCCAACAGAAATGGAGCTATGGGAACAGAGTCTTGATGCAGACAAGCTGGGTTTTAAGGACGCCGATGGATTTGACTCTCCTGGATGCATGCCTGGAGCGTTGGTAGGGCTTGACAGAGGTAAGGAAAGACAAGAACGCAGGAATGTGAGTGAGTCCTGAGCTTCACAGCTGAGAATCCCAGGAGCAGGTGGGTGGAGGGCTTCCTAAAAAGTGATAGGAGTGACGCTGGGGGAGGCAAGGGCCAGATAAGCTGGACACAGAAAGACAGATACTCATGTTCTCCCTTACAGGTGGGAGCTGAAATTTAAAAATAAAAAATAAAAAAACAAGAAATGTGTGTGTATATCAGTTTTGATACAAATATAGTGTCTTGTCAAATTTGTTTAAATCATTGTCAAATAGTTAAGGACTGATATGCTATTACAGTTATAATGATCTATGAGTATCTTAAAGTTTAATGTATATGAGTGAAATGGACATGTTTTCACTTGGTTATTACTGATAGTCCTTGTCTATGTTCCTACTGTACCATGGTCTCTTTCCTTTTTATTTTTTGAACTCTATTTTGTGGAGCATTAAGCCTTTGACCATAATGTAAACTGAAAATATATTGTTTCAAAAATGATACTATTTCAATAAATAAAAAAGTGGTAGTGAAACTAAGGGATCTGAAGTTTGACATTGTGAACATTAGGGGTTCTTATTCAAGGGTGATCAGAAAGGGGAGCATGAGGAATATCTATTTGGAAAGTGAGGTTGGTATTGCTTTGCACAGGGCATAGGCCAGAGCTTAGTACACGCCAGTGTAAAAATATGTTTGAGACTGCTGGTCTGTCATGCACTTTGCCTTGCTCAAAGCTGGCCTCTAGAGGCAACATCTTGCAGCAATCAGAACTCTGAAGTTATACCACCTGGGTTTAAATCCTGCTTTGCCACTGACTAGCTGTATGATACTAGGCAAGCGGTTTCAATTTCTATGTACTGATATGAGTTAAAGTTCCTGCATATAAAGGATTGCAGCAATGCCTAGAACTTAACGAAGACCAAATAAACATTACTTATGATTACTGAAGCAGTGTGTAAAGGTGTAGGTATAAGTGTATTTCAGGAATGGAAAAGCAGATACAACATCAGGCATAAGAATAAGAAGTCACCATCTGAAATACTCATCTTGAGATTACTATAGTGTGGAAGATACAAATAGCATGATTTAACAACAGCGTTTTGCTCCAAACTAGTAACTAACATACATAAAGTACTTCTGTTATCCATTTCATCTATAAAAGATGTGGAATGAGTTTCTAAAATTTCTTCTGTTTCTCACTTTGGAGTTTACTTGATGCAGGGAATTTATAGGAGCACTTATCTCTTATGTTAAGTTTTCAAATGGCTGAAAAATTAAGGATTACTGAGGAAATATCACAATCACAGATTCAGAACAATGGGCAAGGCGTTGAATGGGCATCATTCTTTTTTCCTAAGATGAAATTCACACCCTTACCATCAGCATGCTTAACATTATTTGCATCAAAGTTCTAATAAATTATATTAAGTGGAAGCCATATAGAAATAAAATTAGTAGTGTGGTGATTATCAGAGCCTCAAAAGGCCACCCTGGGAGGCTGTGTCCATGTCAGCCCTGTCTTTGACAACATCAGGGAAATTCACATTCAAGGCATTTTTGCAAAGTTTCCTTGGATTCTGTATGGATATGAAATCAGTGTATACACAAATATGGACCAGCAGGTGGATTAGTAACTTGTTGAATCATTGGAAACTTATTCCAAGTATGTGTTTTGGAAGAGGACAAATTATTGGCTTGTAGCACTCTATATAACTTTTGCTAATCTATTACTATTTCAAAACTATATAGATTTGCTAAGTAATTCTTACAAACAGATGTCCTAATTTCTAAAAAGCTATTTTCCACTAATTATTTCTAAAGTTTTAGTCTTTATTTTCCAATGTATTGGAGTTTATGCAGTATATGAATTTCTATTCTAAGTTTGTTTTAAGATTTGTGTATTCATTTATAAGTCAGAATTAGAGAGAGAGGGAGAGGGAGATCTTCCACCTACCAGTTCATTACCCATTTGGCAGCAATGGCTAGAACTGGGCCAGGCCAAAACCAGATTTTTCTTTCAAGTCTACTGCTTGGGTGCATGGGACCAAGCACTTTGGCCATCTGCTGCTTTCCAAGGCACATTGGCAGGAAGCTGTAAACTGGTGCTCATATGAAATGCCAGCACTGCAGATGGTGGATGAACCGGCTATGCCACAGCACCAGCCCCTCAGATTTTTATAACAGCTTTTTGTAGCAAAACAATGACTTTTTAAATGAAATTTATTTAGATTTGGCAATGATATGCTATCTGAGAGATAAGATTATTTGTCTTTTTTTAAAGATTTATTTATTTATTTGAAAGTAAGAGTTACACAGAGAGAGGAGAGGCACAGAGAGAGAGAGAGAGAGAGAAATCTTCCATCCACTGGTTCACTCCCAAAAGCCAGGAGCCAGGAGCTTCCTCCCCATCTCCCATGTGGGTGCAGGTGCCCAAGCACTTGGACTGTACTATGCTGCTTTCCCAGGTGCATTAACCGGGAGCTGGATCGGAAGTGGAGCATCTGGATCTTGAACCAGCACCCACAGGAGATGCCCGCATCGCAGGGGGCAGCTTTACCTGCTGCGCCACAGTGCCAGCCCCAGATTCTTTGTCTTTCTCTGTCTCTCCATCCACACTTTCTAGTTGTATTCAGTATTTTTCACCATGCTTTATATTTTTCCTGCTACATCTGTTCAAGTCAGAAAGAGATGTATCTAAATCTCCCATACTGGGACTAATATTTTACTTCTACTCATCCCTTTAAAGAACAGTTTTAAATTTTTATTTAACTCTTCTTTTCAAGTTGTTCTTTTATAAATGATTATGTTTGTGTGTAGCTAGATTCTTTTGGTCTAAATGGAGGCTGTAAAAGTTCTGTCCTATCATTTCTTCTAATGATCATGCAGAACTGGTATGATGTTTCCATTCAGGGTTTGACAGAATTAGCCAGCAGAGTCACCCGGGCAGGTAGGAAACAGCAGGAATACCGTGCCTCTACCACAGCCACTCCTCCGTGCTTGGTTGCTGGCCCAGACTGGCCTAACCGCTGCTGAGCCTGTAAAGCCACAGGGGCTCCCTTTGAGTGCAGCCCCAGGGCCCTCATGGCACAGTGAGGCTTCTGCAATTTCTTAAAATCTCCTGACTCCAAGTTCCTACCAGCTTGAGTGCACTTGGCTGTGCTTGTCTGTGGTAGGCAAGGCCCCGAGGGTCTGATTCTCCCCATTTCTGAATGGTTGTTTGTCCTATGACTTCTGATCTTCAGATGATTTCAAGGAAAGTATTTAATGTGCAGTTTGTCATTTCCCCTTGTAGTCATGGGGAAGCCGCTCCAGCTCTGTTCCCTGAGCTGAAACTAGACAGGCGACACACGATCTTTTGGTGTTTAATTAGAAAATCAACAGAGCATCAAAAAATTTTAATTAAGTAAATTAGAAATGTGTTTCATTTGGTTCAAGTATCTGTTCATACAGAATATTTCTTACAGGAATTAATCATTTTTACATTAATAAACTTGTGTCTGTATTCATTTTTGCCAATTTAAACTTTGAAAATTGCAGTGGCTGATTTATGGTTATTTGTGTATGTACTCTGTGCCTACATACAGTAAAACAAAGGAGAAGGAAGCACCAATGTTGACTTGAAAATGGGACTTTGGAAATGAAGAGGTTGAGCAGTCTCTTTATCACATTCATTATTTTCTAACTTCGAGAGGCACACTGCTGGTGCTACCTGAGCTCTAAAATACTTGTTACAGAATTCTTACAAAATATCACAGAAAAGCCAAACACAAGACTTTATAATTTTTGGTTCTTCACTTGTTGATTGTTCACAGCAATGGATTCGCACTTAAATGTTTTTATAGCAGATTTTGAGACAACAAAGAAAAATGGCATAGGTTTTTCACCCCGTAGCAGAATCACTTATGATTCTTATTGTGAGTGGTACAAAGAAATACCACATTGCTATTATCTTCCAAATCACTCTATAATCGCACTTTCTTTTATCTTACAAAGAAGTGTTTTCAGTCAGTTTGACTCAAGACTTTAATTTGGATTATTAAAGGTAGTAAAATAAGGTGCGCTCAAGAATTTGTAGTCAGTGCAGTTGGAGTGTTAGTTTTATATTCTCAAGCCATGTCTGGTTTCATTAACTATTTCCTTTTTTTGTGTGTGTTGAAATTTGATAAGAATACCATTGATTTCATCTTAATGCAAAATAATTAATACCAAAACATTTCCACTTATGTGGACAGAAAATGCATTCACAGAAACAAAATTGTATATACAGTACTTCTCTTCTGAATAGTCTGTGATTGTGGGAAATTAATAGTACAAAAGTTCAGGAGAGTGTATCCATGTGGAGATAGTCTCGGGTTGAATTTCAAATCAGGTTTTCTTGTGTAGACGTATGCTGTTGACTCTTTGTTGAGAAAAGATCACTGAGCAGTTTCCTAATAACTACCTACACCCAAGCCATGATACAATGAAAATTAGAGTAGAGATACAAATGAACGTGGACCATATTCTGAATATTTTTTCATTTCTTTTGTTATGAAAAATCTGATCCCTTTCTGTATCAGTGCATCCAGCAGCATATTTCTGAAGTCTTAAATATTTATGTGGGAGTTTTGACAAGCAAACCATTAACTTAACCAACTGGCAAAAGAGCTCCTTGAAACGATACACTCAGCCTCAGACCTCTGATTTTTTTCTTCTCCCAAAAGTTAGTATAGGAGCCTCACAGGCAGACTACTAACTCATTCTGATATAAAGTAAGGCTGATTACAAACTGTAGGGTTCAAAGCTACCTGTCACTGTGTTTCATGGCACTTTATTTTAGCTTTACAGTTTTTTGGTTTTTTTTTTTTTTTTGACATGCAGAGTGGACAGTGAGAGAGAGAGAGAGAAAGGACTTCCTTTACCGTTGGTTCACCCTCCAGTGGCCGCTGTGGCCATTGCACCTCGCTGATCCGATGGCAGGTGCCAAGTGCTTCTCCTGGTCTCCCATGTAGATGCAGGGCCCAAGCACTTGGGCCATCCTCCACTGCACTCCCTGGCCACAGCAGAGAGCTGGACTGGAAGAGGGGCAACTGGGACAGAACTGGATCCCAGGGTGCCGGCACCGCAGGCGGAGGATTAGCCTATTGAGCCGCAGCGCTGGCCTATTTTAGCTTTATAGTTTAAACTTCCTTTCCCCACTGTTACATTTTCAGAAGGCTTGCCTCTAAGAATCCATAAAAGCCAGGAAATAAAATAAAGCAATTTTATTAGTGTTGCATTAAATATGAACACAAACTCCTTCTCTTTGACCTTATACATTTCTGTCAGCAACTTTAAAAAACCAGGTAAAATCAAGTGGGATTACTAATCTCATTTCATTATCAGGACATCCTGTTTTTAGCGAATGGGTGGAAATACATTAGTCTTCTGCATTAATGCAGACTTACAGGTAGACCTTTTTCCCCTGATTTCTTGTGCAATATTCATCTACGTTTATTTCTTCAGAATTGTTTTGTGGTTAAGTCCCATTTACTTTTTGTTTAGGTAATTCTGGGAGTTCCCTTTTGTCTTTAAAACTGTTCAGTTTTGGGGATATCTGACTTTTCCTGAAGAAGCTTATAATGTTGTAATGCAGTTATTTTAACACAGAACAATTAATGCTACTTCTATAGCAGTGTCCTTAACATATATAGAAAGACTTGCGAAGAAACCAAATCCAAAACAGGGAAGGGATCATTCTTAAGAAACCTGTCTACTCCAGGAAAATACATTTCAATGTGTTTTGACCATAGACCCATGCAAAATAAGCCATAGCCATATTAATCCTAAATTTGACCTGGAAAGACTTGATGAATTAGAGGAGAATAATGAACAATGAAAACATGGCAGGGTTTGTCAGAAAATGGAAATAACACAATTACAGAAAATCTTGCTTTATAACCTGATCTTAATTTTAAAACATTTGTAGTGAGAGACAGACTGACAGGGATACGGAGACAGAGAGATCTTGCATGTTCAGCAGTTGGAGGTGGGCCAGGGCAGAGTTGATAGCATGAAACTCAATCCAGGTCTCCCACATGGTGGTGGAGAACCACCTACTTGAGCTATCACTGGCTGCCTCCCTGGGTGCACATTAGAAACTGGAGTCAGAAGCTAAACCAAGTCTTGAACCCAGGGACTCCAGTGTTGGGTACAGCACCCTAGTGGTTTGTAACCACTGCGGACTCCCACCCGCATGTCTTGTTTTTGATTGGAGTGTCAGGAGGGACAGTGAGATTCTTGGTATTTGTGTGTTGGAAGCATCATTCCATCTGTCTGTCTGTTTTTCTATTGACCATTGTGTGCTTAGGTCATACTGACTTAGTGTAGTGATATCTGAAAGGCAAATGGTGTTCAGATTTTCATCTTTGAGAGCCTCACAATCAGTGACTTCCCTGTTCTTAGGCTGTGTTTCAGGTACGGATTGCACTGACTGACCTGCCCAACCCAGTCATGAGTGGTGATTTCTCTTATATCCAGTTCAGAGGTTTAAAGAGTGCTATTTGGTTACAAGTTTCCCTCTCTGTGGCTTTCATAGCTCCATTTGGCTCAAGGGAGAAAAACAAACATTACACAGATAATTCGTTGACCTGAAAGCAATCTGTGGAAAGGAACAGGCAGAAAATGAGGGAAAGGGGAGAGTGAAAGTTCAACTAATAGGTGATTAGATATTTTCTCAGAGAGAGCATGGACAAAATGCTGATTAAAAGGCCAGAACTCAATATGAAACTTTTTAATCTACTTATTAGAAATGGTTATAAAGGTAATGAAAGTGCGATTATGGAGAGTGTTGAATGCCACACTAAGGATTTTTTAATTCTCCTGTGAGTAAATGAGGATATGTCAATGATTTTGAGCATGGAAGTGACAGGATGAAAGATCATTTGTGAGAGACTAACCTGGTGTACAGGCTGGAGTTAGAGGGGATTAAACCTGAGATGTTCAGGTAAAGCTTGGGTCGGATGAGATACTTTGAAGAAGTTAAAAGCATAGGAATGAAGAACTGACCTTTGAACCTGACAACCAATGTGCTTTCACACAGTGACGTGATTGTGAAAGTAGTTATGGAGGCTTGAATCCTCCCTTTCGGTTGGCACTGTGGCATAGTGGGCTAAGCTGCCGCCTGCGGCACCAGAATCCCATATGGGTGCAGGTTCAATTCCTCGATGCTCCTCTTCTGATCCAGCTCTCTGCTGTGGCCTGGGAAAGCAGTGGAGGATGGCCCAAGTGCTTGAGCCTCTGCACGCACATGCAGACCCAGAAGAAGCTCTTGGCTCCAGATCAGCTCAGCTCTGGTCCTTGCAGCCATCTGGGGAGAGGAAGACTCTCTCTCTCTCTACTTCTCTCTCTCTACATCTCTCTCTCTTCTGTCTATAACTCTGCTTCTCAAATAAATAAATAAAATTTACAAAAAAGAAACTTCCCTTATATGTGGCACATAATACGTTAACATTAAATGAAGAGAAAGAACAAGTATATTACTTCCCAAACAGGAAGAAAGCTTCCTCAATTGTTGAGGTGGGTCTAAGCAGCATCAGGTTTGCTTGAATAAACTCAAGAGTTTCTTAAAAAATTATTTATTTATTTATTTATTTATTTATTTATTTATTTATTTTGACAGGCAGAGTGGACAGTGAGAGAGAGAGACAGAGAGAAAGGTCTTCCTTTGCCGTTGGTTCGCCCTCCAATGGCCGCCGTGGCCAGCGTGCTGCGACTGGCGCACCATGCTCATCCGATGGCAGGAGCCAGGTGCTAGGTGCTTTTTCCTGGTTTCCCATGGGGTGCAGGGCCCAAGCACCTGGGCCATCCTCCACTAAACTCTGGGGCCAGAGCAGAGAGCTGGCCTGGAAGAGGGGCAACTGGGACAGAATCCGGCACCCCGACTGGGACTAGAACCTGGTGTGCCGGCGCCGCAAGGCGGAGGATTAGCCTGTTGAGCCACGGCGCTGGCCCAAGACTTTCTTAAAAAAATTTATTAAGATACAATATATTTACTAAGATAGGTACTTAAGTATATAGATCAATGAATTTTTTTTGTTGTCTGAGCACACTCATAACCAATACACAAATTAAGACCAAAGCATTACTGGAGTGCAAGGATCATCACTTTTCCTCCCTCCATTGTTTTTTTAACATGTGCAATGCGAGTATATTGTCTTTTACGTGGTATGAATCTGTGAAGCAATATTTAAAACTCTATACCAAATGATCTGACAGCCACACAACTGTTAATGAAACGATGAAGTCTTAGCAAACTTGACGCCTAAGCAGTGATTATACCTTCCATTGCAGTCCACTTAATTTAGAAGTCAGACTAGTGTGAAGATGGTGATGGTGATGGTGATGGTGATGGTGATGGTGATGGTGATGGTGATGGTGATGGTGATGGTGAGGATGGCGGGGGGGAGGGTGATGGAGGACTGGAAAACATTTTTGATACTTATGGTGTGACAGTCATTGTATACAGTACTTTTATTTGCATTACTCTGTTTAAGTCTCAAAACAACTGCATTACAGTTCTCATTTAAGTAGAAAAGTTACTCAATCATTTCATTGTATGTACTCTGGTCTCCACTGAAGTGTATGCTTATTAAGCAGAATATTTCTAGAAATTTTCTCACAGTTAGTCCTCCTGACTTAAGTTAAACATAAGCTCAAGTCAGGAGGGTTGTATCCCTTAGCAGAGAAACACTATGCGTAAGCTCTGTCTTTATCAGTGACTCTAGAGCAGGCAGAGATAAAACATGTGTGTCAAACCATCCTGCTTCAGTAATCAGAGCCATGAGGTATCAAGGAAACAAGCATATTTTACTTCATGTTCCTTCAGAAAATTGAGAATAGAATATCATACAGAGTGCTGTGCAGAGAGAGCCTGGATTGAAATGCTGTGTCTACCTTTTCCCAGCTGTGTTTTCTGGGCAAGTTTCTTCTTTATCTGTTGGTTTCCGGGTCTGCAGAATGGAGTTTATGAGTTCATTTCAAAGCCTTCAGTGAAAAGCAATATGAGGCAAAGAGCAGAGTACTTTATAATTGTGGGATTTTGTTTGTTTGTTAGTGCATCGCCTTTATTTTAAATCAGGTAGAAAGAAACAAAATGGGAGGGAAAAAATCTTCCTGATAATGGGCCATACAGAGTTATCTCTGTTCCCTTGAGCTAATTTCCTGTGTCTTTATTTCCTTATACAATGTGCAGTTAACTCTCATCAACCCGTATATTAAGCATTTATCTCTTCCTTTGAACAAAAAGACCTGAAGACAAGTTGTTAATAGAAATAGTTGGAATTCATTAACCAATTTTAGGTAAACAGTTGAATTTCAATTTCCTCATATTTCTTTACAATTAAAAAATGGGTAGAGGAAATTGGCTTTATAGTAAAAGAGAAATCATAGTGTTTGGAATCAAAACTTACTTTTGTTGACTATCATATGAGTGACAATAAAAAATTTGTGACATGAATGTTATTAAAATATAGGAATATGATATTTCTCATTTAAGATTAAGTCATTTAAATAATATGATATTTCTCATTTAAGATTAAGGAATCATTGTGATGTGATCTAGATAAATTGAGATGATGGGTTTGATAAGTTGATAACCTCTAATTACAAACACAAGCATAATACTCTTACTGCTTTGATACTGAGAAATTTTTATAATATACATACAAATTAATATTTTATGATTTAAATTTAAAGGTATAAGTTTCATGTTCATAATACTTCTATTATGTTTTGATAACTGCGTAGGAGTACAAATGTATCGTGGGCATATAATTTATTGCATATATAGAGAGGGAGTAATTATTTGTAAACTTAGAATGTAAAACTACATTTTAATGTGGCTACTTTTTCATAAACTTGCTGTTAATTAAAATAACATTGCTCTAGCAATGTTCTTTTTAAAAAAATATTTATTTATTTATTTACTTGAAAGAGTTACACAGAGAGAAGAGGGGCAGAGAGAGAGGCCTTCCATCCGCTGGTTCACTACCCAACTGGCTGCAATGGCTGGAGCCCTGCTGATCTGAAGCCAGGAGCCAGGAGCTTTCCCTGGGTCTCCCATAAGGCTACAGGGGTCCAAGGACCTGGACCATCTTCCACTGCTTTCCCAGGCCATAGCAGAGAGTCAGATTGGAAATGCAACAGCCAGGACTCAAACTGGCACCTGAATGGGATGCTGGCACTGCAGGTGGTGGCTTTACCTGTTTTGCCACAGCACTGGCTCCTCTAGCAATGTTCTTTTGCAGTAGATATTTGTAATTATTAATTGAGATAAGTAACTTATTTTAAATAAAATTTGATATAAAATTGCTTAAATTTATTATGAAATGGGTTAACCAAATTTTCTATAATTTCAAATTTTGTATTTTTATGTGAATATTGGTGTTCAGCATAAATGAATACAGTAATATATTTTATTTATATTCATCAGGCTTACTATTGGTAGGTTCAATTCCATGCCACATGCCTCAAGTGCATTACCTCTTTGATTTTATATACTTTTATCAGCTATACTATCTCTTTACGGAATGGGAAAGTTATTTCCAGTCTGTGTAGAAAATGAGAAAAATGGAAACTTGGCTTTGACTAAGCCTAAAAATTTTTTTTTAACTTTTATTTAGTAAATATAAATTTCCAAAGTACAGCTTATGGATTACAATGGCTTCCCCCCTCCCCATAACTTCCCTCCCACTTGCACCCCCCCATCTCCCGCTCCCTCTCCCATTCCATTCACATCAAGATTCATTTTCAATTCTCTTTATATACAGAAGATCGATTCAGTATATACTAAGCAAAGATTTCATCAATTTGCACCCACACAGAAACACAAAGTATAAAATACTGTTTCAGTACTAGTTATAGCATTACTTCACATTGGACAACACATTAAGGACAGATCCCACATGAGAAGTAAGTACACAGTGTCTCCTGTTGTTGACTTAACAATTTGACACTCTTGTTTATGGCGTCGGTAATCTCCCTAGGTTCTAGTCATGAATTGCCAAGGCTATGGAAGCCTTTTGAGTTTGCCAACTTTGATCTTATTCTGACAAGTGACAAGGTCATAGTCAAAGTGGAAGTTCTCTCCTCCCTTCAGAGAAAGGTACCTCCTTCTTTGATGGCCCCATTCTTTCCACTGGGATCTCACTCACAGAGATCTTTCGTTTAGGTCTTCTTTTTTTTTTTCTCCAGAGTGTCTTGGCTTTCCATGCCTAAAATACTTTCATGGGCTCTTGAGCCAGATCCAAATGCCTTAAGAGCTGATTCTGAGGCCAGAGTGCTGTTTAGGACATCTGCCATTCTATGAGTCTGCTGTGTATTTTGCTTCCCATGTTGGATCGTTCTCTCCCTTTTTGATTCTATCAGTTAGTATTAGCAGACACTAGTCTTGTTTGTGTGATCCCTTTGACTCTTAGACCTATCAGTGTGATCAATTGTGCACTGAAATTGATCACTTGGACTAGTGAGATGGCCTTGGTACATGCAACCTTGGTGGGATTGTATTGGAATCCCCTGGCACAATTCTAACTCCACCATTTGGGGCAATCTATCAGTAATATAACTTCTTCATATTTTATATTGAATACATTTCTTTTTAAAATCATTTTTGTTAAAAGTAGAAAATGCAGTTTCAAAAAGTTGTCCATTGGTTTTGTGAGATTGTTTCTTAAAACTTATTTTGTGATGTACACATTCAGTAGTTTGGGCACTACATTTAAATCTCATCAAACCATTTCTCTCATAAAAGGTTCATATTCAAAATATACAAGGAAACTTACAACTTATGTGGTGATGGATTACAGTTGACCTTAGAAAGAACTCCAGTGCGCTTTACCTTCCAGGACTGCAAGCCCTGTCATTTCCCCTTCCTGGGGAGTAGCTGTAACTGCACAAGATAGCAGAGTGCCCCATCCATCCTCAGTCTTCACACTGTCCCATGTGTGTGAATGAGTCTATACTATATGGAGCAGGGCATATTTTAATTCAGGATGTGTGTGTCCTAGCTGTGAGTATTCATGGAATTGAAAAAAGAAAGACAGTAAAGAACAAAACTACATGGGTTTAAAATGAAATAATAAATCTTTAAATTATAAACACTGAGTCATAGAACTTGTATGGCCACCTACTTAAGCAAATAATCTGTAAAATACTTTCTTCCCCCCCCCTGGATATTGCACATGGCACTACTGATGTTCCAAAAGTGAAAATGTAACCAAATAGGCTTAGATGAAATTGAACACATCTTTGTCTATCTTTGAAGATTCAAATGTCCCCTGGAAGGATCTTAAAATATAAATAAGAGTTGTTGATGTTGGACTGTCACAGTGGTGAAAGGCTGTTTAGAATAGATCAGCTTAAGCAGATTGCTTTATATAAACTGTGAAAAAATCCAACTCTGGGGAGACTTTTCAGTTTTTAAAATTCTGTCTTTCATCTTTATTTATTTAAGAAAACATTTTTTTTTCAGAAAAGATTTTTTTTTCTGTGAATAGTATCCTTTAGTAAAGGAATTGCTCACTTTAATTTTTCCTAACCTCATCTACTCCTTTTTTAAAAATCTATGGATCTACAGGATGCACACATGAATGTCCACCCATCATCAGTTCACAGCTCATTGCATTTTCTTTAAATGCACTGTGCAACCAGCAAGACCCAGAAATAGGCCATTGCCAGGTCTTGCAAGCCACCATATGTTTCTCTTCAGTCTCTATCTCTCACATTTAGAGTAACTGCTCTCCGGACTCCAAGATTTTCTTCTTAAAGTTAATATAAGGTTTTATTTTGGTTTTGATTCTGAAAAAAAAATGTGTGTCACAGGCATGTTTACTTTGATTGGTCTCAAATTAGGGTTGACTTTTATCTACTTCAGTTAGTGTAATTTTCTGTTAAAGTTACAATGAGTATAATTATCAAATATTTTATAAACATTGATAAATTCCATTTAAAACCAGTATTCCCAGAATTAGGACTATTTCCAGTGAAAATAAGCTGACGTTGGGTTCAGTGGTGGTGGGTGGTAGAGTAAGATTAGTTGACAAGGCCGGCTCAACAGGCTAATCCTCCGCCTTGTGGCGCTGGCACACCGGGTTCTAGTCCCCGTTGGGGTGCTGGATTCTGTCCTGGTTGCCCCTCTTCTAGGCCAGCTCTCTGCTGTGGCCCAGGAGTGCAGGGGAGGATGGCCCAGGTGCTTGGGCCCTGCACCCCATGGGAGACCAGGAAAAGCACCTAGCACCTAGCACCTGGCTCCTGCCATCGGATGAGCGTGGTGCGCCGGCCGCGGCGGCCATTGGAGGCTGAACCAACGGCAAAGGAAGACCTTTCTCTCTGTCTTTCTCTCTCACTGTCCACTCTGCCTGTCAAAAAAAAAAAAAAGATTAGTTGACAAGAGAAAAGTCTTTGGTAATCATAAGCTGTATTGGTTTTAATATTGTTACTTGAGCTTTTGAAAAATAACTGATTCTTAAAATTGTTGTGTGTCTTGATGGAGAACCATGTGATGCTTTGACACATATACACATTTTTTAATGTGCAAATCAGGGTAAACATGTCTATCTCCTCAAATATTTGCTGTTTACTTGTGGTAAAAACCTTCAAAATCCTTTTTTCTGGTTTTATTTTGCTGCAGTAGACAAATACTCAGAAAATAAAAGCAAGCTAAGTGTACATCCACTGATGAATGCACAGAGAAACTGTGGTACATACTGTTAATAAAATACTACTCTGCCATGAAAAGAATGAAATCTTGTCATTTATAATGACATGGATGCAACTGGAGGTCATTGGGTTGATGGGAATAAGCAAAGCATAGAAAGACAAATAACACATGATCTCACTCACATGTGGGTTTTAAACAATAAAAAGTGATCTTGTAGAAGCAACTAATATAATGGGAGTTATCAGAGGCTGGAGTGGAAAAGGGGAAGTTGACTGATGGGAACTAAGCTGTAGTTCTATTGGTGTACAGTTCTGTAGTTCTGCACAGTAGGGTGAGTATAGATAGCATTAATGTGGGTTTATTTCTTTATAATAAGACAACAGTCCAGGGACAGGTGTTGTGGCACAGTGGTTTGGGCTGCTGCTTGGTATGTCCAAAACCCTTATCATAGTGCCTGGAATCAAGTCCTGACTCTGCTTTGGATTCAGCTCCCTATTAATGTCGCAGGGAGGCAGTAGATGATGGCCCAAGTACTTGGGTTCCTGCCAACCTTGTGGGAGACCCAGATGGAGTTTTTGGTTTTGACCTGGTTCAGCCCAGCTGTTTCGGGAATTTGGGGAGTGAGCTACTGGATGGAAGATTTCTCTTATTCTCTGTCTCTCCCTCTCTCTCTGTCATTCTGCCTTCAAATAAATATTTTTTTAAAACTCTTGAAAATAGAATTTTGAATGTTTCATCCTAAAGAAATTATAAATGTTTGAGGACATTGACCTATTTACTCTGATTCGATCTTATACCATGTGTAACATTAAATGGTACTGCATAAATATATATGATTCTTTAAAATATTAAAATTTAAAATTAAAATGATAGAAAGCAGATATTACATTATTTTTTTCTGTGATTACTGTACTGTGCAACAGAACACTAGAATTTCTTTGCCATAGGATGGTTCTGTCTGTTTTATCCTTTATATTCCTGGAGGGATAAGTATGTAGTTTTTGGAACTAAGTTCTTTCCCATGACACTACATTTGCTAGCTTTGTCCATATGGTCACATATGGTATTTTTACTGTTATTGCTATATACAGTTATGGAAATATATCACAATTTATGTACCCAGTCCAGTTTTTATAGATATAGTTAATAGTGGATTTGCATCTTGCGGCTATTACAAACAGTGATGCTATAAACCTTTCGCCATGTACACTTTGGTCAACCTATCTGTGTATTAGATCTACATCTAAAAATGGACTAGATGAGTTTTGTGTATCCATATGTTCAGCTTTAGTAGATGTTTCCAAAAGCTCTCCAAAGTATATACACATATTTATACTTATAAGAGCAGTATATGCACATTATGGTTGCACCAGCATTGCCTGTCTTTTTTTGATTATGTATGATGTCATCTTGTGTTTGTATTGCATTTTCTGCTGCTTAATCAAGTTGAGCATTTTTGGAAGCAAGCTTATTGGATTTTTTCTTTGTCAAGTGTGTATGCATGTCTACAAATTTTCTCTTATATCTCTTTTTTCATTGATACACAGGAGTTTTAATACATTTTGGACTAGTCTTTTGTATAATATATGCGTTTTAAATGTCTTTTCTCTCTGTGGGTTATGTTTTCATCATTTAAATGATAATTTATTCCTACCTGCTTTTAATAATCAACTAATATTCCTCTTTCTCCTTCAGCTAATCAGGTCACAATGATGTTTCACTTCAATGACTTCCTGGTAACCTTAATCCTCAGTGGAGCACAAAATTTTCTTTGTCCAGAGAATATAAGCAGCTGATTGTGGAGCTTGGTGTGTAATAAGTACTTATTAAATACTTGATGAAGAAAATGAACATTGAAGATATTACTATCAGTGACAGTGGTGCCCCCTGTTTTTAGTACTGGTAAATGAAAAAGAAAATACATTTATTATAATCTTGGTTAGTAGTAAATTCTAGAAACTAGAATTTATTTATTTATTTCAAAACACTTTATCTTTCCCACTAAATGGTGACTGCATAAAGGCAAAATGTCGGTGATTACTTTATTCCAGAGATTGCAATACTAACATGAAACCAATTTTTAAGTAGTATAAAATGGTTTATGTGGTATAAAATCATTGGTAAAACAAGAGTATTTCTGTTCCCATTTTTCAAATTACTCAGCTCATATTTGCTGAAATATTAGGAATAGATGATCAAGACTGGGTAACACTATTTTGATGTGAACTGGCAAGAATTAGCAGCAAGGCATTTAAAAAGCTTAAAAAGTAGTATTCCAGTATTTGCCTTGGGTTGCTGGAAACCCCATTCTGAGGAGCTACTAATGACTCCTCTCTTGTTACCACGACAAGAGAATTCAGTGCCGAGGAAAGACCCAAGGAGACTTGGCTTTCCTGGTGATGCCACCTGGCGTCGTGAGAAGAGCACACACTTCCTAATGCCCTCATGAAAGAGCCAACTTTCACAACATTCCCTGATGATTGCATTCTGTGGTAGAATAGTGTACCTCACAGCTCACATAAGCATGGTTCTTCACAACCATGACTACTTGCAAATACTATCACGTGGGCGGAGTAATAATCAGAAAAGGCTAAGGGAAAGTGGTTGTGAATACAGCGATAACTTCCTCCACCATACCTCAAGTTGAGTACTTGAGGATGTTTGTCATCAGCAATCTTACTTCTGTGAAAATCAGAAATTGTATCAATTTCTTAAAGTTTAGAACTTCTATTTCACTGCAGCCAAATCACAAAGTGAAATCAAAAACAGCCTACGGAGCCTCTGATCTCGCTAGATGAAATTAGCCATCCAAAAGACTGTATGTAAGGAAAAACAAAACTAAAAGCAATAGTAAATATGACAACCCTAAACACAGACTTCAGACTAGGATCTCACTGTACTGCATTCCAATTCCATTTGTTTCACCCCTTCAAAATGCATTATTTGCATGAAAAAAATCACAACTTGGAGAAACTATGTTCTTCCCACTCATTTTCGTAAGATCAACTTTTGAGATAACTAATTTCTATGTCATAAAATTTACTGTCTTAGAATTTATAATTAGTGTTTTAATATATTCATTGAATTGTTCTACCATCACCGCAATCTAATTTTAGCATATATTGCTGTCTGGGAACAATTTATTGGCTAATTCTTTAAAATTATTAGAAATATAGTTGTTCTTCCCACCATACCCACCCTCCTACCCCCACTCGCACCCCTCCTCCTCCACCCTCTCCCCTTCCCAGTCACATTCTCTGTTAAGATTCATTTTCAATTAACTTTGTTCACAGAATTCCAATCTATACTGCATAAAGATTTCAACAATTTTCACACACAAACACACAAATAAACATGAGAACTAATTTTACAGTTAACTCTCCTAATACAATTCATTGAGGACAGAGGTCCTGAATGAGGAGTTAGTGCACAGTGATTCCTGTTGTTAATTTAACAATTAACACTCTTAGGTATGACATCAGTGACCACCTGAGGCTCTTGACATGAGCTGCCCAAGCAGTAGAAGCCTTTTGAATCCACAAAATCTGTCAGTATTTAGACGAGGCCATAAACAAAATGCAAGTTCTCACCTCTCTTTAGTGAAGAGTACATTCTTTTTTGATGGCCACTTCTTTCCACTTCAGTCTCACTCACGGAGATCCTTCATATAGAACATTTTTTGCCACACTGTCTTGGCTTTCCATGCCTGAAATGTTCTCACAGGCTTTTCAGCCAGACCAGGAAGCTTTAAGGGCTGATTCTGAGGTCAGAGTGTTACTTAAAAGGATTGTCATTCTATGAGTCTGCTGTGTGGGCTGCTTCCCATGTTACAATATTCTCTCCATTTTAATTCTATTATTATTACCAGACACTTGATCCTATCTATGTAATCAATTTCGCACAATATGATCTCTTTAACATTGAAGATGGCATTGTTACCACTCAGCTAAATGGGATTCAGGGTCCCATGACAAGTTTTTAAACTGTACCCTTAGAAGTAAATCCTTAGGAATGTATACATAACTATACAGCTTTACAGTTACAAACTTCCTCCTCTCTCTCTTATTCCCACTCTTATTTTTTACTGAGATCCATCTTCAATTGATTTTACACAAATGATTGACACTATGTTAAGAGTTCAAAAAATAGTATAAAGGAAAAAAATAAAAAAAAAAAACAAAAAAATTAAACTGTTCCTTGACAGTCAAGACAAGGGCAGCCCAAGTCATTCCTTCTTGAAGTGTTGATTTCACTTCTACAGATTTTGTTTTAGGTGCTCTAGTAGTTCTCATAGATTAGGGAGAACATGTGGTATTTGTCCCTTTGGAACTGGCTTATTTCAGTAAGTATAATGTTTTCTAGATTCATCCATTTTGTTGCAAATGACCAGCTATTTTTTACTGCTATGTAGTATTCCATAGTGTACATATCCCATAATTTCTTTATCCAGTCTTTTGTTCATAGGCATTTAGATTTATTCAATGTCTTAGCTATTGTGAATTGAGCTACAATAAACATGAAGGTGCATATAACTCTTTTATTTGCTGATTTCATTTCCTTGAGTAAATTCCCAGGAGTGGGACAGCTGGGACATATGGTAGATCTATGTTCAGATATTTGAAATATCTCCATACAGTCTTCCATAGTAGCTTTAACAGTTTACATTCCCACCAACAGTGGATTAGGGTACCTTTTTCCCCACATCCTTGCCAGCCTTTGTAGTTTGTTGATTTCTGTATGAAAGGCACTCTAACTGGGGTGAGGTGAAACCTCATTGTGGTTTTGATTTCATTTCCCTGATAGCTAGGGATCCTGAGCATTTTTTCATGTGTCTGTTGGCCATTTGGATTTCCTCTTTTGAAAAATGTCTATTTAAGGGGCCGGCCCTGTGGCACAGCAGGTTAAAGACCTGGCCTGAAATGCCAGCTTTCCCATATGGGCACCGGTTCAGTCCCGGATGCTCCTCTTCTGATACAGCTTTCTGCTATGGCCTGGGATAGCAGTAGAAGATGGTCCAAGTCCTTGGGCCCCTGCACCCACGTGGGAGACCTGGAAGAAGCTCCTGACTCCTAGGAAGAAGCTCCTGACTCCTGGCTTCGGATCGGCACAGCTCCAGCCCCAGCCGTTGTGGCCATCTGGGGAGTGAACCAGTGGATGGAACACCTCTCTCTGTCTCTACCTCTCTGTGTAACTCTTCCTGTCAAATAAATAAAATAAATCTTTAAGAAAAAAGTCTATTTAAGTCCTTTACCATCTCTTAACTGAGGTGTTTTGTTGTTTTTCAATTTCTTGATCTCTTTGTATATATTCTAGTTATTAATCATTTACCAGTTGCATAGTTTGCAAATAATTTCTCCTGTCAGTTACCTCTTCACTTTTCTGAATGTTTCTTTTGCTGTACAGAAACTTCCCAGTTTGATGGAATCCCATTTGTTAATTTTGGCTTTGACTGCCTATGCCTCTGGGGTCTTTTCTAAGAACTCTTTGCCTGTGCCAGTGTTTTGCAGGGTTTCCCCGGTGTTCTCTAGTAATTTTATGATGTCAGCTTGTAGATTTAGATCTTTAATACACGTTGAGTGGATTTTTGGTGAGATGTAAGATAGGGATCTTGCTTCATACTTCTGCATGTGGAAATCCAGTTTTACTAACTACATTTGTTGAAGAGACTGTCCTCGCTCCAGGGATTGGTTTTAGCTCCTTGGTTGAATATAAGTTGGTTTTAGTTCTTGGATTGATTTCTGGCATTTCCATTGATCTAGCCATCGGTTTTTATACCAGTACCAGGCTGTTTTATTATAACTGCCTTGTAGTACGTCTTGAAATCTGGTATTATAATGCCTCCAAATTTGTTTTTGTTGTGTAAGATTGCTTTAGCTATTCAAATTCTCCTGTATTTCCATATGAATTTCAGCATCATTTTTTCTATATCTGAGAGGAATGTCTTTGGTATTTTTATTGGTATCACTTTGACCAGAAAAGATCTTCACCATGACACATTGCAATCACACTCACTACAATAAAACATAAAGAAAAGAATAGTTTTTATTACTCCAAATGAACTCTTATTCACATTAAAAGTCAATTTCCATTCTTTCCACTCCCACCTGAATCAACCGGTAAATTACTATTGCTGTCTATTGACTTACCTTATATTTTTCCTATTTCATTCATGTATATATATATACATATATATGTAGACCTACAGACACATATAAACAAATATACATATACATATACATGTATTTATAAATGTGTATACACACTCAGCTACACAGAGATGGAGAAGAGAGCTGTCATCACTATGGGTGCAACTGGGCAGACAGAAAATGGTGATTTGCATCAAAGGATGCAAAACATTGAATATGTGGTGTGAACAAGTTTAGAGATCAAATGTATATACAACATGAGGACTGTAGCGAATAAAATTGTATTGTGTTATTAGAGATTTGTGTTAAATAAGTAGATTTCAGCTTTTTGTTACAAAAAAGTAATTATGTGAGACGATAGGTATCCTAATCTGCTTCACTATAGCAACTGTTTTACTTCTCTGTGTAACACTTATGTTACATGTTTCAAATACACAAAATCAAAATCATTTTTAATAAAGGGAAATTCTGTTGATTTTAGTAGAGGTAGAATGAGTTCTGAGTATGTTAATTTTTAAGGTATCTATTTATTTATTTTAAAGGTAAAGTTACAGGGAGAGGTGGGGAGAGAGAGAGAGAGATCCTCCATCCACTGGCTCACTCCCCAAATGGCCACAATGGACAGGGATGGGCTAGGCCAAAATGAGGAGCCAGGTTTCTCACATTGGTGCAGGGGCCTAAGGACTTAGACCACATTCCACTACTTTCCCAGGTGCACCAGCATGGAGTTGGATCAAAAGTGGAGCAATCAGCACTTGAAACAGCACCATATGGGATCCTCACAAGGCAGATTGTGGCTTAGCCCACAGTGCGACAGTGCCAGTCCCTAGCTAATTTCTTAATTTATTAATGAGAAGTAAATGTATATTGACTAGAGCTTCTTAGGTGGCTAAAAAAAAAAAAAAGACTTGAGTGTGCATTATAGCACAGCCACTGCTTGTAATGCTGGCATCCCATGTCACAGTGCTGGTTCAAGTCCCAGCTGCTGTGCCTCTGATCCAGCTTCCTGCTCGCGTGCTTGGGAAGACAGCAGGTGATGGCCCATTTCTGGGGCCTCTGCAAACCATGCGGGAGACTTTATTGCATTGTACTTCCTACTGGTAGTTTTGGCCTAGCCCAGCCCTGACAATTGCAGCCATTTGGGGAATGAGTCAGTGGATGGAAGGAGGAGAGAGAGCGAGAATCTTCTTCCTTCCCAGTCACGGGCTCAAACTATGAGGTCTGGAGGCAGATCACGGCAGTTAAGGCAGCTCCTGGACATGCCAAACAAAGGTTCCTGCTCTTGGGCGAAAATGGCATCAAATGGCGGTCAGCGATCCAGCCATCAGTCTGTAGGTAGGAAGTAGGAGGAGAGAAAGGAAGATGTCAGCCAAGGGCACAGGCCACATCCTTTTAACAAAGCTTGCAGAAAATGCTACTGAGTAATTTCCACTCCTTTCCTTTCCTGCCTCAGCTGCATGGCCACACCTAACTCAAGGTGGTATTTACTCTGCATTGTCTACTTATAATTAGACGTTCTGTTTTTTTAAGAAACCAAGTGTATGTCCCTGTCAATGTCTGGAGCATGTGAGCTAAGAGGTGGGGAAGGGATGTTCCCTAGAATGGTGGAAGGAGAGGAGAGGAGGGGAGGGGAGGGGAGGGGAGGGGAGGGGAGGGGAGGGGAGAGGAGGCAACCAGAGACAGGAAGCACACACAGTTGTCTGCAGTGCTGAAAATGAGGACTGAGGGTGAACATGAAAATGACAAAGGAACAGACAAAAAGCATTGTTTTGTGGAGCTTGGCTGGATAGAAGGGCATGCAAAGGGATATAAAACAACAATTGAGTTGAACTTTAAGCATCTGTATGTGTGGGTATTAACAGATTTTTGGTCCTGTTGCCAGTACATCCATAGCTTGCAGACTTCTCATTAGAGAGCTTGATAAAGTTAACATTTTCCATAAGATGCAACCTTACTCATACTGCATATGGTAACACATTCAATTACTAACTACCTTTTATAATGTTTCATTTATTTTTGAGTTGGTATGTTTCCTGTTGCTATGAAATATCACTTTCCCCATTGGTTAGGTTTGAGTATTTAATTCTTAAAGGATAGAAGGCAGATGCTATCATTTGAGGAATCTCAGCCAGCGATGAGAGGGGTTACTTGGGATAAGTATCACTCCTGGTAGAGCAGAGAGACCCTGAGTTATCTAAAACAAACAAAACAGAACTATTGCCTTAGCTGCTTATTAACTTTCTGTTTGGAAACCTTTCTTATGAGCTATTTTCTTCAGAGAGGTAACACCTAAGTTTATTTGTTATGTGGGAGTTTTAAATCTTCAGGCAGCACATTGATAGAAATGGTGTGCTACTGTACTTTTAATGTGTTTGTGACTATTTTGAAGTTTACATGAGTGAGGTTGAACATCTTTTCACCTGATCACTGTTATTGTCCCTGCCTATTTTCCTTTTTCCTTTTTATTTGTCGAACTATTTACTTAGTGCAGCATTAAGCCCGTGAGTGTAATGTAAATTAAAAATACATTATCTCGGAAAGTAGTAAATGAAATATTAACTTGTGAAAAATCATGACCCAGATCAGTGGTCCTCAAATGCGGCAGTTGTGACTCCCAGGGGACATTTGCTGTTGTCACCGCTGGGGTCTGCTAATGCTGTCCTGGGTGCAGAAGCTGAGGATGCCACCATTCTGTTTCAGAGGCCACTTTCCCTGTCTCCACACCAACACAGAGCTATGCAGCCCGAACGTCATTGCCACCAAGTTGTGAAACTCCAACGTCCATCATCTTTAAAGCGGACAACACTTCTTTCAGTGTCACAGAGACACCTCTGACACTATGTTTGACTTTTAAATGATACCTGTTGAAGAACTAAGCTTGCCCAGCTCTGAATCTAGGGCTGTTAAGCCGAGGTCCATGCAATGCAATTTTGTCCAAGAATAGGCATCTTGGATCATAGGCAAAATATTTTGTAAATGTAAGTTGGCATATTTATAAGGAGCCAGGCGTATGGCTTTCATCTGATTCTCTAAGGGATTTCTGACTTCCAAAAACCAGCCACTGAATTTATTTAAAACGTCAAAGAGTTCTGGTGTGTTTCTCAGGCGTAATCTTCCCAAGCAGCCAAGCTGTTCTTTCAGGTTTTGGTTCCCTGCACCTTCTCTGAACTTAATTCAGTAAGAAATGGACACTCGCTGAAAGGAAGTTTAAGGACTCCCAATTGAACCCTCCTTTATTCATGCAAATAATATTGACAAGTTGAATTCCTTTTGGAGAGCTTGGGACTGAAGTCAGCTTTCCCCCCTTAACCAACAGCTCTCTAATTTATACTTGAATACATTAAATGTTGTTTGTAATATCTGTTGCTTACAAGTTGGGCATAATAGTGTATCCCATAGAGTAAACAGTGATGCACTTCATTTTCCCCCAAAACCTCTTCATCCTCTTTTCCTGTCTCAGAAAATGGTTTGACCATCTCTTCGAGTCACTGTAGCAGAAACACCAAGGGAAAATATCCCTACCCTTTCATTTTTATTTTTTCTTTCAGGAACAAACATAAAAATTGTTTGTTTTAGAATATCATGTTTTAACATATATAACTTATGTAATTTTGAAATCAAGTTAAACACTTCTCAGACATTTATCATTTCTCTATGGTGAAAACATTCAAATTATTTTGTGCTAGCTATTTTTTTAGAAAAGCATCCAGTACATTATCATTGCCCATAGTCACCCTGTGGCTCAGTAGAACACCAGAACTTCCTACTCCTATCCAGTATAGCTTGGGATCCGTTAATCCAACTTTCTCCCTCCTTCCCTTCCCTCCAATCTTCCAGGCTCTCTAATCATCATTTCTACTCTCAACTTGTGTAAAATGAACTTTTTGTTAGATTCCTCATGCCCTCACGTTTTACTCCAGTTATTTTCCATCTTTTTCCCATTCTGCACCCTAAAGATCACTCACATCCACCCCTTTGTGTCCCTGCTGCCATGCCCCCAGTTCCGTGACCTCATTCTCTTCCCACTGCAGTGCTGCACTGAAGGTCTCCCTCGTGTCTGCACTCTCTGGTCTGCTCTTCGGCATTTCATTACCTACAAGCTTTGCAGTGACGTTTCTCTGAACTGCATATCTGTCCAGGTCACTTCCCAGGTGAAAACACTGCTGCTCTGCCTCTCCCTGGCTCACACACTATCATGCTAACTGTTGGAGGGCAATCAGGTTCTTAAAAAAGCAGTATAAAATTTTGGCTTGTCTCCCTCTGTTGCTGCCCCCTCTGGGGGCTCTAATCTAACTGCACTGATTTCTTGCCATCCCTGGATCTGTGTTTATCTTGCTTTGTCCCTGTTTTGCTTGAGTGATTTTCCCTCTCTTGTTGAGATTCTATTCATCCTTCATAAGCTGGGCTTTGAAGCCTTTCCCAATTCCCCAAGGCAGAATTCATTATTCTCATATTTCTGCTCGAAAATCATTCCATGCTTGAATATCATATTCACCTTTGTTTTCCAAGTGCCTTGAGCAGTTCATGGCATACATGTACATTTTCAATATTATTTCTGTAATTGGATCAACCACACTATGCAAATTCGAATCTGTTCAGTACTGAACATCATAGACGAGTTCTGCCTTTGTTGGTCAGGTCAAGTAATCCAGAAACCACGAATCCCCAGAAAGAGTAACTGCAAATGTTCTCTATCAGCTCTGTGGCCTGTAACTTACATTTTAATTTTCTAGATTTTACTATTCTCAGGAGTATAACTAAGATTCTGAAACAGTTTGAGTGACTCAGATGGTTCCCTGTTTTATGTATAGAATAAGATGTCACCTATATCAGAGTGTTGCAGTTTGAAACTTTTCTTTCTTCAAATGTGAAAATGATGAATGTAATTTTAGTTCCCCAAAGATATTTACATCTTCACTTAAATAGTTTTTTTTTTAAGATCTGATGTTAAAGCATGGAATGTAGGCTCAAAATTAATAATAGATTCTAAAATATCTATATATCTATGGCTTTAAGAGTAATGCAGTTTTTATTGTTTAAACTATCTTCATCATCATTATTATTAATGAAAAGTACCATCTGTGTAACAGTATAGCCAACAGTTTCAAAAGGATAGGGATTCACAAGTTTAACTTGAACAGAAGAAGGAAATAATACCATCTGAATGTTTTTACTCAATGCATTCAATGACCTGAATTAAATTCAGAAGACCTAGAACTCTGGGGTGGTTTTGTGTGGATAAAAGCAACCCCTCAGGTTATCTTCAGATAAATCTTATTAAAATATTTGATCAGCTCATATTATATGCATGTGTTGAAGTACTACCACCACCACCCCAAACAGGTGCAATTATCAATTTTTAAAATGGGGGTGGGGGGTACTTATTAGAAATGCCAGAATTCCATTTAGATTACTTGGGTTCAAGTCCCAGTTGAGCTTCCATTTCCAGCTTCCGACTACTGCAGACCATGAGAGGCAGCGGGTAATAGTCGGATCCTGCCATCCACGTGGGAGGCCTGGATTGAGTTTCTGCCTTCCAGCTTTAATCTGCTCCAAACCTGGATGTTGTGGGCATTTGGGAACTAAACAAGGAGGTGGACGATCTCTCTGTCTCTGACTCTCTCTGCCTTTCCAATAAATGAATGGAAGTAATTTATAATTCAGCAATGAAAAAGAACAAACTTTTGATTAACACAGAACAATGAATGCATGCCAAAGGCATTTTGATATGTGAAAGAAAGTGCAGATATATTCCATAATATAGTTGGGAAACAGTTCAGTTTTGCCAGGAGTTGGGTTTAAGGAAAGAGATTAGTTAACCATAAATAACTAGTGTAAGGGAGTTTTTTGAGTGATACCACTGTTCTTATCATGACTGTAGTAGTAGATACTCAACATCTACACATTTGTCAATATCTGTTTACTATAAAGCATGAATTTTGCTATATATAAGCCAACAACCAAAATGTCCTATAAAGTCTACATAGAATCAAATTAGACATTATCAAAAAATGAAAAAATATAAAGTGTGAAAATATCAGGCAATGTTTCTCATCCTTGACACTACTAACATTTTTGATCTAGATAATTCTTTCTTAGGGACAGGGCACTGCCGTGTGTATTAAAGGCTCTTTAGCGGTATCCCTGGACTTTACCAAGGAGATATAACTAGCCACAGCATTGTACCCCCAATCAGGACCGTCAGAAATATCTCCAGTGGTTCCCAGATGTGTTCAGAGGTTGCCAAATTGCCCTGACTTAGAATCTCTGACATGAGCCAAAGGTTCTTCTTAATTATCAACATGGTGATGAATATTTTACATTAGTATGAGATGTTAATAACAGGGGAATCTGGGTTAAGATTGTGTCAAATATTCTGAGACTTTCACAGTAGAGGAACCCCAGTGTTAAGTATAAAAGAACTCTGTACTGCTTCACAAGTTTTGTTTCGTAAATTCAAAACTAATTGAAAATAAAAAGTTAAAAAAAGAGAGAAAAGGTTTAAGTGTTTTCAGTTTTATTGGATATAAAGATTATTGAATAAAAAAATTCCAACACAACTAGTTAGCTAGTTTAGTTTCTACATGTTGGAAATTTGGTCTCTGAGGAATATTTAATTTGTGTTTTAGTGGAAATAATAAGTAACATTTCCTAAGCTGTGATTTTAGGAGAGGGGCCTGTATCCTTCACATTCAAGTGAAGGACATGGTCTAAATGTACTGGAACGTGTTGTGAAGAGCAACATCTTTAATGCAATGAAACTAAACAAATGAGTCATTACTATTCAGTGTTTCCATTCACTGTATCTAGTGAGGACCAGCTGTATGTTGGACCCTGTGCTTGTTAACATTTATCAGTAAGATTAAACGCAGCTGATCACTGCAGTTTTTAACATTTATTTTCAAATGCAATGCCATTTTACATAGCTATTTCCTTTTGGGTGTAGACTTAAAATGTGATTTTTTTATTGGCCTCAAGTTTGAGATTTTTTTATGGCATGTTTGAGCTATCAGACAAGACTTGAATGCGAGGAAGTTTCCCACTCACTTCTTCCTTACCAGTGCTCACTCCTGTTCCCTCAAGCGCATCTCCTTCTGTGACTACCTGAAGATCCTTTTGACAGATGAGAATCGGAGAAGAAAGTTTTAATGCATCAACTAGTTACACAATTAGGAAGTGAAAAGCGTGGGGGGAAAGGGCTGAAAAATCAAGTCTTATGGCTGTTATTTTTTTTTTTTTGACAGGCAGAGTGGACAGTGAGAGAGAGAGAGACAGAGAGAAAGGTCTTCCTTTGCCGTTGGTTCACCCTCCAATGGCTGCCGCGGCCGGCGCACTGCGGCCGGCGCACCGCGCTCACCCGATGGCAGGAGCCAGGTGCTAGGTGCTTTTCCCTGGTCTCCCATGGGGTGCAGGGCCCAAGCACTTGGGCCATCCTCCACTACGTCTACCTTAGTTCCTTCTTAACTTTCTGTTTCCCTGAATGCATTATATCCAAGGGTGTACTGAATTTTGGGCTCTGTTAAAGTCAGGAGTCCATTGATGATGCAAAATTAAACATGTAGAAATCACAAATGTGTGTCTTATCATGACAGAGAAAATACTAAAGTAGAGTATGTTAGATCCCCCTGAGCCAAAATGCATTGAGAGACAATCAGACTATTCTGGGTTTCATTGTTCTGGAAGTTATTTGACTCTGAGTATGACCTGCTAGTGGCACTGTGATAACATAGCTTATGAGGGGCAGGGGCCTTAAAGTGTTATGTTATTGAGTTGTATCTGGGAAGTGTCTTGTCAAATGTTCAGATATCTGGAATTCTGAATAGTTTCTGAATAATCTAATGGCAATGAAGACTATTTGATTATTTGTCTGACTCATAAAGGTGAGCTGGCTTCCACTGGCAACATAGATGTACTTACACTCACTTCTCTGATTCAGAACAGGGGAAACATTGAAGGACAGATGGTAAGGAATTGACTCATTCTCAGGTTTAGCAAAAAATACCCTAGATGCCTGCCAATTAAACTTGTAGCATATTGTACTCTCAAGTAGAAGAGAATCATTTTAAGAGACCTTACTCATTTTGCATTTTACAAGGACTTTCCAAAAATACTACTCTATTGTAGTTTGAGCGAAATACTTGTCATATCCTGAAGCTTACATTATTCAATCATGCATGCCTAAAGACGAGAAGACGAGAGCATTTAGGAAAAAAGAAAAAATAATAATAAGTGAAACGTATTTATTTTCCTTTTTACTTGTAATTCCTTAGGAGCACAGTGTTTTCTAAAAGGAAATGGAGAATAGAGATGACCTGTGGCATAGAAAGCCAGACATTCTCTCAAATCCATTGGTTTAGAGGTCTTAATGACACAGGACAGCCCCTGATTCCAATTTTAGACATTCTGCACATCAGTCATAGCTAAGCAAACTGCTCAGGACTTGTAGCCCTGACTGCGCTTGGGAAAGACAGACTAGCTAATTGTAGTGTTAATAAAATTGCAACCCATAAACTCTACCTTGGTCATTCATGGCAGAGATGTTATCACTCATTTAGAAGTCAGACAAAGAAGGAAATCTCATTCTTAAAGATGAAGCCAGCATTTGATTACCTGTCAAATGCATTTAATGGCTGAAAACGTCAGTGACTATTAGAAGGGAGGGTGTTATCACTTGCTTCATGCAATAAATTGAAATGGAGAATGGATCTAGTTTGACATAGTGTTTAAACACGGGAGAGGGAGTCCTACTAGCATTTTGAGAACATTCTAATTGAAGGTATTTTTTCTCCCAGGAAGAAACAACGCCATGCTTCTGGCATACCTCACTACCCATGGGGCTCAGTGGAACACGCCTGTGTCAATGTTAGATTCTGCAGAGTTTAATGCTGTGGCACAAAGAAGTTTTGCCAAAAGGAGGGATAAATATCACAGCCATTCATTTCACAGCGCTGTGCAATCTGGCTGCAACTGTTTTTCTAGGCAGCACATCAGTGGATAGAAAGGAGATTAAAAGGATGGTCAGGAAAAGAAGGATTTAGGAAGAAGGGGTTTTAAAGACATATTTGGCTTTAGAGAAAAAATTCACAGTCATTAGCATGAGTAAATTCCCTGCTTAGCCTAGGTTGATGAAAATATTCTGAAAGCAGATTTTTTTTTTTTTTAGAAAAAAATTAAGAGACAGCAATCTGTCCCCTGAACACCATTATTAGTGCGGATAAAGAGGAGCCATGGAAACGTCCAGTTTGTTTGTTAGTTGTTTTTTCAGCTGAATTCCTCCTGCCTCCAACTCAGAGGGTAAACTATACATTCCCCTTTCACGTGCTTTTCTGTATTCATGGAAAAAGTAAAATACCCTGGTGACTGCCTTTAAATTGGTCCCTTTGGTATTTACATTTCAGTCCTTATGCTATGTTGCATAAAATAATGAACTACCAGAACATATTTGTAACTTTTTGGTTGCAGAATTGGTAAACTGGTGCATGCAAGCAGCAGTATGACAGTTGCGACAGCAGCAGAGGGCAGGGCAGTCACGTGGACTCTGCTTGTCTTCCTGGCAAACTTGCTGCTGTGACCTTTATCATGTGTGGGGGAGTGGACACAGGATGGGTAGCAGTTTTCCTACCAAGTGCACCAAACAGACCTGGGGTCTTTTAGAAGATTCAAGTTTTTTTCTTGTTCAGCATGTCCATCTCTTTGTAAAAAGTAAATACATAAAGCGCTACAAACTCATTTTTAGCTATGTTCTTACTTACCTTCTTCATCTACCTGGCAAGTACATAGAATGGCTCTCTTGTTTGCTTTTTTGTAACAGTGTAATCATTGAGTTGGAAAAGTATCTTGTCCAGACCCTTAAAACTACTATGGGATAGAATGTATTGTTGAGCCTCAGACTCTGAAACTATCATCCCATCTTACCAGGCACTGTATTTAGAAGTTGTATGCATTTGATGAGTAGCCCAGGAATGTGATGAAAGCCTGTGTGTTGGGATTCTCCACCACCGCCTTTCATCTTCAGAGACTCCAGAGTGGGAAGCGCACTTCCCACATGAGCTTTTACAACCTGCTTCAGAGATGAAGGAGGTAGAAGGTCCAAGACACTGCTTACGCCATTTTCTGATTCCTTCACTTGAGGAACTCAGTATGCCAGGGTAACCTATTTTGGGGTAGCATATTTTGAAACCTATTAATATACTTACAAACAGTAGTATTATGCAATAATAAACAAAGCAGTAGTTTTTGCAATGTCAATGCAGATGTTTCATGGGTAACAGGACTTTTGTGACTTCATTTACATTTATAGCTAATTTTCTTAGGGAATTTCACCAAATTCATTTTTCAAGTATTTATATATAGAAGATGGAATTTATTTTTGTTCTTATATTAAAGGGTTAGATTTGGTAAATTAGATAGATAATCTAGTTTCCTGTAAAAAAGTGTCAAAATTTTATTAAGTGGACATTTGTAATTTATTAATAAAAATGACCAAAAGCATTCACCTGGTCTAGAAATATTTTAAGGCATCCTTTAAACTAATCTGTTCTGTAGCTACTTATCTTTCATAAACATTGATTTCTATAGTTACTTACAAACGAAAAATGAAACACAATAAAGAATCAAGTATTAAGCTAAGCAGGACAGGCAATTGATGTTATTTTGAATTTCAATATTCTTGTAAGGGCTTGGAGTAAGATGGATGAAATATTCTATTCTGAACAGAACTGCAGAGTCAGCCTAACAGGCACATGACTGTTGCAGTCTCACAAGGCAGTGTCCTTAAAGCACCTCCCTCTGTACCCACGGCCCTCCTACAATTGAAGCTCACTAAAGGATCACTACCTGTTGTCTTTGCTTTCTCTTTCATTCTGTGTCTTGTGAGTGGACTCTGATGGGTCATTGGAGAGTACACTGTGCCTCCCCGAAGGCACAGTTCCACACACACTGGGTTCCAGATCCCTTGTTTCCCACGAGATGCCTGCTGCCTTGTGTCTCACTGTGAAGGCAGTCTGTGGATGGCTGTGCATTGCAGGGCAGGGTTTCTGGGAGTTGTGAGCATTTGCCTTCACTCTGCATGTCTCCCTGGGCTGGAACTGGCATGACATTTTAGGACAAATAAAGCCAGAGATACGGGACAAGAAAGGAAAAATGATTTGTCTGATATTTGTACAAAAGGTTTTTCCCCTCAGTTTTCTCTAGGCCTTGCAGATTCTACAGCTGGTAGTTTGCAGCTAATGTTGTTGAATAAAACAGTATGATGCACCAGTTCACGTGAGAAGAATAAATCGGAGGTGCATAATAAGAAGAATAAATCTGAGGTGATATTTCAGGGTTTCAGGTACTTACTTTAGAAAATGGCCATATACTCCTAAAGACTTAAATGTTATTTCTTTACACCATTGCTTTGTCAGGCAGAAGGACACTTATTAAATACCCTCAGCATATCCAGTTTCAACTCCAGGTTCATCCGGGGTACCCTGCTCATGCTGGTACAGATTCCTTAGGCAGCTCTTGAACTTGGGAAAATGTGACAGCTGGTAGAGGATCACATTTGTATCTTAGGAGATACCCATTAATTCATGAGAAGGAATTAAATGTGTCAGCATAGGATAGATGGCTAGAATTAGCAATATAGCTTTCTTCATACTAAAATAATCATTTTCAAGGTGATTTCCCCAGTATTCATAGTTTGTGAAGCATGAAATGAAATGATTTTCTAACGTAGCAAGTTATCTGATAGAACTTAAAGCTTACAATGAAGTTCACCCATAACTTTATTTTCCTAATTTAATCATGTTTTGAATTCTGTCTTTATCCATATTATAAAACAATTAAGCATTATACAACTTGAAACGGATAGATGAGTGGAATGTTTAGCATGCTAATAGGTGTGGTTAGCAGCAGCATAATGCTGAAAAAATAAACTTAAGTTTTCTCTGTCTGGATTGCCTGTCCTTCTCTGTTTTTTTTTTTTTAAACTAGTGACATGTTGCCTACTTATCTTTTAAAAACCAGATTAATTATAGGTTTTGCCATTGAAAGTTTTTTGAAACTTTTTTCCAGATTTCAAGCAGGCTTTTTACCTCTGTGCATTAAAGTGTTGTTTTTATTAATTCTTCCAAAAGGGAAACTCTTCATTCAAAACTCTCTCTCTCTCATCAGATTCCTTTGACACTGTACGTCATGGCCATGATGGAAGCAACAGTGGCACCTTCTGGAGCCACTATGGTCTGTATTATGACTGCAGGCAATGGGTTGAGTTTTAGGGGTTGCATCTCCACCGACTACCCTCTGAACAGTTTGATGAATACATAAATGCAAAAGAATCTGTATACATCTAATACCCATTGTTTATTAGTAGTAGTGTCAACTCAAGAAGCAATTTCAAATAAACATGCTGGGCAAGACCTATAGTGTCTTCTTGAAAAGAAACAATACAATAAACAAGGCATGTGAATAGGGCAGTAGAGGGTATTTCTCTCCCATAGAGTCCCAAGAACTGTCTAGGATTATAGCCTTTTGCTAACCATGCAAAGAGATAGATTTAAGAGATGGTAACCCTTAATGGATATGAGAGTTATCCTGTATTATCCTCTCTATGTCCCAAACTGAAATCTATATCTTCCATAGCAACCCATAAGCAAAGCACATGCCCAGTTATAAGAATGCACCACACTAAAGAAAGCTCACACGGGTACATAGTCACTCACAGGCGGTTTACCAATCAGAATTTATTTTTATCATAAGCAATGTTGCCTAGTAATAAAGCTGACATTCTCCCAGATTCAGGTTTCCATAGAAACAGAGCTTGAAAGTAAACTCAAGGTCATTTTTCTTGTCACAGAGAAGGAGTGAACGTTCTGCTATCCCTTTATTCTCATCACTAAACACAAATATTTGGTAATTTGGATTACTACACGGGACACATTATCTGACTTATAAAGCAATAACTTTACAAGTTTCTGCTTAAATGAGGGAAGCACATTTACAGTGGTGGCCGAGATGCTGCTTTTTACACCAGCCTCTCACGTTAGAGTGCCTGGGATCACGTCCCAGCTCCGTTCCCAACTCCGTCTTCCTGCTAATAAGCACCCAGGAAAGCAGTTGTGATGGCTAAAGTGCTTGGATCCTTACCAGTTGTGTGGGAGATCTGGACTGAATTCCTGGCTCCCCGTTTTGGCCTTGTCCAGCTTTAGCTTTTATGAGCATTTGAAGAGTGAATTGGCAGATAAGCAATTTCTGTTTATGTCTCCTCTGCCTTTCAAATGAATAAAAATAAATAAATAAAAATTTTACAAACTGAATATGAGAGCTTTGCATTAAACTGAAGAAATACAAAAAAGAAATTATCTCAAATAGTTTGGAAATACTACTACTAATAAAAATTTAATATGGGAAGCCAAAATATGAAAAACTTGCTTTTTAACACTAATTTTTTATTTTAATATTTTTTTGACAGGCAGAGTTAGTGAGAAAGAGACAGAGAGAAAGGTCTTCCTTCCATTGGTTCACTCCCCAAATGGCCACTATGGCTGGCGCACTGTGCTGATTCAATGCCAGGAGCCAGGTGCTTCTTCCTGGTCTCCCATGTGGGTGCAGGGGCCAAGGACCTGGGCCATCTTCCACTGCCTTCGTGGGCCACAGCAGAGAGCTGGACTGAAAGAGGAGCAACTGGGACAGAATCCATTAAAGATTAAGAAGAAAAAATAGGAACAAAGTGACTACCTTTACAAATAAGAATAGAGAGCATATAAGAGACTTCTGAGTTTAAATGTAGATAAATAGTAACTTCATTAAAATATATAAATCACAAGATCTGTTGTAGGAAGTTTTTAAACATCTAATAAAAACATGATACAATGAAAGGCAGTCAAATGTTTCCTGCTAAAATAAGGCATTAAGATGAGATGCTTTTATGGGCTATTTCTTATCACCAATACTGTTCAACACTGTATTAAAGAAACTAAAGAATGAAATGAGATAAGGGTAAAAACTACTCAAGGCCTGAATTTTGATATGGAAAATGAAATTTTTAATATTTGTATTCAACATGGATACTGATTTAGGTAATCCAGAAGAGTCAACAAAAGCATGTTAGAAGCAACAGTAAAGAGGGATATATTAGCTAGATATAAAAGTGTTTAAAACTTCCGTAGTCATCTTCTGTTCAATTTTTAAAATTTTTTATCTAAATATCAGTGATAGGACTAAACTATATGATAATAAATCTAACAAGACACATTAAAAATGTCTATTCAGGAAATAATAAAACTACTAAGAGACTTAAAAGAAGATCTAAAGAGATGTGATAACTACTCCATCACTGTTATGAGTGCTTAGTATTGTACAGCTGTCATTTTGGACCAAGTTATTCTATAAAATCAATGTTATTTCAAAGAACTTAAAATTTTGCTCTCCCATAATCTGAAATGTGTGTTGGAGAAGAATGACTAATACAATCATTTATATAATTGGATTGTTTTATGAGGAAAGTAGCATAGAAAATAATTGGCAGAATGAAGATTCAACTCACAGAATGGGAGAAGATAATTGCAAACCATATAGATACATATATTTATAATTGATACATATTGATAATTGATACATATTGATAATTTTATATATATATATATATATATATATAAACTTTTTCTGAAAAGGACCAGAGAGGAAATACTTTTTTCTTTGTGAGCCATGCTGTTTCTTACACAGCTGTTCATCTCTGCAGTTAGAATGCTAAGCAGAAAAGAGGTGGGACCTGTGAATTTGCATTATTGGTCTCAATGTGGAACCTGATTTAACCTCAGAGACTGAGCCAGAGTTTCGTTAGTTGGGAAACAGAAAAAGTAACCTAGTAGCCTCAAAGAACAATGAAATAAAATGTAAGACATGTAGCTCCATGTTTAAAGATAGTAGAGACCTAACTTCTTCATTACATTTCCTGCCGTTGGCATGTTGCCTAGCTCATAGTAGGCATTCTGTGCATTTCCATTGTATTGAATCACATGAAAACTTTTTCCTGCTTTAAGTTTAATGGTACATAAGACAGATTTGCTTTGAAATGATTTTGATCTCCTCATATTATCTATTACAATGCAGGAGACACATGGCACATTGTGTCATAGCTTAAGATATTTTAAATTATAAGTATATTGATATATACACATACAGCCTTATATACTTATACTGTACATATATAAAACAGTTATTTTTATAAAATAAGTTAATAAAGTTGAGGTGTCATATAATTTGCATAAAATTTATATAACTTTAACGCCTCTATACATAAAAAAGTTTTATAGAAATTATATCAAGGTCCAAATAAACATATAGTTATGAAATGTTTCTGTTTAAGCAGACCTATTTGTATTATTTTTAGCTCTTCCTTACTTTTGCTTGCTGTTCTTAGAGTTTTTAAATCATGCTTCCATTAATGTGCACAAATGCCCTTGGTCACTTAAAATGTTACTTAGAGAAGTTAAATTGACATTTAATGATTGAAAACATAAAAAAATCTATCATAATTCATATTTTGCATATCACTTCTGGGTCTGGAAAAGACGAGAATGAGAAAATTACCATTGATGTGCTTAAAATCTTTGATCTATTCTCTAAAAAGTGAACAATGTCTTAATTGGTTTTAAGGAAAGCCTTTTGGAACAGAATGGAGTAATTAACCCACTGCTCTGAATAATGGATCACAAAGCATTTCCATGCAGGGCACTTCAGGTCTCTTTAGATTATATAGGACTGAATGTATGTAATTTTTCATGGTTGACATGCTGAGTAAACTTACTTATCTTGTTTATTAGTGATGATGTATTATGTTTCTCCATATTTGTAGTAAACATGCAGGAAAGAGAAAATGTGGTGGTTTCAAATATTTGTGTTTTAAAATCTATAATAATGAAAGTCCATAAAGTTACTCAGTTGACAACCATACCTGAAAATTTATTTGGGTATTTTCTTCTTTGGGTCATATATTTGAGGTTGAGGTTACCTTATCTGAATATGGTCTCTGATACCATCAGTGGAAGCTTGGGTATCTGTAATAAATCTTCAAGTCTCAGTAAGATTTACAATTGTTTCCTTAATACTCAGTCTTAGTATTCAGTCAGCAGATACAGACTTTCACTGACCAGATGATTTGATTTTCTGCTTGTAATGCGTGACTTCTGAGTGCTGGGAGGTGAATATTTGCTTTCATGGGATATCAAATATATATAATGTTTGTTCCTTCCATGAGTGAATCTTTTATTAAATGAAATTCTCTTGATTTAATAAGAAGAAGTGAACTATCTGCAATAGTCTGCGTTAGTCAGTAGGAAAACTTCTGCCACTGTAGTTAGTTACAGCTTTCGACATTGTCTTTGCCATTTCTTTACTGAAAATGTCCACATAGTGATTCCTCTCTGCCTCTGTTATGCTTTCCACAATTCCTCCAGCCACCCTCAGAATTCTTCAGCATTTTCCAGTTACTATTATGATGGAAATCTAATTTTTACATAGTGCAAACGGGTACTCTGGCCCCTGCCAGCCTCTGCAGAAATGTCGGTCTTCTCTCGCTGTGTTGATGCTGTGTGGTGATGAAGGTTCTGTGCCTTTGGCCATCAGTCCCCTCTGAATTAAATGCCCCTATTTCATGCCTGAGAACTTTCCCCTCCAGTCTCAGGTGAACTGCTACCTTTTGTGGGCTCGCTATCTTGTTTCTTTTTTCCTATTTGCATGTGTTATGGCACAAATCTTTCACTATGAGTGTCTGTTTTACCTCCTCATAGTAGTCTCCTGGGAGGCCAAGAGATGACTTTTTTGTATTCACGATGCCTAGAGCAGTGTCTGGTATATGGCAGGTGATGAATAAACATGCCGGATGAATAAATGCATGAATAATTCACTTAATAGTTTTGGTAAGCTCTAATAAATAAAGAATGCTCAGTTACAGAAGCATGCTTATGTAGACTGGTGTGTTTAATTACCTTTGTCCCATTATATGAATTATGTTTCTATACATTTGTAATAAGTCACCTTTGCATATTTTTTCATACTGCTTTTATTGAACAGTAAAACCAAAATATTAATGCTGCTTGTATACTAGTGACAGCTTCATTGCTGGCTTCCTTCACATTTACAGAGATTAATATTTCTAGATATACAAAAGTGTTTTTAAAATGGCACGAATAGGCAGATGCAATGATGCTGTTGGGATTCTGTGACGCTGAGGCTGGTTCAGTGCAGTCTGCTCCCTCTTCACCACTGCCCGCCCTTCTGTTTAAGCCACTCTGATGAGTGACAGTCTCCTACTGCCATTTCTCTCATCGACCGTGCCTCCATTTAGCATTGAGTGAGGCACACACTGACTTACGGGGTTTCGTAAATTCTATTTTCTCTAGGAGTTGGGAGAATAGGTTATTTGTTTTTTCAATTTTGTTGTTCATTTAAATTATTTCCTGAAAGGACATTGTCATGGTAGTTGGGTAACATAATGGAAACTCTCTCTTACCCGGTAACTCACGGGTGTTACAGAAGGACATGCGATCTACTCTGTGTGTGTCCACACTGTAGAATTAAAACCCATCCCCAAATGAAAGAGTTAAAGCAGAATTCTCAGATGAACTTTAAAGCTTCAAAAATACAAAGGCATTAGTAGCTGTCTATGATTTTTATCACTGCCACTCAATCATGGCAACAGGTTTGTTTTAATAAACTTCTGGACCTATTGTTGTTACAGTATAAATATTCTCTAGTATTCTGGCACATAAAGAGAGGATCATGGCTACCCCACCTAATACACATGGTAACCACGTTTGATGTGGGGCGGCCATGTGAGGTTTGTGACCAGGCTTCCTTTCTATTTGTTTTCAAAAATATTTATTCATTACTTAGAAATCTGGATATAAAATCTTAAAGGACTAATTTTAAAACATTAATTATTATGCTCAGTAAGAAAAGAAAGTTTAATCCTCTGGGAGTTCTGTTGCATCGAGGGAAAAACTGTCCTCGGGAAGCTGATAAAATATTTAAACTCTGTAGACTTTAATTGAAGTTACATCACTAATGCATTGCAAAATGTGTGAAAATGATTTTCCTGGCTATTTTAAGTGAAAGCTCTACCTACATTAAGATGAAAAGTTTTCTCAACCAATTTTTGAGGGTGGGATATAGTTTTTTTGTTTGTTTGTTTTATTTATTTAATTGACAGAGTTATACAGTGAGGGAGAGAGAGACAGAGAGAATGGTCTTCATTCTGTTGGGTCACCCCACAAATGGCCGCTATGCCAGAGCTATGCTGATCTGAAGCCAGGAGCCAGGTGCCTCCTCCTGGTCTCCAACGTGGGAGCAGGGCCCAAGCACTGGGCCATCCTCCATTGCCCTCCCCGGCCACAGCAGAGAGCTGGACTGGAAGAGGAGCAGCTGGGACTAAAACCCAGAGCTCTTATGGGATGCCGGTGCCACAGACAGAGGATTAGCAAGTGAACCACAGTGCTGGCCCTGGCATATAGTTTTATAATTGTAATTATCTTCTATGAACTTAAGGAATATGTTAAGAATTGACACATTTACAAATGGATACAGTTATCTGAAGTTCTAAAAACTGTTAGGGAAGAGAGAAGATCACTTAATTGAAATAGCACACTACAAATAAATTTTGATGGCCAAATTATTCAATAATATTATATGTATAAATTTAAATGGGCTACATGTTTAGATACATTTAGACATTTAAAAATGTCATAATCAAGAATTTAAAATTATATGTTCTATTAAAAAACAATTGCCTCAGAGTCAGCGCTATGGCATAGCGGGTTAAAGCCCTAGCCTGAAGCACCGGCATCCCATATGGGCACTGGTTCGAGTCCTGCCTGCTCCACTTCCAATCCAGATCTCTGCTGTGGCCTGGAAAAACAGTAGAGGATGGCCCAAGTCCTTAGCCCTCTGCACCCACATGGGAGACACAGAGGAGGCTCCTGACTCCTGGTTTCGGATCAGCTCAGCTCTGGCCGTTGTGGCCATCTGGGGAGAGAACCGGTGGAGGAAAGACCTCTGTCTCTCTGGCTCTACCTCTCTCTGTAACTCTGCCTTTCAAATAAATAAAATAAATCTTTTTTTTTTTTTAAAAAAAGTGTGTAAAATGATTGCTTCACTTGTAATTTTAATGCCTTTTTGTAATTATTCGCATGCTTTTTTTCAACTGTGGTTGCTATTTAACCTGATGGTTTGTCTTTTGTTTCATTCCTGGAACAGCTCCTTCATGTTGGAAGGAATAATTTTCTGTGGAGGCATGTCAGTTCCTTTTTCTCACTTCAGTTCCATCATTACAACTTCTGGAGGCCAGATCTAATTTTCAAGTAACCAAGAACCCAATCATCTCAGAGCAGCAAATTCCTCAACTTTGGAGCACAAATTATCCCTGATTCGGTCTTCATAAAATCACCTGCCTCTATTCCGATAGCCATGAGCAGAGTCCTGGGCTCAGAAAAAGCCACAGCCTTAAATCTCCTCACTCAGAAATTTCCCAGAAGACACAATACGCAATTAAAAACGACTAACAAAACAGCAACAACTAAACAAAAACCAAACCACACCCATCTTATGTCACCATGAAATACCATATCCCCAGAAGCAAGCCCACGCAAATCACAATTCAGCAATGAAGTTAGTGAGTTATGAATTGCTTTATCATTTGGGAAGGGAAAGTATAGAGATAGAAAGTATCTCTAATCAGAATTACTCATCACTTCAAAATATGTAGACGACAACAAAGCTGAAGAAGCAGGATCATCGCAGCGATGAACAGTCTGAGGACAGACTGCTGCTTGCGTGCAGAGAGCGGATGTGCACCCTCAAAGCCATAAAGGAAAAACAGCATGGTTCTCAATAGCTTGAGAAGTTTGCGAATTTCAGTCCTCTGCCCTGTCCTGGTTGAGTGGTAGGGTGGGGGGTCAGTTCTTATCACTTCTCAATGCACTTTTCACATTTGCACTGTCACTTCCATTCAGGGTAATGATGTGCGTTGGTATTTGCACAGATGGTCCCACGAGTTTTGAGACCACAACAAGCCGTTTCTTGCAGGAGTCCACACAAAGGAAACCCTTCTGAATTCTCAAAACATTGATTTCTCTTTCTCCTTTAAAGTCAGTTATCTACAAAAAGTGGACCTGTCTCATATTCAAAACACAGCTACAAAATAATACTGAAAACACCATTGTTGGAGAATGAATGAAAAAGAAATCAGAAGTTTTTTTTTTCCCTCAACAAAGATAATTTTATACCATTAACAACCAAGAAATCAAGTACAGCGGACTGCACACAAAACATTTGTGTTAAACATCTACTTGTCCTCTTAATTGAAAGTCATTTGTAATTTGTATTGGACATATAACAATTTTTATAGTCACTTATCTATGCTTCATGGGAAAATGTACGAGACAAACAGCATTTTCAGTTTATTTTTCTAAATAAATGTGTTGTTTGTATTATTTGTAGTTGTTTATTTGATTTTGTTTTCATTATCTGGAAGATGTTTTCTATGGTTCATTGGCAAGCTTTTATCATACTAATTCAGAACTAACAGAAGAGTGCAATTTCAGATACTTTATGGTATAAGATTATGGTTTCTATTGTCTAAACTCTGAAAAGGTGATGCACTTTTCACCATGACTTTCTTATCTAGTGTTATTTTAATAATATAGTTACACTATAAGCAATAGTTTTAATAAGAGTGGACATTTGGGAAAACAGAAGTTTTTTTTTCCCCTAAAAATAAGTCTTTTTCCCTAAAATCTCCAGAAGAAAAATAAAATTAGATTTTAAAAATTTAGGCCTTTAATCATGCCTAATGGTACTTGCTGTTTCTTTTCAGAGGTCTGTTGAGAATTTCCATTATTATATCTAAAAATGACTGAGCAGTGAGACTTGGACAAAAATGGACTTCTCAAGTTAGCAAGGGCTAATCAAGTGCCTACTACTTGTTCCTCTTGACTGTGGCTCATAAACTGCAGTCAGTATTTGGGATTGTTACTTCTACCAGTAAGTAGTATGCAGTTCACACAAATTATTTTTAATAATTAAAGGAAAAGTTGACCAAATTTATTCTGAAACTATAAGCTAGAATCAAATTCCCATTATTTTGTTCTGCACACTTAAATTGGCTTTACTGTCTGTAATTTCTCTTGGTATTTAGAGTATCTTGTGACATAATGAATAAAATTAGTTTATCATGCATGATGGATATTCCTAAAATTAAGATGTATTACATGAAAAAATAGAATCAGATTTCCAGTGGGATTTTAGACACTGAAGTACAAATACCTGGATTCATTGGGCTTTTTAGAAAAGTCCATGCTGATAGCAACAAAGTGTGAATTTTTTGAAACTTTCGATAGGAAGGTCAACTTCTCCCTACACACTTATAGTCATCAACTATATTTAATAAAAAATATCACAGGCTGGCGCCGTGGCTCAACAGGCTAATCCTCCGCCTTGAGGCGCCGGCACACCGGGTTCTAGTCCCGGTCGGGGTGCCGGATTCTGTCCCGGTTTCCCCTCTTCCAGGCCAGCCCTCTGCTGTGGCCCAGGAGTGCAGTGGAGGATGGCCCAAGTGCTTGGGCCCTGCACCCCATGGGAGACCAGGAAAAAGCACCTAGCACCTGGCTCCTGCCATTGGATCAGCATGGTGCGCCGGCTGCAGCGCGCCGTCCGTGGCAGCCATTGGAGGGTGAACCAACGGCAAAGGAAGACCTTTCTCTCTGTCTCTCTCTCTCACTGTCCACTCTGCCTGTAAAAAAATATATATATATATATATATATATATATATATATATATATCACAGATCACAGTCTTTCTGTGAATACAGTCAACACTAATCAGCATTTTATCTATTGTACCCTCTGGAGCATTCCTCAAAGGTTTTGTAAAGACACAGAGGGAAGAGGCCTGCTCTTCGGTGAGGTAAGATTGAGGCTGGCCAAACCAGAAAGCAATGTCTAACTTTTTTCTTGAATTTCGTTTGCTTTTTCTCTTAAACGTTGATGATATTGACCTTCTCCTCACTGCTGTCTCTTCTATTTTAAAATTTTACACTTACTGTTTTCACAATTCAAGTTATAATGTATTTTTGCAAAATTTATTAAATAATCCTCAGATCCCATTAAGAGGTGCTACTTAACAGATTCTTTTAAAATGGAAAAGGCCATGATGCTTTTATTTCTAAGTGTCTACTGTGAGACATGAACTGTGCTATAGGTAGGTCCGAAAGGGTGACTGTGGTTTCATGGGGTTTAGGATCCAGTTGGATAGAACAGCATTGAACATGGGATTATATTAGTTAACGACAATTGCAGCTGTGCTAAGTTCTATGAAGAAGGGTCCATGGTATTCGGATACCCTACTTGCACATGCAGGGTACCTAGTCCAGTGTATTAGATACAAACTCTGAGCTGAGATCTGAAGGGCGATGAGTAGTTAAAGGAGGCACAGCCACGGGCAAAGCAGTGCATGGGGAAGGAAGGATGGAGGACAGCAGAAGACTGGAAGAAGCCCAGCTCGGAACAAGACAACGAGAGGACAGTTCAGAGAAAGACAGACAATGAGAGGACAGTTCAGAGAAACCTTTAGGAACCCAGACCTTGTCTCTCTGTATCCTAGGCAAAGACAGAACAAGACAAGAAGTCTGAAGAGTAAAAAATATTAAGTGTACTGGAAATGGCAGCAGTAGTAGCAAGTTTGTCAGATATAACAAGAGCAGGGGAGCTTAACTCAAAGATCCAGTAAGACACACTCCATCCCCAAAAGCACCTCCCTACCCACACACACACATAAAGGATTTACTTGGGCACCCAACACACAGAAAGTTACATGTTAAAACAGTGGTTAAAATACACCTGCCTCACAAAGATGAAACCTATTGAAGCGAAATGGACACTATGAGAAACAGTAACTTGATCAGCTCTTGTGCTGACTGTTGTTGTACAATGTAATACTTTATCCATTTTAGTAACTTTTTTATTCTAGTACTATTGGTTGAACTCTGTAATTAATACACAATTATTCTTAGGTGTTTAAATTTTAATTGAAAAGTGATTCCTGTGAAATATAAGAGTGGGAATAAGAGAGGGAGGAGATGTACAATCTGGGACATGCTCAATCAGTCGTGCCCCAAATGATGGAGTTAGAATCGTGCCAGGGGTTTCCAATACAATCCCATCAAGGTGGCATGTACCAAGGCCATCTCACTAGTCCAAGTGATCAATTTCAGTTCACAATTGATCACTCTGATAGGTCTAAGAGTCAAAGGGATCACACAAACAAGACTGGTGTCTGCTAATGCTAACTGATAAAATCAAAAAGGGAGAGAATGATCCAACATGGGAACCGAGATACACAGCAGACTCATAGAATGCCAGATGTCCTAAATAGCACTCTGGCCTCAGAATCAGCCCTTAAGGCATTCAGATCTGGCTCAAGAGCCCATGAGAATATTCTAGGCATGGAAAGCCAAGACACTCTGGAAAAAAAAGAAGACCTAAATGAAAGATCTCTGTGAGTGAGATCCCAGTGGAATGAATGGGGCCATCAAAGAAGGAGGTACCTTTCTCTGAAGGGAGGAGAGAACCTCCACTTTGACTATGACCCTGTCGGAATAAGATTGAAGTCAGCGAACCCTAAAGGCTTCCATAGCCTTGGCAACTCATGACTAGAGCCTAGGGAGATTACTGAAGCCATCAACAAGAGTGTCAAATTGTTAAATCAACTTCAGGAGTCACTGTGTACTTACGTCTCATGTGGGATCTGTCCTTAATGTGTTGTCCAATGTGAAGTAATGCTATAGCTAGTACTGAAACAGTATTTTACACTTTGTGTTTCTGTGTGGGTGCAAACTGATGGAATCTTTACTTAGTATATACTGAATCAATCTTCTGTATATAGATAATTAAAAATGAAAAAAAAATACACCTGCCTCTAAGCAAACCATAAGAAAAGGGAGGTCAGACTGAATATCAGAGAGTGCAGAGTTGCAGCTAGAAATTAAGAATGCTTTATGAAGCATGTTCTATTATATAAGAAGTACTTTTCAATGGATATAAACATATTTTGTAGGCATGTGTAAGCCCATAACCACCTGAGAAAGTATAGTTAGAAAAACAGTAAATCCATATAATAGTGTGTGAAAGCAATATTAAACTACATTTCCCTGTATATGTCAGAAAACCCAAAATAGCAACAACAAAAAATGCCCTTAGACAAGGACTGGCAAGTCTACGAAGTCACCAGGAATCAGACTTCTTCCAGTTCCAAACTGTGACATCCTTACAAGAGGACCTTGCCTTCATGCTGTGACACAGTTGTTGGAAAGCCAGTCATCCCCTGACCGTTCCAGGCAGCAGGATGAGAAGAGAGTGCATCTCCTTTTTAAGGAAACTTAATGAAAAAAATTCATGGAAAAATCAGATATTTATATATACATATACCATGTAAATTAACAGATCTATATTAATATACATGTTGATTGAAAGATATCATTTTAATTCCATTTTTATCAGACTCTCTTTTGTATTTGAGTATTGGACAGGTAGGGAGATAGTGAGAAAGGCACAGAGATATAGCACACTCTCATTGGTTGATTCACTCCCCAAATGTTTGTCAAAACTGGGGCTAGGCTAAGGCCAAAGCTAGGGGCTGAGAATTTAATCCAGATCTCCCAGTTGGTTGACAGGGAAGCAGCTACTTAAGCAGTTACCACTGCCTTCTCAGGTCTGCATTAGTGGGAAGCTGGAGTCAGGAACTAGAGGAAAGAATCCAATGCAGATGCTCCTAAATGAGATTCAGCCTTCCTAACTGATAGGCCAAATGTCCTCTCCGTATTTTTGTACATTTGTAATTGTTCTACCTGTGCACCATCATAGGATGGGCTAAGAAATGTAGTTTTTTGGCTGGGCACATTGCCCATACTGGGTAAATTTGACATTGTGACATCAAAGAGTCAGGAGAGAATGATTAATGGTGTATGTAGTTATTGAACTCTGCCATAAGCTTTAAAACACAGCAACAGTTCATCATGCCCTAGGATGAGTACTGGGAATTTTAGCATTAAATTATATGCAAACATGTGAGAATACAGTGTTCAACTCGTATTTTCTAGAGCGACATAAATCAGGGGGTCATATCATGTTCACAGTTAATCTTTATGGATTCTGCTACAGTCCTGTCTGTTCCCCTCTGTGACATTGTGTCTCCTGCAGTTGAGCACTCTGCACACTGCCTATGATTTGGGTTCAGAAGGCACAGTGCACTTCATAGATGACATAAAGGACTGTCAAAGAAAACTATGAATCTATGGACTTCCACACTCCATCATTGTATTGGTGAATGCAGTTGATCAATAACTGATCTGTACATGTGTTAATAGGTATTTTATCGATTGGTTTTTGGAAAACAGAACACTCAGCTCATCTAGCATCATTTTTACTCAACAGAAACTTTGGCTTGGGATTGAGGTTAGGGGTTAAGGAACATTTTATGCTGGTTTGTAAAATCATATTTATTGGTTTGGGGCCAGTTAAAGAGAGGATTGCTCATCACGGCTGGTGACAGAATCCAGGCATTCCAGAGGGTTTGACTGAAGAAATAAAAATACACTCCAGAATTAAAAAGCTAAAAATCATGAGTTTGTACAGAAGATGAAATTCCCCAGAATATATGTGCCCACCTATCATCATCAGATACTGTGGTCCTGTGCCAGTTACACATACAAATAATAACAGCTAAAACTTTTAGCATATTTGCCATTTAAAGGTGAAAAAGAGCACACATTATGGTATGCACTGTGATCCATCAAAGAGAAGGAAGTCCGCAGAATTCAAGACATCGTAACTTTTTATTCATAAAGCAAATTTAATGCCTAAAAAACTAATAACCAGTTACTGTGATGCTATGATTATAATGAGCTTTCTACATTATGGTAGCATATACTGGGCAAGCTCCCTTCACTTTCTCTGGGATGCTACATAATGTATTTGGAAGTATCTAAACATCTCAAAAGTGTTTATTCTGTTGTCACTGTGTACATTGAATTCATACCTGCTAACCTGATATGTTTTCCTGAATAATTTCTTTTTTCTATAGTTGCATGCAAATAAAATAGAGCAAATTTTTTGTGGAACATGAAAATGAGACAGCAAATATGAATAACATTTAGTGCATTGACAACAGTTCCCTTGGAAGATTAACAAGAAAGAAATATGCAGTATTTTACCCTAAGCCAACACTCCAACAGCTGGACTTAAAAGACCTGAAAATGAGAGAAAGGATCTTCAGCGTGAAGTGAACAAGGTATGCAGCCATGAAATGGCTTTAAATTCAAGTTTTCACTTTATTTTAAAAGTATGTTTCATTCATGATTGTTACTACAAGGAATGTAGCACATAAATGATGAGAGTCCCCATTTACCACCCTTTACTCATCCCTTCTCCAGAGGGAGTCACCGTCTTTAACACAAACAGAAAGATCAGTTGCAGAGAATCGCATTAGTGTGTGTGCATGAGCGTAAGGGTGTGTTTTGTAGTTGTGGCACCATCATTTACACACCACTCTACCACCCGATTTGGATTACCTCAAGAATGATTCTCGGCGAACTTTCACATTTATATGTATTTTTCAAAAATTTGTGGAAGATAGAATTAAAAGATTATTTGGCTGCAAAAATTTCTGAAATGCATACAGACTAAGGGTCCTCACAAAGTTCAAGGGAAATACATATTATAAAACCACTATGCATGAAGTTTTTGAAATATTTACATCACATTGAACTTAGCTTTTAATTCTATTGTTCCTTACCGTTTCTGAAGCATCACCTTGTGTGTGTCTGTGTGCATGTATTTTTAATCAGTGTGTGTAATTCATGGTAATGCTCAACTAGAATTGAATTACTCTTGTGTTGGTTATGGGATGCTAATGTTCTCTGGGTTTTGCTGTTACAAACAATATGATAAGGAGTTTGCTGTGCACTTTTGTCCACTCCAGATGGAATCTGAAGTCACCTCTTTTTTCATGAACAAGGGTAGCCAGCATTACAGCATTCATAAACCCTAAGCATCTTCAAATTATTGTTGTTGGTATTATTTGGTAGTAATGGTGCAAGGTCTCTTTCCCATGTCAGGAACCTACTCAGCTAGCAAGAAATGAAATGAAGAAAGAAAAAAAAATCCTAGGCTTAGGAGGTAAAGGGAGGTGTCACTGGGGAAACATCCTTTGGTGCAGTAATTATTATTTTCCGAAAGTACCGATGTAGTCATTATTTGTAGGCAAGAAGATAAACACATTTCAAAAAGGAAAACACGCTTCTTAATTATGCTCAGGAAACAGGGGGAATGAGTGTGTTTTTCAACCCACACTTGCTGTGCGGATTCAGGTATCATTGAAGCTCCCTTGTAAAGATGTGATTAAGCTCGCTTGCTCCTTTGCTGGAATGGGATTGTGCTGAGAGAAAACAGTCATTCAACTACGGCATAAAATGTGAGATGTGTTCTTCCCCCTTGACGATAGATGAGTGCTGTGTTTTGGTCACAAATCTGCCTCCCTTGGAAACTGACACTTTCACTAGAATGTACATGACAATTAATGCAGAGCAAATAATGTAAACTGAGGTACCCCAGTAATTTATTATGTAAATATATATTTGTGGATGTATATATATATATATATATATATATATACATATATATATCCATTTGAATTTCAAATGCCAGAAGATTCTGCTTACACACTTAATGTATTAATATTCTTTAAATTGTGACTACACATGTGAGTGTTAAAATTATACAAATATCAGGAACAGATGATTAAAAAATTAAAACCATCTGATTTTCACTGAAAAAACCCTCTGGTCACCAAGAGACCGAAAGTCCTCCCTGGCTCTTCAAAGCAAAAAGCCAGCTGATAGGAGACTGAGTGGCCTGCGGAAGCGAAAATGCGTCGCGGTTGTGCACAGATTTTCCTTAGCGCATCTATTTTCTCCAGCATGTGTGAAAAAAAAAAATGGGCATTCATATGCTTTCCTGAATGAAATAATGCAGTTTTATGAAGAAAAATCTGTTTGGAGCTAAGGAAGAGCTAAAGAGAGAAGGGGAAAGTTTGCTCTCACTGGGGGGCTGGGAAGCAGCCTCCTGTTGCTGAGCGGAAACTCTTGAATGCTGAGGTCTTCCAGAGTAGAGCACCTTCACCTCCCGGTGTCAGCTGCTGGCCGTGCTGGGTGAGGCGACCCGGAGATTAATTCCTAAGGGAAGCCCCCTCACATGTTTCCCCTCCACTTCTGTTGGAAATGACATCCTAACCTGTTTGAAATTTCACCCTTCCTGAGGGTCTCTGTGTGACCCCGAACGGTGAGGTCATCAGCCCTTCTTCCTGGAAACTCACACAATTGAATTTAGGATGGTTTAGCGTCAATGTCTTGCTTTCAGCTATTCCCCTTCTCAGTCAGCAGATATTAAGTAAATACAGATTTCGAATCTTGGCTGATAAATATGGATGGAATGAAGGACAAGAGCAGAGAAGTTGCCATCCGGGAAATCAGCCTGGCTTTGGGAAAAAGCGCAAGGAAGCCCGTGATTAAAACAAGGCTGACAGGACCTCTGGCAGAGATGGGAGGGCTCATGTTCTTGGATTCAGCTGTCAGACAGTACGTGTGTTTTCTTAAAGAACTGGGATTGCTTTGAAGGAAATCATCTCACTTGTACGTAAACTCCGAGATCTCAAGTCAACACTCAGGCGGCAGCATCCCCAAAGGTTACATTTTCTATTAATTCTCCACCAACTGGGATGGGCATTAAAAGTAGAGTCCTTTGCAGATTGCCTATCAAGTGACACATTCCTAACCTCATCATTTAGCTTATGATGCTCCCTTGCAAGCAGCATTTTAGGAAGCTTCCAACAAGGGCATTTCACAGTCAGTTCATTGGTGCAGACATAAACATTGCAACAAAAGAAAAGAGGAAAATACAAATTACTGCAAGGGTTAGTTCATTTGCATTGCTTAAGCATAAAATTTAACTCAGAGCTTCTTAGGAATCAAGGAAAACTTAAAAAAACACATTGTATACAATTCAATACAGAGGAAGATAAAGTGTCAAATTAAATAAAAGCCAAGAGCATAACAAGGAGATATGCACAACTCAGCAAAAGGAGTTTTGTGAGTTGGTAGACTAATGCAGTCTGTTGTTTATTTTCTCAAGACCAAAATTTAGAAAAAGTCTGCCTTTTGAAGAAGCCAATTTTTTTTCTGCTGTAAAGTTCTCAAAACCTTTAAATGTTTTTCAGCCTAAATAAACCCACTCTTGTCCCCACACATTGCAGGCTAGAGCAGTTTCCCCCTGGCCTCTCGGCAGGTGTCTGTTTCTCCCTGTCCCCAGCTGCTCCTCTTGCCTGTTGCCATGAATCTTGGTTCTGTATCTCACCCACTGGTCCCAGTGGCTCCTCCATGCTGTTTCTCCTCACACTAAACACCACCCCTGTCCTCTTCTTGCCAAAGCACAAGAACACATGGCTTTTCTGGGTCTAGCATATTTGACTGAGCAAGAGCAGAGCGGGAATATAGCCTAGCTCAAGTACAGACACGAACTTGGATTTGTACATTAGATGACACTAAACTCAACTTTCACAACTGGTGTTACACAATGTGGGATTTCTCCTTGAGCACACCCCGTTGCTCCTCTTCTCCCTTCTCTGTCCAAGTCATAGCCATCTCCTCAGCCAACCCGACTTTAGACTATTTTGCTCTCTTTCTAGCTGCCTTCAACACCAATTGCTGTTATTTCCCGCATGGTGCAGCTTGCCAAAGACCCCCTTTTGCAAAGTCAGGAAACTCGTTGAGACATTTTCTTTAGTATAGTCCCATCTGTACTGATTCCCAATAAAACTTCAAAATTAAGAGAGTGTTTGTTAAGTCAATATAATTCTTAGGGATCTAGTAATAGAAATATTTGGTTTTTGTCTACCCAGAGGAGTTTCTTAGGAGTTGTGGGGAAACGTGATTTCTTTGTTAATTTTTTTTCAGTATTTTTTCCCCTCTAATTTTATCAATGCAGTTTTAAATAGATTTTTATGAATGAATTTAGGCCCTCTGGAGGTAAGATGAATAATCTGTTAACCTTGTTTCTTTGTTCCTATATTTTACGTAAGAAAAAAAAAAATAAAACAGACATCATACTTGCAGAGCTAACCTGTATAAATTAATGTGTTGTTAGGATGTTCACCAGGAGTGACAAAACATGTAACCATTTATATAATTTATTAATTAAAGGGCAGATATCATAATCATGGATCCATAATATTTTATTTCTTTAGAAATATATTAATTATACAAGAAAAATTTAGGATTATATGTATTGATATTAACCTTTCCATAATTGTAATTAATGAATCCTATAAATATTTAATCAGTGTCTTCTAGTCCAAGGTACCATTCTACAAATCAGAATACAATAATACACAGAAAATAATAACATTCTAATAGATGTGGGCAAATAATAAACACAAATTTAACAACAAACATAGAATATAACCAAATTAATAAGAAATTTAAATAATAATACAGTGGTGTAAGAGGAATAGGCAATCATAGAAGGTGGGACTATAAAGGTGATATAAACACTATTTTGTATTCAGTTTGAAAAATGCTTGGCTCCTGGACTTATGCGGATATTCAAGTCCCCAGTTATAAGTCAATGGTGTGAAGAGAGCGGAAACTATCCAGTGGAAAGTGGAGGCCTGGTAGAGGTCATTAGGTCATGGAGGACGTGAATAGATCTCATGGATGAGTTTGTTATAAAGCCCTGTGTCAAGCCCCCTGTTCTCTCTACTGCTGTGGGATGCTTCCTGCATTTATGCCCCATGCTCCAGCATCCACCACCCTCAGCAGGCCTCCCCACTGAGTCTCCTGGTCTTGAACTGGAAACCTCTAAAACCGCAAGCCTAAACAAACTCCCTGCATTTGTAAGAGCCTGTATCAGGTGTTTTGTTCTACTAATGAAAAGCTGACCGAAAAACACAGAAGTTGGGGAAGTGTTCTTTGAAAAGCTGACATTGCACACTGGGAGCAGGGGTGTATAATCAATGAGAAGTGGAGTCTAAGACAGGAAGGAATCTCTGTGAAGGGCCTGGTTCAGGAACTTACGTAGTTTCTGAAGAAGTTCTTTAGCATTAGTGAAGAAAGGACAGAGCTGAGGGAGAGGAAGTTGACTAGGTAGTGAGTGTATAGGGAAGATTCCATAAAGTAGAAGAGTGGTCCTAGAACTTGGGACTTTACTCCAGGTAAATGAGAAGCTATTACAGGGATTCTGCCCAAGGAGTGGTGAGATCTAAGCTGATTTACCTTTTAACAGGATCGGTTCAAAATATAGACAAGACATAGTCCAAGGGCAAAGGTGGGAGGCATGAGAACACGTTAGTAGATGATTGCAATAATCCTAAAGACAGATGGTACTCTCTTGAATCCAGGAGAATCACACTATGCATGGTAAGAAGTCCTGTGATGGAATAAGATGGAGATTCACGTATGCGAGTCATCAGCATGGAGCCGACACATATTCCCATGAAGAAATGAAATTGTCATTGATCAAGGTCATCTAAGAAGTGAGTATGGGTAAGTTGCAGGATAGATTCCTGGGACACTATACTATTTTGAAGTCAGGGTGATGAACAAGAAATAATGATGGAATATGTGATGTTTCGAGTAGTTAAAGAAAAACTGAGAGAAATGAAATGAGATAAAGAAATGTATTTAAAGAAGTAAAATCCTAAATACCATGAAAATGTTCATCTTCATTTCATCAAAAAGTGCTGTGGTCAATCAAAAATCAATCTACTGAGATGGGCCTTGTATAGCAGGGGAGACCACTGTTTGGGATGCCCACATCACAAATTAGAGTATTGGTTTGAGTCCCGGCTACCCTATGTTGATCTAGCTCCCTGGTAGTATACCCAGGAAGATACAGAAGATGGCTCAAGTACTTGAGTTCCTGCCAACCATCTGGGAAACCCAGAGTTTGTGTATGGGTCCTTGTTTTAGCCTGGCCAGCCTCAGCTGTTGCAACTCGCTCTCTCTCTCTGTCTCTCCCTCTCTGTGTCTCTCTCAGTATGTGTGTGTGTGTGTGTGTGTGTGTGTGTGTGTGTGTGTGTGTTTCCCCTTCTGCCTTTCAAATACATAACATAGATACGTATTATTGAGAGTGAATCATCTTCTGACTTGCTTTATGCTCATCTATGTGTCAGGAGGTTAGTCACTCAGCTTCTCACAGGCAAGGTCAAAAGCATAGACTATGTGTGATGGCAGTGATGATGTTCTATGTTCCATTTGGCTGTGCACAGTATAATGATGTTGATCTGTGATGACTATATGATGTATAATCACTTTCAAACTCCCCAACCTCTCCAGCCACAAGCTGTTCTGTGATGAATCATTCACTTTGTAAGGATGAAAGGAAGAACAGCCAGACAGTCCGTATTGCTGTTAAATCTGAAGCAGAGAATGTAGCATTCAACTTAAAAGAAGTAATAAAAACTGAATTCCTATGAAAGTAAAGGTAGGAAGGGGGAACAAGAACCATCCAATGCCTGATAGTTGAAGGTGGTTGAATCGGTATGGTCTTCTGCAGGACTGATGTTTGTGGTGCTCATTTGGATAGTGGTAGGATCTAAGAGTAATTGGTAAAGAAAATTGTGAAGATGGGGTGTTTGGTTTATTGTGTAGGGTCCCAAATGAATGTCTGGATGCTGGAATGGGTAAGACTTTGGGCATCATATGAAAGTGGAATGGGCTATTAGGATGGTTTTTATCAAGATGGCATTGATAATATATGACCAATCACATTCGGTTGGATCAGTGCTGAAGAACTCAACCCTAGTGTTCTAGTGCTCAATATAGAGTTTTGCCTTCTTGGGCTGATGTTTCAATCCCATTTAATCCCATTTCCCTGTGCAAAACTTTTAGCTGTCAGGCTGGTTTGGGTGGTATTCAGCTGGTTCAGCTAAGCTAAGATCTTCCTCCATTTTCCCCTCAGTGAGGTTGGAAGGTATTAAGTAATAACCACTCCTCTCAGTCTGCCTAGGACCTGTGTCTAGGGTGTGTAGGACCTGCCTAGGACCTGTGCCTAGGGCGTGTCCAGCAGAAAGCCATGAAAGTAACTGAGAAAAGGGAAGATACTTCAACGTGCAAGTGCCCATGGCCCCACAGGATCTGCTAATTCTCTTAGTAGTGCTGATTACTTATCCCAAGGGATACAGCAAGGGAGTAGATTTACCATCATCACACATAAACAGCAAAGAAATTCTGAGTTTTGAAAACCAAGAACACTGTATTCATGCAGGAAGTACATCCAATAATGATTTTATTTTAATAAAGAATTGGGATATAGTAGTTCTGGACGATCAGCAGAATAATAGAGAATGGGAGAGGTTCATGGAATTCCACACTCAACTTATTTTATTTCCAGTTCTTGAAATTCTCGTGTGTTAAGTTCTCATGCTGCAGAACATCCCAGATCTTGTTAATTATTCAGCAAAACATACAGAGATGATTAGAGGGTTAGCTAATAAGAACAATTCCAAATAGTTGGATATGATGTAAATTGGAGAAAGAACAAGTTAGGGGAAATCGACAAATCATTTTCAAATGTATGAATAATTCTTAGAAAAAATAACTATTGAGTATTAAGAGTCCATGAGGGCAAAGTAAAGAAGAAATTGGCATCATTAAGCCTTATTAAATAGATTGTTAAGATAAAAATATGTACTGTATTAAACTATTGAGTTTTCTTCAGTCTGGGATTTTTTAAGTCTGGTTTCTTCCATCAAGAAATAGGAAAAACAATCTTGGACGTTTTTATTCAGTTCTTGCTCAAAGTGATAAATTTTATAATAAGCCATAAAAAGACAAAAAATATTCAGATAAAACAAGTAATGGGTCGACACCATGGCTCACTTGGTTAATCCTCTTCCTGCGGCACTGGCATCCCATAGGGGCACCAGGTTCTAGTCCCAATTGCTGTTCTTCCAATCCAGCTCTCTGCTATGGCCCGGGAAGGCAGTGGATGATGGTCCAAGTGCTTGGGTGCCTACACCCACGTTGGAGACCAGGAAGAAGTACCTGGCTCCTGGCTTCGGATTGGTGTAGTTCCGGCCGTGGCAGCCATTTTGGTGGTGAACCAACAGAAGGAAGGCCTTTCTCTCTGTCTCTCTCTCTCTCTCTAACGCTATCTGTCCAAAAAAACAAAAAACAAAAACAACAAAAATAATAAGTAATGTGCATATGTGTCCCCCTCTCCACTAAACAAATCCCCTAAGTAAACAGAAAAAAAAATTTCAAAGTTGCAAAATTAGTGAGTTTTAGTAATTAACTACACTTGGAAAATAATTTTCAATTGATAATATAAATCTGAGAGTTTTGTTATATTTGATGGTCATCCATTTGAATTTTAAAGGATGGACATGAAGGACTCTTCTAACGTAGGAAACGTTGCAAAATCAGCCTAATAAAAACTTCTTGAAGCCAAGCACACAGCTTGAACACCAGTTGACTCCACTCACACTCCTGACCGTGGAGTCCCAAAACAGAGTCTGACGGAACGCTGTCCTCTCTGTTGCTTGGTCCTTGAAAAGCCACTCTCCAGTTATTTCTACTGACATGCCTCTTCCATGCTGCTTTGCTGCATGTGTATTTCTGATGACACTGCTTTGCACAAAGGTGAGGAGCGATCTCAGGAGCATTGTTGGGAAAATTACTTCCTGTACTTGTTCCTATGATGGCAAACATTTCAATTTTACCAATTAATGAATAAAAATGGATGTTCTTAACAATTCAATAGTTAAAATTTGCAAGAGGAAATCACTTAACACATTGAACACATTATTTTCATCACCAAATATAAAAGGGGATAAATTCACATGTTTTATTGAAGGCTAAGAATTGAAATAAAATAATGTAATTTTCTTATTCCATTGTGCTGGTTTGCAAGTTCTACAGTTGAGCTTTGAACATGTAAAAATGAAGCTCTACAAAGTATCACTGTTCTTCACTTATTGGTGTTTTTAAAATGTTCTTTACTTATTTTTTTTTTAAAAGAAGTGTTATTTATTTATTTGAAAGAGAGTGTGATAGAGTGGGGGAAGGAGAGGCAGAGACAGAAAGAGAGAGATCTTGCATCTATCCTGTGATTCAATCCTCAGATGCTTACAATACTTGGGGCCGGACCTGGCCAAAGAGCCAGGAAAGCAAAACTAGTAACTGGAATTTAATATTTGTGTAAAGTTATGTTAGATCTATCTTAACTCCAGTGAAATGCCCCAATCTTCAGTTTTAATTGAATGATTCTGACAAGTGTGAAGTCCTGCCAAGATAAAGAACATTTCCAGCACTTGACAAACCCCAATGTGATCATAGTATTGAATCTCCACTCAGTCAGAGGTGGACACTTTTTTCAGATAGTTTTATAAGTTTAGTTTACTGTTCTAGAAATTCAGATAAATGGAATCACTGAGTATTTACTGTTTTGAGTCTAACTCCTTTTTCTGAGCATATTTAAGAGATTTTACCATGCTGTTGCAGGTAAAGTAATGTATTCCTTTTTGTTGCTGAGCCGTATTCCCTAATATACTACCCTATAGTCAATTTGTGTACTCAGCAGTCTGTCAATGGGTGTGTGTTCTTTCTAGATTTTGGCTGTGAATATCACTATTTAATATACATTTTCACTTTTCCTGCATGAATGCCTAGAACTAGAACACCTGGGTCATAAAGTAGGGATATATACACATATGTATATAAATATAAATATATATACATATACATATACATACATATATATGCAAAGTGTTTCTCAAAATCTGCTGATAAATTGAAAACCGGACATCTGAAAATTACTTTGAAAGACTGCAGGGAAAAATGTCTACAGGAAATGAGTGATTAATTGTGCAGTTGTATTTGTGATATTCCATTTACTTATAAAGTAAGGCAAGAACTCAGACAAGGATGTTATATGTCCAAAACCAAAGAAATATCTGTGGGCTTAATGCCATTACTCTAGGAAATAAAACCTGCCATACATTATGGGGAATAAATATAGCCAATTTCAAGGGTTGGAAAATGTTTCTTGTGAGAGAAAATCCTATTAAAACAGATTTGAATTCTTGAAAAGCAGGTGCATAGTTGTGTTAACTTTGGTTATGAATATTTCTCTGTTCCACATTTAATTGTTTGTATCCAGTTCTACAACAGCCACTTATGATCAATAACCAATTTCTTCTAAGAACACTAAAAGGTTCCAACCTACTTTGTTCAGGAAATGAAGATTTACTGGAATGGGAGTCATCCCTATTTAAATTGGCCTGTTGAGTCATCCATTTCCAAGGCCCTGATGTGCTGGTGATATTTATTACTGTCCTCCAGCTAGTGGAGATTTGAGTTTATGTCATGGCTCAAGCCAACCCTCAGTTTCAGTTTGAAAGCCCTATCTCTTCCACTTTGTGTGCTCTCCCCATGAACCATTATTATAGTGTCACTCATAGTGCAGGAGAGATGTAACCATGTGGCATGGACAATCCTGTGCCCCGTGGATTTTCATGATTAATAACAGTAAGTGTGCCAAGTCTTTGAAATGAATTCACTTTAAAATGTTCTTTTGCAATTTTGAAAATGCATACAATATAAATATCTAACATGGCATTGTTAGTTTAAATAATAATCCTTACCATATTCTTGCTCATGGGTAATTTATCCTTCCAGTCACTCAATGGTGTCACTTGTTAAGCTTCTCTTGTATATACTTCACCAAATCTGTGACCCTGACCACTCTTTCACAGGGTTTTGCCTGTTTTCTTTAGCATGAGCCAAATTGCCATTCATTTCAGAAAATATTATGCAAATCATTGTCACATGTATTTTGTTGGAATTTAAATCTTTTCTACCCGTGTGCTGGTATGCAATTAAATTCTAAAGAGTTCAAGGCTTTCCATATCTGGAATGTTTACAACCTCTAGCACCTGGTTTGTAGCAGGAATTAGTCTTAGCAAAGTCTGCTCTTTTAGCTCAGAATTTTAGTCTCAAGATCCATATACCTTTTCTCAGAGAAAACTGTCTCTCTCCTTTGTATGCAGTACTTCAGCTACCGCTTTTCTGATTTGTTTTGTTTTTACAGTGGCAGTCAGTACCTAAGCTAACTTGAGAACATTGGAACATTGGAAATGTTCTTTTTTTTCCATTGCTGTATTTCCCAGAGATATAATCTCAATATATTCATACCTGCAGTCTGATAAAAGTTATTGAGTTCTTCCTTGATGTAAGGCATTGCACTAGACTCAAGGCAAAAACAAACAAAAATGGTGCTTTCTTGAGCAACCAGAATAAGAAATCTTAAAGAGTTCATTATACAAACAAATCACTTTATTTGTGGTAAAGTGCTGTGTTAATTCCAAGTAGTTTTTTTATGAATGCGTAGTCTGCCAACTAAGGATAACTGGTTCATCACTACTAGAATCTGTATGTTGGCAGCACATAAAATTAGAGACCTTTATTTCCCATTTTATATTAAGTATTACACACGCATGATACAGATCCATTCGAAATGCAACAGATAAGCCATAAGCATATCCAAATAGCAGTGCCTGCATTAGTAACTGGAGACCAGAAGAAAATGACACTGCCCGCCTTTTGGAACTCATGGTATAAGGAGAAGCTACCCATGCATATGGTCTACATTAACACAGTGTGATAAGTTCTCTTGCAGAATGATGCATGGTATATACTAATTATATCATCCAAATTCATATATAGAAGCCCGGAGCCCCAAACCATGACAGTGTTTGGAGACAGGGCCATTGGGAGGTAGCTGGGATTGACAAGGTTGTGCGGGTGCACACTCAGGATGGATTCAATGCCTTTATCAGGGGAGACAGTAGCAAGCCTCCCCTCACCCTCTCTGTGCTGTGCAATACAGGGTGAGGAGAGGACACCAGGAAGTCAAGGAGAACCCTCTCCAGAAACCAGATCCATCAGCACCTTGCTTTGGATTACCCAGCCCCTGCAACACTCAGAAACAAATATCTGCTATAATTTGTTAGGGGAACCTGAGCTAATAGAACGTACAAATTCTGTTTGTAACTTGGAGCACTGCATAATTAATTTTGCTCTGTAGCAACCACAGAAGGTTCCATAAGGGAAATAACATTTACGTTGAGCTTTCAAGGATGAACAGAATTTCACTATACAGAGAAGAGGGTGACTGGGCACGTCACGCAGGAAAAACCTTAGGATTAAAGACAGGAAGATGAGACAGTCAAAGATCAATTCTAGAGTTTTATTACCATCTGTAAACAGGTGAGTAGTGATGCCACAAACAGACAGAAAATAGAAGGAGGAAAATTGGCATATTTTACTAAATAGAATGCTCAACCCAGAACTGCCTTTGAGCAAGATGACTGTGACACTAAAAAAAAAAAAAAAAAATGGAAAACTGACTATTGGGGATCAGAAGGGAATTACTTTCAGTATTTTGTATGGCTATCAGTGTTTCTGCCCAGGGCACCTCCTCAGGGCGAGTGCATCCCCTGCCAGCTGCTGACCGCATAGCACAAAGCTCAGTTCTGCGAAGGGAACGTACTTCGGCAGGGACCTGTCTTTTTTTTTTTTTTTTTTTTTTTTTTTTTTTTTTTTTTTTGACAGGCAGAGTGGACAGTGAGAGAGAGAGACAGAGAGAAAGGTCTTCCTTTGCCATTGGTTCACCCTCCAATGGCCGCCGCGGTTGGTGTGCGGCGGCCGGCGCACTGCGCTCATCCCATGGCAGGAGCCAGGTGCTTCTCCTGGTCTCCCATGGGGTGCAGGGCCCAAGCACTTGGGCCATCCTCCACTGCACTCTCGGGCCACAGCAGAGAGCTGGCCTGGAAGAGGAGCAACCGGGACAGAATCTGGCACTCCCGGGCCACAGCAGAGGGCTGGCCTGGAAGAGGGGCAACCGGGACAGAATCCGGTGCCCCAACTGGGACTAGAACCCGGTGTGCCGGCGCCGCAAGGCGGAAGATTAGCCTGTTGAGCCACGGCGCTGGCCCAGGGACTTGTCTTGTTCAAAATTGCATCCCTTTCCAGGGCAAGGTCAAGTGGCAGGGGAGGATGCATGTGGACAACGAGGGGGAGATGCAGAGCTTGAAAATCTGGCATTGTTATCTAGAGACACCAGCTCCAAAGGGGCCCCCAGTCTGCAGACTTCCCTGTGAGCTGGCTGAAGCCGGAGCTGCAGCAGCACCATGGTCACCTTCTCCTTTTGCTGCGTCCTGTTTTTCTCACTTCCTTGATGTTGTAGTGTCACAGGTTAAGCCGCTGCTTGGGATGACCGAATCCTATGTCAGAGCACTGGTTTGAGTCTCAGCTGTTCCACGTCTGATTCATCTTTCAGCTCTTGTGCCCTGAGAAAGCAGTGGGATGGGGGCTCAAGTACTTGGGCCACTGCCACCCACTTAAGAGACCTGAATTGAGTTCTTGGCTTCATTCTCCCTCTCCCTCTCCCTCTCCCTCTCCCTCTCCCTCTCCCTCTCCCTCTCCCTCTCCCTCTCCCTCTCCCTCTCCCTCTCCCTCTCCCTCTCCCTCTCCCTCTCCCTCTCCCTCTCCCCCTCCCCTTGCCCCTCCCCCTCCCCCTCCCTTCAAATAAATAATTTTTTTAAAAACTTAGATTAATTTTAAGTGATCTAAACTTTGCAAATTTTTTAAAAGCCACAGAATATTACACTGGATTAAATCAATGAATTTGGCATCAGTTGGAAGAAATGCATTTTTTTAAAGCTTATTTATTTGAGAGACTGAGGAATAAAGACACAAAGAGAGAGATAGGAAAGGACAGGAAGAGAGAGAGAGAGACTGAGAGATTGTTCTTCTTTGCTGGTTTACTCCCCAGATGCCTGCAAATTACTGCACTAGGCTATGCTGAAACCAGGAGCCAGGAACTGAATCCAAATCTCCTATGTAAGAGGCAGGGACCGAACTGTTTGACTCATCACTTCTGCCTCGCGGGGTCTGCGCTGAGAGGAAGCCAGAACTGAAGGCTAGAGCTGATTATCAAACCCCTGTATTCTGATGTGAGATACAGGTGTCTTAATTGCTAGGGCAAGTGCCTAAACCCAGAAAGACATTTTAAACATGAAGTTATAGATTCGTTAAACATAAAAAATATGGAGCAATATACTTTAATATCAAAGACGTGGATCTCAGGCAAAGGAATAATCACAAAGGTATGGGCTGGCGCTGTGGCATTGTGGGGTAAGCTGTTGCCTAGAGTCCTAGCATCCCATATGGTCACAGCTGCTCCACTTCTGATTCAACTCCCTGCTAATGTGCCTAGGAAAAGCAGTGGAAGATGGCCCAAGTTCCTGGGCCCAAACATCCACATGGGAGACCCGGATGAAGTCCCTGGCTCCTGGCTTTGGCCTGGCTCAATCTTGGCTGTTGCAGCCATTTGGGGAGTGAACCCAGGAAGAGAAGATCTTAATCTCTCTCTCTCTCTCTGTTTGCAACTCTGCCTTTCAAATAAAATATGAATCTAAAAAAAAAAAAAACAGATGAGAGATTTCATAAAAGTAAAAATGTCACTTCTATAAAAATAAATAACTTCTAAATTTCTACCTATTCAATAACAGAGCTTCAAACATATACAATGTAAAAACTGAAAAAAAAACAGTGAATATAGACAAATTAATTATTTCAAAAGCTATTTGAATAATTAGAGGTAAAATTTCTGAAGAAAGATTGCTAAGGGTATAGAGGGTTGAATGAAATATTATCAAAGATGACACAAATGAAATTTATAGAATAAGTCACCAAGCAACAGAACACACAGTCTTTTTGAAGAGTACAATCAACAGATGGCTCATCAAATACAATAAATGAATTAATGTGTAGCCAAGGAAATAACTGAACAGATGTTTGGGGTATTGTCCACCTGATTTCACACTGAATAGAGAAATAGTGTCGAAATGATTCCCTGGTGGTTACTCAGGCTTTAAAAGTACACACATCGTGTAGTAAAGCTAGCGGGAGCTGTTTAAGTTCCAAAGCCAGGGCTTGACTGCATCATCTAGAAATATCCCGTGACTAAGATTCCATTGCTTTCCTATGGAGAGAAAGTTCTTGTAATATTGATGTCTCAGATTCCTGCTTATGTTTGTAGGGAGGCTGAAATGATAGACATATTTCATTCCTTTAAAAAAAAACCGATTTATTTATTTTATTGAGAGGTAGACAGAAAAGTTGTCCATCTTTTGGTTCACTCCCTACGTGGCTGCAACGGCCAGAGCCGAGCTTATCTGAAGCCAGGAGCCAGGATCTTCTGGGGCTGCCATTTGAGTGCTGGAGCCCAAGCACTTGGGCCACAATCCATTTTTAACTCACATCGCCTATTGTGTGATAACTCGATAAATATATCTGTTTTCCTATAAGCTCCCTGTTCTTCCAGTAGCTATTCTTAAAATACATACTGCACCTTAGTACTTTCCTACTGAAGTGGGCGGGCTTATAATTCTATATCGCCTTGATTATATGACTTTCAGAACGGATAGTTTGGGGCCAGCATCGTAGCACAGCAGGTTAAGCTGCCTCCTATGATATCAGTAACTTATATGAGTATCTGTTTTTTGAGTTCTGTGTGAAAGCCATTCCAGCTGTGGTGAGGTGACAGCTCACTGTGGTTTTTGTTTGTTTGTTTTCATTTCCCTGACAGGTAGTGATCCTGAGCTTTTTTTTTTTTCATGTGTCTGTTGGCAATTTGGATTTCCTCTTTTGAAAAGTATCTGTTTAAGTCCTTTGCCCAATTCATAACTGGGTTGTTTGTTTTGGTACTGTTGAATTTCTTGATTTCTTTATATATTTTGATTATTAATTCTTTATCAGTTGCATAGTTTGCAGATAATTTCTCCCATTGTGTCGGATGCCTGTTCACTTTCCTGACTTTCTTTTGCAGTATAGAAGCTTCTGAATTTGATGTAATTTCATTCGTTAATTTTGGCTTTTATTGCCTGTGCCTCTGTAGTTTATCTAGGAACTGTTTGCCTGTGCCAGTCTCTTGCAGGTTTCCCCAATGCTTCTATTAATTTCATGGTATCATGTCATAGATTTAGGTCTTTAATCCATTTTGAATGAATTTTTATATAAGGTGTAAGGCAGCGGTCTCGCTTCATACTTCTGCATCTGGAAATCTAGTTTTCCCAGCACCATTTGTTGAAGAGACTATCCTTGCTCCAGGGATTGGTTTTAGCTCCTTGGTCAAATATAAGTTGTTTGTAGATGCGTGGATTGATTTCTGCCATTTCTAGTCTGTTCCATTGGTTTATCCATCTGTTTTTATACCAGTACCAGCCTATTTTGATTATAATTGCCATGTAGTAAGCCTTGAAATCAGGTATTGTGATGCTTCCAGTTTTGTTTTTGTTGTATAAGATTGCTTTAGCTATTGGAGGGCTCCTATATTTCCAAATGAATTTTAGCATCATTTTTTTCTAAATCTAGAAGAATGTCTTGGGTATTTTGATTGGTATTGCATTGAATCAGTAAATTGCTTTTGAAAGAGTGGACATTTTAATGATATTGATTCCTCTAATCCATGAACATGGGATTTTTTTCCATGTTTTTGTATCTTCTATTTTTTTCTTTAATGCTTTGCAACTCTCATTGTAGATATCTTTGACAACCTTGGTTAAATTTATTCCAAGGCATTTGATTTTTTTTTTTTTTGTAGCTATTGTGAATGGGATTGATCTAGAAGCTCATTCTCAGCCTTGGCATTGTCTGTGTATACAAATGCTATTATTTTTGTGTATTGATTTTATATCCTGCTCTTTTACCAAACTCTTCTATGAGTTCCAATAGTCCTTGGTGGAGTCTTTTGGATCCTCTATATAGAATCATGTCATCTGCAAATAGGGATAGTTTGACTTCCTCTTGCCCAATCTGAATCCCTTTGATTTCTTTTTCTTGCCTAATGACTCTGACTAAAACTTCCAGAATTATATTGAATAGCAATGGTGAGAGTGGGCATCCTTGTCTAGTTCTGGATCTCAGTGAGAATGCTTCCAATTTCTCCCCATTCAATAGGATGTTGGCCGTGGGTTTTTCATAAATTTGCTTCAATTGTGTTGAGGAATGTTCCTTCTAATCCCAATTTGCTTAGAGTTTTCATCATGGAAGGGTGTTGTATTTTATCAAATGCTTTCTCTGCATTTATTGAGATAATCATATGGTTTTTCTTCAGCAGTTTGTTAATGTGGTGTATCAGATTGATTGATTTGCAAACGTTGAACCATCCCTGAATACTAGGGGTAAATCCCACTTGGTCCAGGTGAGCGATCTTTCTGATGTGTTGTTAGATTAAATTGGCCAGAATTTTGTAGTGGATTTTTGTGCCTTTGTTAACCAAGGAAATCAGGCTGTAGTTCTTGTTCTCTGTTGCATCTTTTTTGGGTTTAGTTATTAAGGTGATGCTGGCTTCATAGAAAGAATTTGGGAGGATTCCCTCCTTTGCAGTTGTTTTGAATAACTTGAGAAGTATTGAGGTTAGTTCTCTTTTAAGTGTCTGGTACAATGCAGTGGTGAAGCCATCCAGTCCTGGGCTTGGGTCTTTATTACTGATTCAATTTCTGTCTTGGTAATGTTTTTTTTTTTTTAGGTTTTCTATGTCCTCATAGTTCAATTTAGGTAAGTTGTCTGTGTTGAGGAATCTATCTGTTTCTTCTAGGTTTCCAATTTTGTTTGCATACATCTCTTTGTAGTAATTTCCGATGATTCTTTTTATTTCTGTTGTGTCTGTTCTTATATTTCTTTTTCATCTCTAATTTTGTAGATATGAATCTTCGCTCTCCTTTTTTTGGTTAGTTGGGCCAATGGTGTGTCAATTTTGTTTATCTTTTCTGAAAACCAGCTCTTTGTTTTCCTAATCTTTTGTGTGGTTTTTTTGGTTTCAATTTTGTTGATTTCTTCTATAATTTTAATTATTTATTTTATCCTACTGATTTTGGGTTTGGTTTGCTGCTATTTTCCTAGATCTGTGAGATGCCTTGATAGCTTGTTTTTGGGTGCCTTTCCATTTTCTTAATGTAGGCTCCAATTGCTGTAAACTTTCTTCTTAACACTGCTTTTGCTGTATCCCTTACACTTTGATGTGTTATATTGTCATCTTCGTTTATTTCCAGAAATTTTTTTATTTTACTTTTTATTTCTTCAGTGACTTATTGTTCATTCAGTAGCATGTTGTTCAGTCTCCATGGGTTTGCATATGTTCTAGAAATTCATGAGTTGTTGATTATCAATGTCATTGCATTGTAGTCAGAGAGTATGTGTGGTATGTTTTAAATTTTTTTTGAATTCTGAGACTTTCAGTATGAATTAATGTGTGGTCAATCCTAAATAATGTCCCATGCACTGATGAGAAGAATGTGTATTATGTGGCTATAGGTTGGAAAGCTTTGTAGATATATGTTAGGTCTATTTGGTCTATAGTGTCAATTAAGTCTGTTGTCTCCTTGTTGCTTTTCTGTCTTGTTGATCTGTCCATTGCTGAAAATGGGATACTGAATCTCCCCCCATTACTATCATATTTGAGTCTGTCTCCCTGTAAATCCATTAACATTTCGTTTAAATCCCTAGGTGCCCTGTAATTAGTTGCAGAGTATATGATAGTCTCTTCTTCCTGTTGAATTGATCCCTTGATTATTACAATAGTACCCTTCTTTGTCTCTCTTAACAGTCTTTGTGTTAAAGTCTATTTTTTCTGATATTAGGATGGCTACACCAGCCCTTTTTTGTTTCTGTTGGCATGGAATATCTTTTTCCATCCTTTCACTTTCAGTCTGCATTCATTTTTGTTGATGAAATATGTTTCCTATAGATAGTAAATAGTTGGGTATTGTGTTTGTCTTTTAACTGGAGAGTTGAGACAATTTACATTCAGGGTGACTATTGTTAAGTAATGACTGCCCTGCTATATTTCCATTAATAGTCTTGTTTTTAACTTTGGCTTTCCTTTGTACTTTTACTGTACAATTTTCTGCCTGCACCTTCTTTCATAGTGATGTTCCTCCTTCTGTATTTCTGTGTGTAGCACAACCTTGAGTATCTTTTGTAGGGCTCAGCAGGTAGTTAGAAATTGTTTCAGTTTCTGTTTGTTGTAGAAGATCTTTATTTCTCCTTTATTCATAAATGAGAGCTTTGAGGATACAATATTCTGAGTTGACAGTTCTTTTCTTTTAAGACTTAAAATATCTCTTGCCATTCTCTCCTAGCCTGTAGGGTTTCTGATGAGAAGTCTGCAGTGAGTCTAATTGGGTTTCCTGTGAATGTGATTTGGCTTTTCTTTCATGCATATTTTAAGATATTTTCTTTATGTTTTACTGTTTAGAGTTTTGCACAATGTGTTGTGGTGAAGATCTTTTCTGGTTGTGTCTGTTGGGAGTTTTGTGTGCTTCTTGTACTTGGATGTCTCTTTCTCCAGATTGGGGAAGTTTTCTGTTATCTCATTAAGAAGGCCTTTTAATCCTTTCTCTCTTTCCACACCCTCTGGAATTCCTACGATCTGTATGTTGGATCATTTCATAGTATCTTGTAGATGTCCAACCATGCTTTTTAGTTTTCTAATTTCTTCCTTTTTTAAATTTTTCTTTTGGTCTGATTGTAATAGTTCCAGAAACTTGTCTTCTAGTTCTGGTATTCTTTATTCCATTTCACCTATTCTGTTGAGGCTTTGAACTGCATTTTTTATTTGATCTATTCTTCATTTCTAGTATTTCATTCTGATTTCTCTTTAATATCTCAATTTCTTGAGAGTGCTTTTCATTTAGATCATGAATTTGCTTCTGAGTAGTCTGACAATTAACTTTCTGCATTCCATTTTTGGCATATCTTTAATCTCTTCATCTTCACCTGTTGTTTAAGAGTTGTAGTGTTCCTTTGCAGGGTTCATAATGACTTACTTATTCTTATTAAGGGTTTTCCTTTGTTTTGAGGGGGCATTTTTTTATATATGGTTGCTTTTCTCTTTAATTTTTGTCTTTGTGATTTAGTGGGATGTCTATACTTTTAATGAATTCCAAGAGGTATGTGCTGAATGTGGTCTGAGTGATCTGTTCAGTATTCCTGGGTGGAGGAAGTATCCAATATAAGGCCTCTGTAGGGCTTTGTTTCTTTCCTCTGGTTTTTTGGTTACAGAAGGTTGTTTTCTTTGGTTGGTATGACCCCACCCCCCTTTGCCTCACAGTTGTGAGTTGCCCCATTGTTAGTCTCTGGTATGTTCAGTGTTATATTGCCTTGCTTAACAAACTGCACCTCTAATCTGGTGATTTTTCTTGTGGTGGGGTTTCTCTCTATTATGAGCTGCTATTTGTGCATTGCAAGTGGAAGCACGGAGCCCTTCCTACTAGGGCCTGGCTCGCTCCTCAATGGTGGATGGAACAAGCTCGAGTTTTCGATATGCAGGACTTCTCCTTGTTGTATAGCTTGTGTGGTAAGGAAGAAATTTTTTCTGAAATGTTGTGGTCCTCATTCCTAGGTTGGGGGTCTTGTGAGGTGGCCCCAACAATTGATGTGCATGTACATGGGAGACAAAGGTGGCAGCCCCCTGCTTACATTAAAAAATGTAAACAAACAAGATGGCTTCTTCCAGCCAGCTACAGGTTTAAATGGGGAGAGGCAGGGGCCAGAGATGGGCAGGGGGTGCCTGGCCTCTCTGTTTATTGCTCTATAGCTTCTCTTGTTTCCTGCATGGAACTTCAAAAGCAGTTCGGGAGGCTCCCCTCCCACTGCTATTTGTAGCTCTGTGGACCTGAGATTTTCTGTCTAACCTGGTCCACTGGGGGTTGGTGCCAGCCTCCCCAGTCCACACCTCCAGCAAGCCTCCTCTGCTTCCCTTTCTTATTTGCTGTTTCAGTGTGGACCTGTCCAGTCTTTGTTGGTCTCCTGGGCTTCCTGTCATGAATTTCTCATGACTCTGTCTCTGGTGTTTATTTTCTTTCCTTTTTAACTCTCTATTTTGCTCTGCATGGCTTGGATCATCTGTTGCTATACCACCATCTTGGGACAGCCCTACCCTGTTACATTCCAGTAGACTTTTAGAAAAAATGATTTAAACTTCTAGAAACTTATTACTAAGCACAAATCAAGTAACTCCTAAAATCTCTTTTAGAAAGAACAAGAAATTTGGAGAACTTAGGCCAGTTGATGTTAGGACTTGCTGTAAAGATACTAATCAAGACAACATGAAACAACATGAAACAGACCATCACAAAAACAGAATATGGAGTCAAGAAATAGATCCACACATGAAAAGACCTTTTTTTTTTGCTAATAAAGATGTCGAGGTAATTCAATGGGTAAAGGGGGTAAAGGAGACTCTTCAAAAAATGCTGCTGGAACAACTAAATAACTGTGGGGATAAAATTAGACCCTGATTCTCATCTCAAATCACTCATGACAGTTAAATGCAAATGGACTGAGTATAGACTTTAGATAAAATTTGAATATTAAAGATTTAAAGAAAATATCAAAATCTTTGCCCTTAGGGTAGGGAGAGATTACCATAATAGGACACAAAACTCACTAGATAGAAAAGAAAATGACAATTTGAATTTTATGAAAATTATAAATTTCTAACTTTTTGAAAGACATAAGTAAATGAAAAGGCAAACTAAACGTGCTACGTATTTATTATCCATACATCTAACAAAAGCTTAGAACATTTGGAAATATGTAAAGAACTCTTAGAACTCAGTAATAGACAACCTGGGGGTTTGACTAAAATCTAAACAGGAAGTAAGCGTGTTGTTTCCTGCACACGCACTAGAACGGTTAAAATTACAAGACTGAAAACAGCAGTCACTGGTGAGGACAGAGGAACTGGTGGCACTGTCACTGATGCAGACATAGAAGTCTCAGCAGGAGACCCAGCTTTCCCTGTTAGTTATTTATCTCAGATGAATGATAATCTTTGTCTTCAGAAAGATTTGCCTGCAAACATTAATAGCATATTTATTCACAATAGCTTCAAACCATAAACAATGCAAGGATCCCTTAATGAAGGAATGTACAAAATATTATGATATGGCCAACAATCGTATGTGACTCGTAAATAATATTGAACAGTCCTCTCAGACATGCCGAGCTGCTTGAGACAGAAGAGTACGTGGTGTGTGACTCCATCCACACACCTGTGTCTAGAGCAGAGGAAACTCACCTTTAGTGACAGAGAACAGGTCAGTGGTTGCCTGAGCCAGAGGTGAGCATGAACTGCAAAAGGCTTCCTGGGAAATGTTGGGGGTGAAGGGAATATCAGAGTGCCTCACTCAAATTCTCGCCTCTCTGCCCTTCCCGACCAGCTTCCTGCACGTGGGAGGCAGCAGATGGTGGACAAAGTCCTTGAATTCCTGCCTTCCATGCTGGAGACTCGGATGGAGTTCCTGGCTCCCCACTTAGGCCTGGCCTAGCTCCAGCTTTTGCAGCCATTTGAGGAGTGAACCAGTGAATGAGAGATTCTCTCTCCTCTCTCATTCTCTCTTTCTCTAGGCGTCCCTCTCTCTGTCACCCTGCCTTCCAACTAGTACAATTTAAAAGTATTTATGTTGGGTTTGAGGCTGTCTGATAGATAGAGAGAAATCAAGGGAGAGTCTTGGACTTTGGCTTCAGAAACCAGATGGTGGTGTTTATTCAAAAAGTCCATCTGAGATAGGAACAGCTGTGCTTAGTTTCTGTGGAGGATTAAGAATTCTGTTTTGGCTGTATTTACTTTACGATGCTTATACAATACCTGTGGACAAATATCAAGTTGGAGTTAGATATGAGTCTGCAGTTTTAGGGTAAGTTTGCCTTTTAAGATGTAAGTGGAACAGCTTTAGAAAACAGCTCATATTTGAAGCCATAAATTTAAAAACATCACATAAGCAGAGACAGGGAATGTCTAGGATGCCTACTGGCCTCATTGGGCCTGTGAAATCATATGATCTGGCCCTGCCAAGGCAACTGAAGGTGAGACTCAAGATTCAGTATATCCATTGCAGGCTAATTTTTAAGTTGATAATTTTGTATGGTGCAAGAATGGTATTTAAATTGGTAATTTTGTATGATCCATAAATGATGTTATAAATATCTAAAAGGTGCTTGGCAGAAAAAATGTTCACTATCCCTGAAAAAAAGCATATTTAGGGGGAAGAGGAGAGCCCAGGGTATTTGGTAGTTCATCAGGGGATGGCAGACCCTCCAAGGAGGATGATGTGAGTTAGCTAACAATCAGACTCATGTAGGATTCCAGACACCAAGAGCTGAGGGTGTTGCAGAAACAAAGCTGCTCAACCCTGCTGGACAGAAATGAACGCTCTGGTCACGACGAGAAAAGAGCTGTGACCACGGAACAAATGTTTTATGTGACCTTGACTAGATTCCTGTCTGAAAAAGAGGAAACCCTAATTGGAGTGGAGTTGACCCACATCAGGTGGTACCACATTTGTGAGAATGTACAAAGAATTGAGAAGAGATAAATGGAGCTGGTTTGAAGGTAAAGGAAAGTTTTATTTAGTTACAGGGAAAAAGTAATTAATGTTACTCTTACAATAGAGAAATTGTTGATGCGGGAGAGGGAGTATTTGTAGAAAAATCTTTGAAAAGATGAGAAGACAGGAGATGCAAAACCAGGTGGAGAGTTTAGTATTTATACAAATTTCATCAATTTCATAGCATCATGCTAGAGAATGTGTCAATATTATTGCTCTTTGTGCCTTAATGCTCAATTTAAAACTAGGCAAGAAAACTTATTAGAATAAAATTTGGCTAAAGTTATAACTTGCTTAACATTCTCTGATTTCTTTTCTTCCCTTTTTGGTGTGTAATATATGAATTTTTTCCAATTTGGTTTGCTGTTCGGAACTATCTTGCCTTCATTACACAGATAATTTAAAATTAAAGTGAAAAGAATGCTCTAAAGGTTAGACTAATGAAGTTTTTTCTTAAATTGAGGTAGGAGAACACGTAAGCAATTTAATCTTAATGAAAATAATAGTTTCATCTGAGCCACTAATGAGACTGTGGCAACCCAACGATGTCACTGGGGATGGGAGCGGAGCCTTCTCCTCCAAAGAACCCTTGAAAGGGCAGTTACAGAAACAGCCGTTCTCCCATTCTCGGGTCTTTGATCCACACAGCAAGGATCCCGTTGCCTGTCACAAAAGTGCACACCAGTGGCTAATGAAAGACTGAGCATCTCCTATCAGTGCTGTACAGCCGCCAAGAGCCACCAGGGCTGATAACCCTCTGTGGCTGCTGTTGGCAGTGGGACTGGTGAATATGTAAGGGGCATGGGTAGAGGCATGGGTAGACGTGGGGGAAACAGCTGTGTGGCTGAAACCTCAAGGCGTCTTACATTTAAGAAGGAAGCGAGATTTGGAAGTCAGAGTGAGGTCTCAGGAAAAAAATGAAAAAGGTATAATATTGTCCCAAACCCCGGATTTAAGTTGTTAGTCTTTGCACTGGCACCGTCTACCCTCTCCTTGTTACACTGATGAGCCTGGGGTTCTTCCCTCCCCTCTCCTGCGTCATAGGAGTCAGCATGCCCCACATGCAAGCACATGAGTAACTGAATGTGGCTTCAAACTGTCCTAGTTCACACGAGAAATAGTCTCATGGAAGTCTACTAGGAGTTGGAGGACTCAGCAGCTCCGAGATGCGGGGGTCCCCCTTAGCCTCTGGGATTCCTCTCAACTTTGCCCTTGTTTGTCACAAAAGGAATAGACAGGAGAATTGAGTCCAGGCAGTCTGTTGTCTAACATGGCGACTATGGTCAACGAGGAATGTTTTGAGGAATGCTTCAGAGTGAATATGAAGTGTTCTCACCACCTAATGATAACTGTGTGAGATAAGGCAGATGCTAACTACACTCCATAAGAATGTATGTGCTTCAGGGGCATCACGTCATATATGATACATATAGGTTCTTTTTTTTTTTTAGATTTATTTATTTTGAAAGAGATACAGGGAGGGAGGGAGAGAGAGAGAGAGAGAGAGAGAGAGATCTTCTATCCATTGTTCATTCTCCAGATGGCCACAACAGGTGACTCTGGGCCATGCTGAAGCCAAGAGCCAGGAGCTTCCTCCAGGTCTCCCACATGGATGGCCGGGACCCAAATACAAGTCATTTTCCACTGCTTTCCCAGGCCATTAGCAGGGAGCTGCATCAGAAGTAGAGTAGCCAGAACTTGAACCAGTGCTCATGTGGGATGCCAGCACCATAAGCAGTGGCGTCATCCACCATGCCACAGTGCTAGTCCCAGAAAGTAACTCTTAGCGGTAGCTTTCCTTTTTTTCTTTAAATCCTTTTCCTGTGTTATCTTATTTTTTCACTTGAATAATAACCAATTAGTTATCTGTCTTCTACATCATCCACTTTCAAAAAAGGGTATAGTGTTGCCAAATTGATCTTTCTTTTTTTTTTTTTTTTTTGGACAGGCAGAGTTAGACAGTGAGAGAGAGAGAGACAGAGAGGAAGGTCTTCCTTTTCCCGGTGGTTCACCCTCCAAGTGGCTGCTATGGCTGGTGCCGCGCTGATCTGAAGCCAGGAGCCAGGTGCCTCCTCCTGGTCTTCCATGTGGGTGCAGGGCCCAAGCACTTGGGCCATCCTCCACTGCCTTCCTGGGCCACAGCAGAGAGCTGGATTGGAAGAGGGGCTACTGGGACAGAATCTGGCACCCCAACTGGGACTAGAACCCTGAGTGCCAGCGCCACAGGCAGAGGAGTCGACTTCCTAGATCAACTGCAAGGGAACAGAAAAAGGTTGTATTCTTCCAGAGGGCAGAGAGAACATCTTATCGGTGACCACTAGGTTGACCAAGTGAGGCGCATCCCAGTTTCACTGTGCTGCCCAGCTCTCAGACACCAGTCTCTGAGGGTGTATCTCAGCTGTGGAGGGCGTGCTTAGCCAGCTGGAGACCCAGTGCAGCAGGACACAGAGACCTAGGTATTCCAAGCACGGAGTGGGTGCCTGAGGCTTTGCCAAGCTTGCCTCGTGGTGTGGCCTCTTCCTCTGCTCTGTTCTGCTTCCTACTCCTCCTTTTCATGGCTTTTGATCGCCTATCAGCATCTTGAGCCAATTATCTCTGCGTGTCTATTTCTGGAAATCTTAACATGCAACAAGGAGTGCTTTCTACCAGAAATGCCTTTTACCTGGAACTTTCCACGTTGACTGGAACATTTTCAGTGTGGACACACAGAAATAGTTAACACTCTCCCCTCCCCAACCCTGAGCGCACCACAACGATTCTGCAGATAAAAATACAATTTATTGAGAACCTACATGCTGCTAAGAGCCCTTTCTCTTTTATGCTGTTCCTCTCTGTGGCATAAACAGCATGATGGAGTAGGTGCTTAGGGTGAAGTCATCTACCTAGGCCTTGTAGTTATTAAAGCATGGATGTCAGACTCAGGTTCTCCACAGGTTTTCCCTTTGTGGTTATGCTGAGCATCGACTGCCTGGAACACCTTTTCCCTTCTCCTTTGAGAGGCTCCCTGACTCACCTGTAATTATCCACGGCCCTTTCCTGGACTGTCAGCATATGGTGATCCTATAGTTAGTGCTGCAGCTTTAATCCCTACCCTACTACTTATAGTTACTGGGTATCATCCTGTTTGTTTACCGGCTACGCTAACGGCCTGTTATCTCCTAATATTTAGAGCCTTTGTCTATCATATGCATATGTTATCTACCTTTTAAAAGAATTTTGAGTGAGTTAGTGTCTACATATATTAGGCACCAGAAATATTGAGTGAATTGATGTCGTAATTTTTTCTTCTGGTTTGGCATTGACTTTGCCACTCCAAGGGGCTCAGTTACAAGGGAAAAAAAAAAAGAGGCATCACCAGAAAGTGTGTAACTCTGTGAGTATGAAAGTGTTTTATCAAGAATCCTTTCCCAACTCTGATATTTTGTTATAGGGCTTGTTGTTCAACCAGGGAGATAGAGTACTGCTGATTTATGATGGGCAGAAACAACTGCCACATGCAGACATCGTCCAGACAGAGCTCCTCCTGGGCGGGACAGTGGAGTGTTCACTTGTTCATAGTTTCAGTTGAACATTCAGTACTGAGTGTGGTGCAAAATCCTTTTAGAGATGGGATGATCACATTGAAGGAGTGTGTGTGTGCGATAGAGAGAAAGAGAATTACAACATATGAGTATTCACGTTTCTATTCTCTACTTCCAAGTTGTACTCACCAACGTCTTATTTGCATAATAAGCAGACAAAGGGAGAAGAGCACTCTGCAAAATCTGTCATGAGATTTTGAGAAGTAAAGACATTTGGCTCCTTTTCAAAGTAAGGTGTTTAGCTGTGAGTAGACAACTAGCCGGTAACAGGTTGCAGATGTGTGCAATGTTACACGTAGCTAGCTAGCAGAACAGCTAAGTTACACGCACCTGGAAAGTTCTTAGGCAAACTGAATCTTAGGCTTGGCCAAAACAGCTGAAACGGATGCCAGTAAGATTGAAACCCCATAGTGCTCAGCGGGCGAGGAACTCTGGGAGGGCCCCGCATGCTGCAGCATAAATAGCTCATTGTAAACGGCCAAGGGTGTGCTTGCCTGCGTTCCCGATGCCAGCTCTTGCAAGACCTTTAACAGAGTTTTGCTTTCGCCATACTTCCCGATTCTGAGTCCGTGCTTCGAGTGGATGCGGGAGGCTGCTTCTCACGAGAGGACGGTGAGTGCAGGAGGAGGAAGGGGCTGCCGGTAGCTGTCTGACCACTGTTGTCACAGCTATGCTTGATGGTTTTGCGTAAGACAGTAGGCTGCTGGCCCATGGGGGAAGCTGATTAAATGCTTCATCTGGTATAGTGGTGGCCCTACACAGCATGAAGAGAGTATTATAGGGACCAGCCCACTGACTGAGGAGCAAAACATGAAACTGGAGAGAAAATGAAAGCTGCTACATTATCGATCTTACTACCTGGTATCTGTGCCATTGTTACAAGGTCGTATTAAGGTTTGAATTGAGTGGAAAACTTAAGGGTGTCGTATGACTGGGTAGCAAAATAAAACATTGCATATTTAACAGTGTGGTAGGGCCCAGAGAGTAGCAGATAGCGATATAAGGTTCAAAGACCCTGAATAGAAATGACGTATGCAAAGAGTTACACATGCCAGGTGTCTTAGGTTAAATTAAAGGCACTCACAACAAAATGCTGTTGTTTCTAAATCGTTACCAACACATCTGCCATAGGCTGAAGGCTTGCACCTCTCTGCACCTTTCATTTGCTGGCTCCCTATCTGATGTAGTATACGGAGGTGAGGCTTTTGGGGGGGTGACTATGTCATGGAGGTAGAACCCTCATCAGTGGGGTTGGTGCCCTTTAAAAAGATCTCTGAGAGCTGCTTTGTCCCTCATGTGAGAAGGTAGCAGGGAGGTGAGATCATGGGTTTAGGGACTGGCTCTTCACTAGACCTCGAATCCCCTGGCACGTGGGTGCTGTGCTACCAGGACCTTCAGAAACATGAGGAACACGGTTCTAGTGTTGGTGCAACCTGGGTGGATGGTACGTTGGTGCAGCCACCCAAACACACCAAGACTCTCCTCCATCAGGGGCTTCCCAGCTCTCCAGGACTTGGGACCTAAAAGGCAGATGCCTGGGATAGCAGGCCGCCTTCAGAGCCTGCGTTGATACCACCTGCTTCCGTCTAGACAGGCAGGTGTGCTGCTGACCATCACACCTGAAGATGCACAAGTGTGAATCTCATCCTATAAGCGGCGATAAACTGTGTCATTAAGGTACTGTTTCATAGACGGAAAGCCATGTGGTGTCTTTGCAGCACATTGAAGGTAGCTGATCAATTGTTTTAATCCTGCTGCCTGCCCCTTGCTTCCAGGAGAATTGCTCCCTCTTATCTGCCCAGCAGCTCATCCCCTAGATCCTTGGTGTCTGCCTCTAGTTTATTTTGGAAACTAGAACCTACAGTGACTTCAGCCCATCATTCTCCTTTATCCGACAGAAGCACATTGTGTTAAGGGATGCTAGTTTTCTGGAGGCACTTAGTGCCTACTGACAATCATCGTTTTTCTTCTGAATGGATAAAGAGAGAAACAAGAAGAAAAACATGTGAAGAGACTTTACTGATTTTTTTAAAGCAGTGATAAATGAGTTTGCTAAAGCTGATATGACTTTGATTGTCAAGGTGCAAACAAATTTCTCCAGTTTCTTGAGCAGGTGACCCTGGTAATTTCAGACACAGTAGAAAAGAGTTGCTTCTTGGGAATCTAGTCCGATGCAGCATTCAGCTGTACCAAGAACTTGGAGATTCTATTAAATTTTGTAACAAAATGTCTAATAGAAAGACCATCTTCTGATCAATAGATACTTGTTAAAAAATACTTAAATATCGGCAGGCACCACAGCTCAATAGGCTAATCCTCCGCCTGCGGTGCTGGCACCCTGGGTTCTGTCCCGGTTGCTCCTCTTCCAGGCCATATGTCTGCTGTGGCCCGGGAGTGCAGTGGAGGATGGCCCAAGTGCTTGGGCCCTGCACCTGCATGGGAGACCAGGAGAAGCACCTGGCTCCTGCCTTCGGATCAGTGCGGTGCGCCGGCCATAGCAGCCATTTGGGGCGTGAACCAACAGAAGGAAGACCTTTCTCTCTGTCTAACTCTGCCTGTTAAAAAAATAATTCTGATATGTCTAAATATACATGGCTATTGAAACAGTGGACAGTATTATATGATAAATGGAAGAAAATTAGACAAGTGGGACAAAATCAAGGTTCACAAAACTACATGGGGAGAGTGAGTACAGGATGCAGAGTGGAAGCGTGCCTTCGTGGAAACGAGGCGGCAGCATCCGAAGCCACTGCTGATCTGGAACAGGGCTGCTGTGGGAGCCTCGCCCTCCAGGTGGGGGCTCTCTGACTTAGTGGAATGCAGGGCAGCACAGTGCATTGCTTTGACCTGCTCTAAATAAAACAGTCCCGTAGTTGCCAAAGGAAAACATACACAGTGTAGACACATCACTTAAAATACACACACATATTTCAGTCCTTGCCAAATGTAAAGATAAGAGAGCATTGCATTAGTGCTCAGTGTACTAATTAACAGGCACATGTGATAATGGTGTGACTACAGTGATGTTAGAAATAAAACAATCTTAGGAAGCCCGTAGAAGCCAGTGCTATGGATTAACATCAAAGCATGGCCACTTTTCCCTGCTGTCATAACCTTTTCATTCCCTTTTCGATCCTATCTCCTGACCTTTCCTCCCAACCTCACTGTGTAGTCTCCTTTGATTGCTTCTTTCCTTCTCATTGCCTCTCCTTCAAGCTGATAGAAATCACCTGCCACACATTTAGGATCGTTTCGGAAAACCAAGGTAACGAAGATGAAGAAGTTAAATTGTCTATAAGGGTGTTTTCTCTTTGTTACACTTTTTTTTTTTTTTTTTTTTTTTTTTTTTAGAGGACTTGTTTATGTACTTGAAATAGTTACAGAGAGGTCTTCCATCTGTTGGTTCACTCCCCAAATGCCTGCAATGGCCGGAGCTGAGCTTATCCAAAGCCAGGAGCTTCTGCCAGATCTCCCATGCAGGTGCAGAGGCTCAGGACTTGAGCCATCCTCTACTGCTTTGCCAGGCCACAGCAAAGAGCTGGATCAGAACTGGAGCAGCCAGGATTTGAATCCACGCCTGTACGGGATGCTCCAGCACACACTGGCTCCTTTTCCCCAATTTCAGATCTGCTATGACTTGAGACCAGGCATGGAAGAAATACTGATACTCAGAATAAACTGAAAAATAAGGCTTTGTTTTTCCTGAGACAAATACGGTGAAGTTCTTAGCAAGAAGCATGTTCTGAAAAGAGCCAAGGCAGAGGGGCCGATGCTATGGTGTAGCAGGTAGAGCCACTGCCTGCAGCATCAGCATCCCCTATGGGCGCAGCCCGAGTCCCGACTGCTCCACTTCGAATCCAGCCCTATGCTATTGCCTGGGAAAGCAGTAAAAGATGGCCAAAGTGCTTGTGCCCCTGCACCTGCGTGGGAGACCTGGCGGAAGCTCCTGGGTTCAGTTGGACGTAGCTCTAGTGGTTGTGGCCATTTGGGGAGTGATCCAGTGGAAGGAAGACTTCTTTATCTCTGCCTGTGCCTTTGAAATAAATATATCTTAAAAAATAGAGCCAAGGCAGAAACCAAGAGATAAGCCCCATTCTTCTATCATCAAATAGCAGACAAGAACTGAATTTCTATCCTCCCCAAGGCTATGCCCCCTCTGTCCAGCAGGCAGGGAACATTTTCAAATCATTCCCAAACTTGACTCTACCTTTTGACCAAGCCAGTATAGACAGAGTTCTACCAAGCTACAAGTCCATTAGCTCCATTTTCTTAGACTTCTTACTTTCCAGTACTTGGATTTTCTTTTTGAAAAACTGTGAATTTTCTTCTACAACTTAGAGTTGTTAATCTTTGTCTAAAGTCTTGTGAATTCTACAGGCCAGGAAGGTCTTTGTCAAAGACCTAGAAGCATCCCACAAAATTAATTATCAATAGAAGAGCAACCTGACTTCTATAAGCACCAGTTACCAAACCACATGATCTAATGACTGACCAACCCTAAATCTCGCCGGTACTTTACCTCAAGTTTGATCTAGTTATGAAAATCTTTGCCTACTTATGAGTTGGATGTTCAGTGTAGTGGTTAAGATGCACACCATCTGGGATACCCTGTATCCCATAGATGAATGCCTGGGGTGAGGTTCAAGCTTGGATCCTGACTCAGGCAGCAGGTGATGACTGCAGTAGCTGAGTCCCTCCACATATGTGGGAGATGCAGGAGCATTCCTTTGCTTCAGGCTGTTGCAGGCACTTGGGTAAAGAACCAGCAACTGTGGGATTTTTCCCTCCGTCCCTCTCTCTCTCCCTGCACCGTCTCCTCCCCCCATTTATCCCCCTCTTTCTACTCTTCCTCCCCTCTTCCTCTCTGATAAAATGAATAAATAAAGCACAGCTCCTACCCTTCTTAAACACAGAAGAATTCCGATTGTCCTTTCACGTTGTAATCTTGAATAAAGGCTTCCTTGATAATGTTTAAATTCCATTTGCAGAATTGTTCTTGGCCATCTTCCTGACTGAATTCCTTGCCACCTCAACATCTCAGGTGCATTGAAGCCACACTGTTAATGTGGGGCGATTCAGAACTGTCAAACTCTTACACTGTCTACTAGACATGCTGCTTTATTTGGCATTTATGATAGAAAGAATATAGGTTTTCTGAAAACTACAGAGAATCTACAGGTTTTACTCAAGCCACCGAAATGTACTTTATCATTGGGTTTTATTCCCTAGAAACCTTTTTACCTAAGGAATACAAACTTCATGTATTTACTAAATAAAGCTTGGAATACAGTGATTCTTCGCAGTAGTTTTTTAAAATACAGAAGCACCACAGATAGTCCCTTAGTCCCCTTTCACCTGCAGATTGAGTTATCTGCAGTATTTGGAGTCCAAAAATATTACTGGAAAATTCCAGAAAAAAGCCAATTTTTAAAAATACTTTATGTAAAAGAGAGACAGATCTTCCATATGCTGGCTCACGCCCTTAGGTGGCCACAACGGCCTGCCCTGGGCCAGGCAAAAGCCAGGAGCTTCTTCAAAGTCTGCCACATGGGTGCAGGGGCCCAAGCATTTGGACCATGTTCTACTTCTCTCAGCAGGGAGCTGCATCAGAAGTGGAGCAGCTGGGATATGAAATGGTACCAGTATGGAATGTCAGTGTTGTTTGCAGCAGATTGACCAGCTATACCACCACTGGAAGCTATGCCCACAATTGGTGGTTTGAACTGAGCACCATGTGAGTGGCCTGAGGCAGTTTTGCACGGTTGCGCTGCACTCTGCCTGGGATGTGAATCATCCCTTTGTCCAGTGTTTCTGCATTATGTATGCTAACCACCTGTTTGTAGCTAGCAGGGTTGTCAGATTGACTGTCAGAGCAACAGAGCACTTCTGTTCAAGTAACCATATTTTACTTCATAATGGTCCCGAAGCATCACTGTAATACAACACGAATATACGGTCTGGTATTATCTACTGGTTCAGGCATCCACTAAGGGATCTTTGACCATATTCCCCACGGATAACTAGGGACTACTGTATTTGCAAAGTAGAGACAGAGTTAGGAAGTCGTTTGCAATTAGTTCCCTGAAGTGTGAGGGTGTTGTGCAGGTCCCGTCATGAGTCAGCAGCTTCTCTGGAGCAGTGAACTGCTTGCTCTTGTCTTCGATTAGCATAAGCAAGACCAGTGCATTCCTGGTTTTCAGGCACGTGGGCACAGCCGCATCGCCCTCCAGGGAGGCATAAAACACACCTGTCAAGGAGCTCTTCCTCCAATCTCAGTTGCGTCCTGGATGTGCCTCCAACCAAGTAAAAATAAAGATTTCCACTGTAATGCCCGAGATTCATGGGAAGACTCAGGCTTACTACTCCTTCCTCATGAAGTCATCTTTGCAGCCCTACGCCACGGTGGCTCTGTACATTGTAGGCCAGGTGCCAAGAAGCTTATAAGAGCTGCAAGGGGCTTGCTTTCCCCCTCCCCATTTCCCTCCTGTTCTGCAAACTGTGGCCTCCATGGATGGAAACTGCTTCTGGCATTGCGCAGGCTGTCAGGTAGCCTGCGTATTTGTCTTTCCTTCAGGGTTTGCCCTACATGGGTCCC